>VXBU01005600.1:189877-479781 GCA_013400315.1 Bombycilla garrulus
TAATGGCCCATTAACAGGAGATGGTCCGGGGGAGGAGGGAAGGAAAACACTGCCCCTCCTGATTTTAACAGTTCATGAAGATGGAGATAGAATACAGACCTTCTGGAATATTTTTACATTGTAACCTAGGACACATTTCCTAATGAGAAGCTGCATTTGTGTGGAAGGAAGTCCAAGCACAATGAGTATGGAGAGGAGAGTTAATGAGAGCAATGATTGTACCAACGAAATGATAATGTCAGAAGTCCATACAGCATGTACCAGAAACTGCATTAAATCTGTGTCCCTTTGCTGCTTTTTGCTTGTAGGGGAAACAGAGAATTAGAGGGAAAAAATACTAAACTTCTATGTAATACATATGCATTGACTTAGATTCAAATTAATTAATTCAAAACACAAACCTGACATTTAAAACCTGTTTTTATTTTTTCTTTTTTTTTTTTTTAGGTGACATCAAATGCTGAAAGTAATCTTGCAGGGTAGGGTTTCTCAATGCAGATTTACATGTGAACTTAATTATGAAGCAACATAGGTGATATTTGTCTATATCTAACCTTCTTTATATGGTTCAAGGCTTATTATTTCTGTTCAAATAGTAAACATTTCAAATGTTTAAAATTAGAAAATTTCATTAGAGAAACCCTCTTTTACTGATTTAATGATATCTAGTGTCTGCCTATACCTGGGCTGAATGTTTCTCTTCTTACATTGCAGTAAGATCTTTCCAGTGTTTGAAAGTGTGGCAAAGTTGAAACCATTAGGGAGAAGGAGATTTCACAGAGCACTGAGTCCAAACCTTAATAAGAACGGTAAAATTAGTGTGAGTGTCCTGCAGTGTATAATAATAGGAGCAAACTTTCCATAGAAATCTGTAAATTTATTTGTTAGTGTTTTTGCTATAGGTCTGTCCTTCTCACTTGTTCAGCTTCCCTTGTGTGCAGGAAGGCTGTAGAGGGGCACCCATTATTGTTTCAAGGTTGTTAATGAAATCTTCCTGCTCAGGTTCTAAACCATTTATTTAATGGAATGATGGCATACAGGTACATCAAGCTGAATTATCAGCTGCACTATGAGCTGCACCTCTTATAACAAGTTCTTTATGATACAGTGCTCAGACAGCTTGGTTTCAAGTTTAAATTCTGAAGGTTTGAATCAAAAAATGTGATGTCCCATATACCTTTTTAACTTCAATAAGTGGGGAATTTATGGCTCCCTAGATATTATAGTCCAGAGACAATTTTCCTGTTCTCCTATCTGAAAACTATAATACCCTGACAGTGTGGATGGTAAAGATTAGAGGAATGCTGATGACAGTGCTCAAATGTTAGACCTTTTTATTCAAAAGCTGGATAGCCTTTCAGGAGCTGCCACATGCCACTGCCTTCTCTCCTTTCCACTGTTCACTCAAAAAACTTGCAATGTATAAAAGGTTAACTTGAGGATTAAAAAGTGTACTGATCTTTTTCACAAACTTCAGTCTTTCATGATATACTGAAGGTTTGAACATGTAATCCTGACTTGGGGAAAATTCACATTTGTGTCAAAAGAGGCTTTATAGCTGCAGGATCAAGAAGTCTGGATATTCTGCTGCTGGAGTGGCAGCAGAATATAAAGGACACCTTTATGTTGGATTCCTTTGACTTATCATTTGGCATTTTCAGATTCGTAGACAAAATCCTAAGTCTGTTGTTAGATAGTGAACGAGTAGTGCTCCAAATGCTGAATTCTATTCTGTTTTATTGAGGCTGCATCCATCCAAACATTATTTTTCTAATTTTGAGTGGCTGAGCCTCATATTTTCCTCAGGTCTAGAAGTTTTCTTTAAAAGATCACCAAATATTTTCTAAAGAATTAGGAAATAAAACTCCTCATGGGTTTGAGATTGATGTTAGTGTAACTCTGACAGATCCCTGAGGGGCCAAGCTGCTCATACTGGCAACATGTTCTGGTTTAATTGGGGAGGTCAGCATTCTTACATATACTCATGCTCCATTTGTGGCTGAACATTGCCTTTGTCTCCCACTCATCACTCTTACCTTACTGGTCTATAAGGAAAATGTGATTGTTTTTAGGCCATTTTAAGTGATGTAAGCAGTTTACTGTAGTACCATGAAAATATGATGGCACAGAGGAGCAGCCAGGAATTTGCGGGTAAGACAAGAACATTTTGGGCGTAAGGAGAGCACAGAAGGGCAGAACTGGGAATAGAGAGGGGAACCCACCTTTCAACTTACACCTTATTACTAGACATTATTAGACAGCCTCTTAAGCCAGAAAAAATAAAAACACCTGTTTTGACTAATCATCCTAAAATGTTAAAAAAGTAAATGTAAAAAAGGTTTAAAAAAATTCTATTATTTTCTTTTTATTGAAAAGTGGAAAGGGGAAGAGCTATGATTTATTTTATGAGTAGCAAGTAAAATGCACATACTGGTAAAGAAAAAACAACAAAAACCTCAGAAGAATCTAAAGCCTCTTAAGAGCACTTACTATTTTAAAATTAAATTTAAAAAGAGAATCTGAATTTCTGAACTGCAACTAGTAGGGATGGGAACATCTTGGAAAGTAGTAGTTCGGCAGAACTCCTGTGCCTTTCAGCTGCTCTTTTACAGTGCTATTGCTAGAGATCACAGCACAGCCTGAAAGGCCAAAGATTATGACAGTTTAGAGCTTGGGAAGAATAAATAGCATTGTTCTTTTCTTCACTTACAAGATTCCAAATCCATACTATCACTTTTCCTCTTAAATCTTATCTCCTTGTAGGCATTTTTGCCTCTGCCATTTTGTCTAATCTATGTCACTGAATGCAGCTGGAGTGAAAAATGGTATTAAAATAGCTAGGTTTTTTTCAAACAGTTACTTCAGTTGAAAATCTATTCTCCCAGTTTATAAATCTGTTCTCTCTGTTCAAACTGAAGTTGATAAACAAACCTTGGAAATTTCAGCATTTAAATTTGGAGGTTTACATTCTCAAGAATGTAGAAGAGCGGCAAGGAAATAAAAAATAATAAATCAGAAAGTAAACCCAACTCCAAATAAAGCTTCTTGGCACAATAGAGGAAAAGATTCTTTTAATAGAGATATTGACATTGCTGGGTAATTTTGCAATGGAGTGCTATTATTGACACGAGACTGTTATTACACTTTCCCAAATCTCACTGTTAAATTAAGAAATGTTCTATGGATGATACTTTTCCTCACATGAGTTGTATTCTGTGGAGTTGCATTTACTTGGAGATTCTCAAAATACCATGCACCTACTGTGCTAATGAACTATTATGCTATTGATAGTGAGAAGTTTTATAAATATACAACTGTGGAAAGATCAAACCATGGTTTTGAATGTGCTAAAGGAATATAAATGAGGAAAGTCACTTCATTTACATTTATTTACATTATTTCACACTGTATCACATTTATTTTCAAAATAGACCTGTAATTTCCACCCCGTCTCCTGCATTTTTTTGGATTGATTCCCATCTGCTCCCCATGCTGCAATGTTTAAGCAGTGTCTTTCAGGCTGTTCAAGTTGTATTTTCATATATTAGACGTCAAATAAGGTGCTGTTACACCATGCCTCAATATTTTATGTTGAACACCTAGCACAGAGGCTGGATAGACACCTATGAAAATAGTTTTATACTAAAAAAACCAATTGCAGCTGGTTCTTGGCAAGCTCCTCTGTCATTTTTATTGGCAGATCTTGAAGTTATGTGTGTCTTTGTCCTGTGCCTAGAAGTTTGAGTGGAGCTCTGACTACCACTAACCTCATTTAAGCCTTACTACTTTTATTTCAGGGATCTTCCTGGCAGACTTCTGTCCAATAATAAACTAGTCCAGAGTGATCTTGTGAGAAATATTGGCTTGATAGCAGCATGTTTCTGTCTATAAATCTTCATCCTTGCTTTCAGTATTGCAAGACCTCAAATGGAAAACAAATAGTAACTTGGCTGATGCCAAAAGCCAGCATTACAAAAATGAAGAAAGAAAGAAAGACAAAATTCAAGACTGAAATGCCATGTTACATAGTTTTTGACTAAATATTAATAACTTGGCTGTATTTCAGAATTGACACTGTTTCTTGAGCATCTCAGCTGGAAGCCTGAAACTACTGCAGTATAAAATAGTACTTATGTGAGACAGAGCATTTCAATAATGCATCACTGTGCAGAGCTACTGAGGTGCAGAGGTACTGACAAGCAAAATATGAAAGACAGGATTTTTGTTTTTTACATATATGCTTATTCATATGGGGAAAACTCATCGAGTGTAGTTTTTCCAGCTGAGATATGTAGCCATGCAGTGGGAGTTCTTGATACTTCAGCAAGTATTTATTTGTCTAATTTTTAGGCAAATTTTGTCATCCTATTTCTACTGACATTATTAGTGATGCCAAGCAATATGATTTGGGGTAATGTTGTTAAAAGAAGAAAACAGGAAAGACCTGTCTATGTTATAAAATGAGTAAGCTTGTTCTAGCCAGTCTAATAAGCACAGGAAAAGCTGTGATTCATATCTCTTTCAGTCTCCTTCAGTCTCTCTCCTCCGGATTTCCCTTAGTGACAGTTACAGCATTTCTTCTTGGAATCCCAGTGACCAAACACTGGTGTTTGCTCTTTGGATCAATGAGAAATCCTGCCTCTGCTTGGTATTACGTAGTCTGTATTGGGAATGAAAGAATAACAAGATGTCTGAAAATGAAATACTGGTTTAACCCTATTCCTGAACATACAAGGAAGAGTAAAGGCTTAAAACAGTAAAAAAGAATTTAATCATTAGTCAATTCTAATTTTAACCTCAGTTTTTCTCTGTAATTATTTGTTTGTTGCTTTTTTCTCCAGCTAATTTTCAGCTGCGGATTATCTGGATTCCTTTGGGATCTCTTAATCTATATGTTTCTTTTCTTGTCTGATAGTACCTGCTGACTCTGAGCTGTCTGTAATTTCCCAATTGTCTGTCCGGTTTTAGACTAGCAGATCTTCAATATTTTCTGAAGGGTTTCCTTTCTGGGGCTTAGCCAGGAAAACGATGAATCAATTCCTGCTTTACTGGAGATTGATAAGGGACACTTTCCCGTAATCACACTCTTTATTTTTAATCTGGAATAGGTCTTTGGCTTTTGTTGTTTGCTCATTCTCTGGTTTTTCACTTCTTTGTCATGGGCAAACACTTGATCATACATTTTGTATTGATTAAAAAAAAACTTTCTGAAAACTGTAGAGTTCATATTAAACTCAAATATGATGGTCACAGGACTTTCAGGGTAGGGAGGAAGCAATTGGAAGCCTGTGAGAAATTGTTATAAGACAAATGTAGGAAGGTCCAAAACTAGCTGAAGAGTGCAGCCTGATTTTTTTAGGCTAGATGAGAAGTTCAACAATGAAAAAAGATGAATTCTGTATCTAAGTGAGCTGTAGGAATCTAAGTAAGGGAATCTAGGATTGTTTCATAAAATCTCAGCATATTTTAAAATTTCTTGAATAAAGAATTTTGATTTTTCCTTCTAGAATAGCTTATGTTTTGGTTTTCAAAATGTACAAATCCTTTCCTCTTTTATTTGGAGGGTGCTACAAAATGCAGGATGTTAATTTCATTATTTCTGGTGAGAATTTAAAAGTTCTGACTGGCATCAATTTCACACAAATAAAGTCCCTGCTACAAATAGAATGATGCTTCCCTTTGGCAAGTCCATAGCTAGTTCCTTGAGTCAGTGAACCTGTTTATTACCTGGGATAAGGACAAGGCACAGCAAAGGCTTAAACAGAAACAGAGGGTTGTGATTCCTGGACTGCTGCTATGGAAGTGGAGGCAGTTGGATGGCACTTCAATGCTGTCATTGGAGTGCCAAGGTACTTGAGCATGGGAGAGTGAATACTGAAACCCAAAGCCTTCATTACTAACTTGAAACAACTTTTTTCTTTTCTTCCCCGCTGATGTCATGGTTTAGGAATGGTACTTCCCAATTCAGTGCCCCCACCAGGACTCCCCAGACCATGTGCCACGCTTGCTTCCTGATTTTCTCTTCCTCCTTCCCACTGTGGCAGGATGAGGTTGAGAACTGGAGATACAAAAGGCAAAGATCATGAGTTGAAATAGCGTTTTACTAGAAACAGCAATGAGAGAAGAAACCAAACAGTAACAGCAACAGTAGTAATGACAGAAGGTATAAGAAAATAACTGACTCACACAAATAAACCCCCCAAAAATAGACAAATAGCAGACGGCTCCCTCTACCACATTTCCTTGACCATGAGGACTCCTTTCTCCTTAGAAGAGAGCCCCTGTCCCCTGCCCCTGATTATAACTGATGTGGTATAAAATAACCTCCATGTCCTAGTCATGCTCCTTCCCAGCTATAGCAAAAAAAATTAACCCTGTCCTGGGTTAATCCCCAAAGTCAGTGTACCTGGATTTTTGTAATGAATCATCTGAAAATGGCAAGTATAAATGGATGTGCATGGAACACCATGAAAGGAGCAAGCTGCTGCTAACCAAACTCAGAAGATGTAAAAATTAATTTTACATAAGGTGAAAGATGGGACTGGTGACCCAGGAAAAGTGTGGAGTAGTTGTCTGATCTTGCAGGCATAGACTTAGGAGAGCCAAGGCTGACCTTGACTTAAATCTAGGAAGGGATGTTAAGAGCAGCAAAGGATTCTACAAGCACCTCAGCAGCAAAAGACAGACTGGGGCAAATGTGGTCCCACTGCTAAATGTGCATGGAGAACTGGTGAAAAATTACATGGAACAGGCCAAGGCACTCAGTGCTGCCTTTATCTCAGGTTTTGCTAGGAAGAGGAGATTTTTGAATCTCTGGTCCCCAAGAACCATTGGGAAAGTCTAATCTCTTCTTTCACTCCTATCTTTTCTTATTGTCCTTATGGGGCAGAATCCAGCATATCTCACCCTCAGCCTTTCTTCCTCCCTGGGTTGCAAACGACAGACTCTTCCAGCCAGATCTAAATGTCAGTAGTGGACGTGTATTACATTTCCCTGACTTCTCCTAACAGGAGTAGCAAACTAAAAAAGGCCAGTGTTGATAGCAAGAATGTGTTTGTTGCACTGGCACCATCATGGACACAGAGTGTAGCCAGGCAACAGGAAAACAGGGCATTCATTTATTAGACAGCACCCAGAACAATCTCTAGACATGCTTCCCTTTGCTTTGAATCAGGGAAAGCAATTTGCAAAAGAATATGTGCAGAACATGCAAGATCTTGCACAAGGGAAAATTCTGTAGCAAGAAATATTCAGAAGTGGGGGTAACCTAGGTAGAAACACATACTCAGATTCAGGTAACAGGATTATGAGTGCTGACTTGCACGCTGCCTAGAACAGAACAGATCATAAGTCACTGGAAAAGTGCTTTCAGTGTAAAATAAATAACACATGAGCAAAGAAAAGGCAGAGTGTGCTACTTGAACCTGGATGTTATCATAAAAACAGAATGCATTTTGGGTGGAGTCTAGGCTTAAGATAGAATTTTGATTCTTGTGTTATTATTTAACTTTGAAGAAAATCCCAAACTTGGTCCATATTTTACAAGCATTTAATATAATTTCCCTTGCTATGAAGAATAACTTTAGTGATATTAATTATAAATTATGCTTTTCTTTCACTTTTGCTGAAATTCTTCTTAAAGAGGATCAAAATATATAATTTTTATGAACGTTTATTGCTAATTTGAATTAAATTAAGGTAAATAGTGGGTGATGTCTCTCTATTTGGAGTTACAATTTGAAGGTTGTTTCAATACTGGGTCGGACCATACCTGCTGTACTGTCTTGTCTCCAGCCTGCAGCAGGTGCCTGCAAAAAGCCTAAATTTGTAGTGATAGTGCCTTCAAAAATTTTCTCAGTCATTGGAATCTAGGAGCTCCCTGAGGTTAAGATAGGATCCTGCATGGGTTTTTATCTAGTCAGCTCTTAAGCTGTTACAGGGGGTTTGCAGAGTGGGCTAACCACAGGAACAGAAAGACAATATACAGAAAATTACACCATTCAGTGACAGAAATTTTAATAATAATTAAGCAGTTTTCTCTGTTTGATTGGGTTTTATAGCACAAAATAGAATAATGTATTGCCAGCATGACAGATTTAATCAAGACCTCACTTCCCTGAGGGATATTTTCATATCAGTTTCACCCTGTGACATTTAACTAATTTTTTGTATCTTTGTTGTCCTATGGAAGGGAGCTCTGCAGCTCATCATGGGAATGAAGAACTTCTGGTGTTTAAATCCTTAAGTATTTTTTATAATTCAAAGAACAGTGAATACAGTTTAAATTCACTGTTTAAAATCAGCGAACAATATTCTCTGTGCACCTTCCTCATGATTGTATAACTATTATCTCTCTCCTCAGATGCTTTTTTTTCCTAGCCTAAGGAATCAGTCTATTTAATCCTACTCTGTAAAGAAAACACAAAAAGCTGGAGGTCTTTTGTCCCCTTTCTATGCATCTTTCCTAGTTTTACTTTCAAATTTGAAATAATGGATTGGGACTGATATGCAAAAAAGTGTTCAAAACAAGGGGGTAAATTGATTTGTTCCATGGTGCAAGGATGTTCTCTAGTGTTTTGTACTTCTTATAATTTATTCCTGATTTTGTTTTTTTTAGTATTGTAGCTCAAGATCTTCTTTTTTGAATAGTAATCTTCAGTTCAGAGCTCATAAAAGAATACACAAAAATAAATAATTTATCTATTTAAGGTATTTTTTTCTGGCATT
Organism: Bombycilla garrulus; assembly: GCA_013400315.1. NCBI lineage: Eukaryota > Metazoa > Chordata > Aves > Passeriformes > Bombycillidae > Bombycilla > Bombycilla garrulus. The sequence goes on from VXBU01005600.1 coordinate 198,605, forward strand.
TTATTAAAACTTCAAATTAAATTCATTATAGATAACTAGCCATTCAGATTTATAAGGGTTTCCTAGAACTCTATGCAGTCAGTTCTTTGCTAATCTCAGTAACTCGGTGACTTTAGCAAGTATTGCCACATAACTGTTCCCTTTTCTGCATCACCTAAGAATGTGTTCAGCACTTATGAGTTCTGCTATAGATTACTGTGTATCTCAACTGCTCATGTTCTTCCCCCTGATAATCAACCATACACCTACCCACTTACTTTTTAACATTTTTATACATTGAGAAACCTTTCCTCGTGCCCTGATTTCCTGGAAGAAGTTCTTAAAGGTCCTTCGATAAGAGAACTTGTCCAATACATATTGCAAATCCAAACAGAATGTATCTTCTGGATATCCTTTGATCATATTTTGTCCATATCCATATCTACTTTTCTAGTAATTTTCTTAGGATTTTATTCCATTTTAGATACAGGACTTGGCCTTTATTATGCTTAATGTGGCTCCTGTCAGCATATTTCTCTGGTCTGTTGAGGTGCCGCTGAAAAAACAGAGCATTTTGGGTGCTTTAGCATTTTGATCTCCCATATTCTCTGACTATTCTGTAATTTATGAAGCTGTTGAGAGCGTACTGTGTCCCATTGTCTGGGTTATTAATAAAGCCATTAAATGGTATTGGCCCAAATACCAATTTTCAATTGACTGATCACTGGTGACCAGCTGGATTTTGTGCTACTGAACACAACCCTTCAAGCCCTGTGATTCAGACAGCTTTCACTTTTGTTATCTTCAAACAATGCAGTCAGTATCTCAATGGCTGGGCTCTACAGGAAACACTGGCAAAGATACTGCTAAAGTTAAGGTAAAACTGTGGGCACTGTTCTCATTAAAAAAGGCACTCATATTGGTAAGTAAAACGGTCGTACCGGGGGTTNGGGGTGATTTTTCCTTGTTGGATCCATGCTGGTTGTTTCCTTGCAAATTTGTAGGGAATGATTTTGCGGTGTCTTCAGTCTGCTCCTTCAATACTCTTAGATGCTGATCTGGTCCCATGGACTTGTACAGTTAGATTAGTTATGTTCAGTTTGGATGTCTTCTAACTCTGATCTTCCTCTGAGTTTAGTAATGCTTTGCTTCCCTAGGCTCTGCCAGTAGGCTCAGAGGTATTGCTCTGGACAGTTTACATCCAGCAGTCAGGGTGGTTGAATTCACACGCCAGGCCTTGCATCTGTGTTCACTCTTTATTATTTATGATACAATTTTTGATAATTTGCTTGATACAGACATCAGCGCTGATGGTTTCTCGGATATTCCTGGAGCCCATTTCAGAAATATGTATTAAATTTGCTGTTTTCCAGACCTCAAGTACCAAAGCAGTTGTAAGCTGAAGGTCATTCACTGTTTATTAGTTCAGCACTTTCCTCTTTGAATTACTTTTAATATCTTGAACAACTAACCATGCTGAAAATGTATTGCTTTTCATTTTATCTGTATTCTATAAACTCCTCTAACAACACTATGGTTTGAGATGAGAGTTTTTCATCAGCAGCCCTGCATATTCTGGGATGTCATGATGAACTTGGGCAGTAGTTAAAATATGGGTTTTTTTTGCTGTGGCTTTATCTTAATCACTTCTTTGATCTTTTATTGCTTCTTTGAACTGTCAAGATTCCTGCTTTTAATGTGTTTGAAGGACTTACTTGTAATATTTATGACTTTTGTAAATTATTCTTCAGTGCTTTTTTTTCTTCATTTTGACGCTGCTTTAGTTTTTTGAAAGATGCTTACTTCCTTTTGTTAACTATTTCTGTCCTGTTAATCTGTTACAAGTTGCCCTTTGCCTCAGGTTTTTTTTTTTTTTTTTTTTTTTTTTTTTTTTTTTTTTTTTTTTTTTTTTTTTTGGTNCTTTTTTTTTTTTTTTTTTTTTCTTTTCCTTTTTGCAAGGTTGTGTTTATATGTCTCCAGCTAGGCATCCTTAAATGCTGCCTGGAAGAAATTGAACTCAGCTGCCTGACCTAGCTCTTTCTTATCACACTGCTTCATCCTGAAATTCCCTATCATGAAGCAAAAATGCTGTAGTATCCAAGTACATATTGGTTGCTGTTACAGTGCTATTCCTACATGCTACTCAAAACAAAGTCAAGAGCTGCTTTTTCACTCTTCAGCCTTAAGTTTCTTCATAAAAACCTTGATTTGTGTCTAAAAATTTACTCTTGCTGACAGGCTTTAGTGTTCTGACTATCCAGATTTTATGAGGGTAGTTGAAATCTGCCATTCCTCCCGTACCCTCTGGCCTCATAGCACTCCATACAATATGTATTTGGGGAGACTACCTTTTGTTTTGGAGAGAATGTCCATCTATGTACCCAAGTCTCTTCCTAGCAGGCCACTGGAGACAGTTTTTTCATTTTATCTTTCTGCTTCTATCCTTATTTTCTTTCTATAAATAGCTTTGAAGTTGATGTATAGCATGAGCTATGGAGCCCTCTAAACGTGTCTCAGCTTCTTTTGTGAAACACAGGATGAGCAAATCTTTACTTCATTTTGTTGGCATCTTTGCTCCCATACATTAGTGTAGATAGAGAGACCCCAACATTAGATCATTTTCCTCTCCTTCTGCTCACTCACCTGCTACAATATCAATGCATGGTCTTTCTTGGGCATAGTACAGTTCTGGACTGTTCCTGAAGGTCATCTCAACAGATTCTTATATATCTTTATCTAGTTCTTCAATGGTTCAGTGCTCTCCCTTTGAAGGTGTTTAGAGGGAACCCAACTGCAGCATGTAATTTTCTCAGAAAAGACCAAAGAATGCTTGTTCTGTCTGCTCACTAGGGCACATACTCATGTGTGGTAATGAGATACTTTGCCCAAATATAGCACATTTACTCTGTGTGATTGCCGCTAATATTAGCTAGTGCCCTCTCTTCATCCAGTCTTCTTCCGCTCGCGGTGTTTGGGATGAGGACCATGCATGAAACCTGCAATGTGAGAAAAAAAAGTTAAAAATTGTGTAAACTTCTTTTGCTAAAATACAAAAGAAATTTCCTCTGTAGTCTCTGTGCAGTAAAATACATTTGCCTGTTTTGTGCAGAAAGAAGCTGACTGGTTAACACTTGGTTTGCTCTGTGTTGTTTTGATTTATACAAGTGCATGTTGCAGTTTGGAATTGAATCAGATTAGCATGTGTGGAGAAGTGACCTCCTAAATTAGACAAAACTTTGATAAAAGATGTTATTGTAGTGGCAATAGTGGGAGGGATTCCCAAGCATGCATTTTAAGTATGTTCAAGCTGTTACCAAATCAGAATTGTTATCTGCTCTCTGCCTTGCATCACATCTGCATTAACCACCTCCCCCCCCCCCCCCCCCCGGTTCTTAAGATACCAATCTCTCTTCATTAAACCAAGAACAAGAGCCAAATGATTGAGATTCCTGGTTGACTTATCACATTTGGAAAATTGGCATCCTTTTGACAGTAATATGTGACAAGCTACATCTATACTAGAAAAATAATATGTGTTAGAAAATGACTTTCAGCTAACACAACATCAAACATGATTTTGTTTTTAATTTAGATTGAGATTAAAAACATTTATTGCAAATGCACTACTCCATTTATTGAGACAAGTTGTGGCTTTTTATGCTACAATTACTGTTTACTAGAAGCTGCTCCTGTGAATATTAGGAAGCCTTTGGGGGGTTATGGACTAGCTAGGTAAAATGTGCTAATTTAGTTAACAAATTTAGTGAGTTAGTTCCACTATAGAGAAGTTTATGGGTATGTGGACATAAGGAATTTAATGTATGAGTAAAGCATTAATTCATTACTGCCATTAATCCAATGTAGCACTTTGTTGCCAGTGGATTTGTGACAGTGGAGTAAGAGAAGATGAAAACTAGCAAAGAAAGCCTTATGTCTTTCTTCCTCTTGCTCTTTCTTTTTTTCCTTACTGATAAGATAGCTTTTATTTTGCATTACTTTTAGTTAGGTGCTTTCATATTCTGTTAATGGAGCTGTGTTTAGTTCCAACTGTAAGGGGGGCAACCCTACTGCTGCTCTAAAATGAGGCATACAGCCATCTCATTTTGTGGTACACCTTTTTTCTTGTAGCATTTACTCATGTGCTTCACTATTGCTACTGCTGGTTTTACTGTTACTGTTGTTACTAGTTCTAGCAGTTTATATTTTGGGGAATGCATAATATTATTTTTTCATGTGCAGAAGAATTTATTTTGAACAATTCAGTTTCTTGCCTCAGGACATCAGCCATCACTACAAAGTTATTGAGATGTCATTTAATTGTCCCAGAAAAATGAGCAAAAATTGCAAGAAATGGTCAGAACATGAATGCTCATGTACATTCAAAAATTTTAATTCTGTTGTGCTACCCTAATAACTTTTTAAAATCAGAAGTTGAATCTAGTTGTGCACAGAATAAACTTCTCAAATAAACTTCTCAAAAAGCTGCCTACTATGTTATCTTATTTTCACCCCAATCACTTTGTGACTGTGTGTGTGGAATAAAGGGACAGATTTTTTTGCAAATAAAACAATTGAAAAATTTCATTTTTTCTGTACTCTCATTTTTACAAAATAAAGAATGCTTTGCTCATATTTCCCTCTCTAGAAGAGGAAGATTTCAGTCTGAAGGTGGAGGTTTCAGAAAGTTGGGAAGTACCAAGAAGAGTAAGAAGCAGATTATTATACTAAAGGTGTATTGATTAGTCATAAAAATATGACGTGTGTTAATGGATATTCTTCATTTTCACCCTGATCCAATCTGTGTAAGAATAGAAACAGACATCTATTTTTTTAAGAGTGATTAAAACTGAAAGAAGGGATAACGTATACATCAGAATTAATACTTTTAAGAGCTAAAGTGTCTGTGAGAACTCTTCCCACTCAAACTGCTTTCTGACAAATAGAGAGCATTGTGAATGAAGATATTCACATTGAATTTTAGGTGATTTGAAGACAGCAACATGCAAACTACTACCCAAAAAGTGCAAAATGGAAGCAAAAATGGGCAAATACATATATAATAATTCAATTTAAAAAATACATAATTTTTATATATACATGTATGTAATGTATTTCTGTAATGTACACAACCTTGTAATAGTTTCAACATGGAATGATATGGCATTGAGATTTTAGAGTGGTTTAATTTTTTTGTTTCTCAGTGGAGTGGCTGGTCCTTGCTTGCACTGAACCCACATTGAAATTTATTTGTCGCATCTCACTGTAGTATAGATCTTGTGGGACTAATGGGAAGTGTTTTCTAACAGAACTGCAACTTTTGAAATAATTTTGGCTTAAAAAAATTGTCTAGCTATGAATATAGGAGTAGGGAAAATTGTGGGGAGGGCAGAGTGACGGGTTATGGCTCCCCATTCCCTAAACTCCTGTGCTGCTGGTGAGGAGGAGGTAGATTCCAGAAGCAAGGGATGAATTTGTTCCTGTGAAATGCTGGTTGTGGTTGTGGTGGGAAAGTGTTTAAGCTATGTTTATTTCTGATCATCAGACTCTATTCTTAATTGTCAAGAAAATGAATTCATGAGAAAGAAGCTGGGTGAGCATCTGGCAAACAGCCAAGCTGCCTACATTCTGGCATGCTTTCTAAATGTACATACATTCCAATTTCTGTCCTGCTTTCCCTCTGCTTTTTCCAGAAACTGACAGATTAATATTGAAAATATCCAAATTCAAACCACCACATTTAACACAGAATACTGATAATCTGGATTAATGCAGCCTAAAATTGTGCTATTTCTAGGAACATGGGTAGGAAAGAATGCATTGTTTTTATCCAGTCTTAGTCTTATGTTGCTGATGTGAAATTTCTATTGCACTTGAGGAAAGAGTTATGTAGGTTCTCAGTCACAGTTAACATCCAGGCCAAAAGGATGCCTCTACTCAGGCTTTACTTGCCATACAGAGTAAGCAAGTTTTTTGTTGTTTTGGGTATTTTGTTTGTGCATTGGTTTGTTTGGTTTTGGGGGGGGAAGAAGGTAATTTGTTTTTTTAAATTATTTTTATTTAAACTTTTATTTTTGTTGTTTGGTCAGTTGGCTTTGCTTGGGGTTTTTCAGCAGAAAAAGAAATCATCATTTTTTATTTTTCCCTCAAGAATACTGTGATATATTCATTTTTATATACTTTGCAGTTAAAATAGAAAATTAATTTTGATTATTTGAATTTTTTTGACCTTGTAGTTTTGTAGAGGTGCTCTCACAACAGCCTAATCTGAGTTTCAAACCCATTTCACAATTCACACTAAAAGCTAAAATGAGTGAGCTTTGGTCTATTTCCTAAGCTCTTCAGTGTTTCAGACATATGCTAAGGGGGTTTCCTTTTCTAAACTACTTTGTGGCCACCCCTTTTCTGTAGTGGATATTAAGACTGTTTACACTTTCTCGCGTTTCTTCTGTTCTTTTTAGATAAAACTTGCTTTGATTTTGGAGTACTTTGCTCTAGTAAAAGCTCTGGGATTTGTAGTACCGACTTCAAAAGATTTTCAGGAGAAAAAGCACAGGAGAATTTTTAAGAAATAATTCTTAGTAATAGATTTTGTAACTTTCAGTTTATAATTATAAACTAGCTTTCAATATAAACCACTGTTAAAGAGCTAAGAGCTATAACAAACCCATCAGGGGACAAATTGTTAATAAGGTGTAATTTGAAAGGGGAAAGCTGATGATATCTGCATAAGGAAATAAGAGCCCCAAGGCTGCGTAGAAGTGGCTTATTACCAGTTGCACTGGGCATTCTGTTGAATGAGTTTTATTTATCATGTTTTTATCGTTACTTCCACTGAGCTTTCAGCGACATTGGGAGAAAAATACCCAAGTACAATATTGTTCTTCTAATGTAGCAATCAAAGAGTTTCTAAATCAAGACACGGAAAAGAGGCTACAGGAGTAGAATATTACACAGCTGTTTCAGAAAGAAATTTTTCAGCTGGCCTCCCTGTGTGAGATATTTAGTAAAATTTCTGTTTGTCACTGAAATTTAGGAGATGCTTTTCTCAACACTTGAAAGGATCTGAATCTAAAAGTTGAATAGTTCCCTACAAGTCTAAAAAGTCAGCAGGGAGGGAAATAGGAGGGGAAAAGTTGCAGATGAATTGTTAAAATATGATGATTGTTTCAGTGACTGCTTTCCTAAAATTCCTTGTCAATGTTGAATGCGGTGAACACGTTTTATGTAACAGGGGTATGTTTCTCTTTAAGCAGCTGTCCCTGCAAAAGTGGCCAATTTGAATCTGAATGTTTGTCTTTAGAAACTGGATAGAAATCACCCAGCCATTTAATGTTGCTGCTATGAGGTTGCTAGATGCCACTGACCTCCAGTAATTAATAACTTGAATGATGTTCAACATATAACCTAGAGGTGCAAAGTTCCATGTCAAGCCATTGACATTGCTCCAGACTGTTCACTTGTGTCAAAGCAAGGGAGAAGGGCACTTACATTCAGGCTTTTTCATAGCTTCACTGTTATCTCAGATATTCATGATGAAGTTGTGATTTAGAGCTGAATTACGCCCCCCCTGGTTTCCACTGCTCCTTCCATTGCAGTTGGAGTAGATGATGTTCAATTGAAGACATTTTCATTTTCTGGGCAGATACCCTCCTGAGTCCTGAGGCTCCTGTTTGTCTTTCTCACCCTTGATTTCTGTATAATTTAGCAGTGCAGCTACACTCCAATAATTTTCCTATTAGCTATAAGTTCAAGATTTCTGATTTTAATAAGCATCTTTTGCATTTTGTGTCTAATGAGAATTTTTCTCAGCCTGCTGGGGCTTTTTTGTCCAACTCCGCAGCTCACGATATTATCTATGTGTTGATGACACTCACTTATGTGCCTTGCTACTTTTTTTCTCATGTTATTTTAGCATTTGTCAAATTAAAGCCAGTTATTTTAAAGTAACATAACAAATACTGAAATTTCCTTATTCTGTCTTTCCCTTTGTGAACTGTCAATTGTGCTGTCATCAGCTGTATTGCCGACACTTTGGACGTTTTTATTGTTTTTTTTCTTACTGTGTTCAGTTTTTCCCAGTCCACTTTCTAGATGTCTTATATATATATATGTTTTATCCTTGAAGGGAAAGAAGAATACGTAATCTTGATTTTCACGATCACCTTTCTGGGCAATTAATTTAACCAGAAGGATGTGGAATAAGTGTCTCCTTGCTATTGAAACATGTATTTTTCACTAGCTTTTCACAGGAAAAGGTGCATCAATTGGTGGCTTTTACATTTCTTCTGTTAATAGCATTCTACTTCATCTGTGCTTTCACCTATCTAAAATCTTCTTATCTGATTTTTTTTCATATTTAATGGAAAAAATACATATTTTAAAGTTCCTTCAACAGATTTTGTCTATTTGCTATCTTGTGAGATACCATTTTTAGGTTAACTCTAAAAAATATTTTTATTGTTGTAACTAATGGTTATTGCAAAGCATGCTATTTTCTCTAGAACTGTAGATGGGTATTATTGTTGACAGAATCAAGCCTGCCATCCTAAAGCCTAATGACAAAGCTATTTAAATAAATAGGTAAAAAAAGACTAATGGAAATTATGATTAAGTTGTTCTTCTCTTCCCAATGTGACATTATGTACAAAATTATATGCAAACACATAAAAATAGTTGTTGTTGTTTTTTTTTTTTTTTTGTAGTCTCAGTTATTCAGTATGACTTAGAAGGTGTTAATAAATTTCATCCTCCAGTGCAACTTTCAGGTTCATCTGAAATTTTTTAGCTCATACCTGGAAGCTGTAATACAGCTATCTTTGGCATCCCAGGGGAAAGATACAGTATGTTGGCCATGTCTCTCAGAAATTATTTCAGGAAGGTTTTTTATTTGCACATAGTACTCTGAAGTGGCATGGCTTCCTTAGCTGCCTGTGGCTGAAAGTTGAGGAGGATGATTGCTGGGCACTCCATATCAGCACGGCTCTCTTGATCAGCAAGTGAGCATTGGGCAGGATTGCCCACATTCCAGTGATGTCTTTTCCTTTAAATTTCCATGCTGTTTATTAGGAAAGAGCAGGTATACAAGAAAAAAATCCCCACCAAACTTCTGCTTGCCTCTTCTCAAGGTCCAAACCAACATTTTGTGGCACTCCAATACCAGAGGACTCTTCTCACCAATACTTTGTTGTTAACCTTAGGGACTTGAAAAGTATGAAATTATATTGGAATTCCTTTCATTTCATTGGAATTAAGAAAATCATGACATATCAAGGATTTAAAAGTTTAAAACACTATTTGTCAAAAAAAATAATGTAAATCAAAATGTTGCTTTCAAAAAAGTCTTGGAGCCTACTAAAACCAATCGTATTTGCAAAAAAAGATCAGGAAACACTTCAAAATTCTGTGTGGTAACACAGATGTTAAATCTTAAAGGATTCATATGTCATTTATTCAAAACATTAAATTTACTACATATAGTATAATTTCAGAATGTGCATTAAAGATGTGTCATGAAATCTCATTCCTACCTGCTGAATGGCTGCCAAGTTTGGTAGTGCAAGAACATGTTGTTGTTTTACCCCTTCAGCACAATCCTGCATTCAATTTTTAAATGTCCATAAAAACTGTAAAAACCTCAAAATGCCAGATTGCAACAATAAAAACTTTGAAAGTCACAGTGCAACAGTTTTGAGGTTTTTAATAACTCTCTGGAAGCAAGATTGAAAATCCTAGTTCCAAACATACTCGAGTTTTGAATTGCTGGCTTCTAGGTTTGGAACTTAATTTTCCTCTCTAAAACTATGTCTGTTAAGTGTAAAGCAAGTGGATATTTTGTGACATTTAGAAATCCTTGCAGAAGACAAAGAGGGGAATGCACAGGTGGATGGGTAGCTGACATTTGTGAAAATTCAGTCTTGGGCAGAGACATTCAAGTCGGTGGAATGGCCCAACACTGAGAGTTTATGAAAGTCTTAGTAACTCTGAATTATTCTCTAACATGGTTAATTTTTTTCTTTTATCGTATTAGCTCTTTTCAAAAGATAATTTTCAATGAATGTTTATTTGCATAATCAGTAGATCAGATGATTAAAAATTTGGCTGCTTCATGAATTGGCAGGGCATGTACTTCTCACTTTTTTTTTATACTTCAGGCTTGTATATTTGGAATAAAATTAAGTTGACATCAGATCCTTGAAGCCGTATAAAGCTTCAGATATTACTTGGTTTAAGTACAGAATTATATATCTATCAGGGGATCTCAGTTCTAACTCAATTCCAAAGCCTGGAAAATTCAAGCATGATTTTATGTTTATTTCCATACGTTTTGCAGTGCTTACTTTATATGAAACTGTAATTTTTAAACTGTGGATGAACAGTAAAAGCTGATTCTGAACAAATGAAAACACACATGATGTTTTTCCCAGGAAAACTGGCTGTTACAAGTGGCAGAAAAACTTGGAGGCAAAATAATGCAGTGACTGTAGCCAATTAGTAAAGTTGTCCATATGGTGCTGGACTTGTATGAGCTGCTGGCCTATCACTTCATGTGAAAGCCTAAGATGCCTTAAATCCTTAGAAACCAGCTTTTCCTCTTTTCTTGTGAGCCAGAAGGGGGAGCTATATTAAAAGGAAGCCCCCTTTTAATAATTCACTCTAGTGGTTCATTTAGAGAATGGTAGTTTCCAAAGATGTTTGTCAGGAGCCTATTGGCAAGATAGGCAGCTCCAGCAGTAATGGCTGCAAGGATGAAAGGTCATGACTCCGTGGAAAACAAGGAAAAATGGTTCCTGTGAAGTAGAGACAGGTATAAATCTTCCCTAAGTGGCTTTACGTATTTGCTGGGAGCAAGGATGTCATTATACCAAAGCATGCCTTAAAACTTCTGGTAACCATCAAATCACCACTAACTCTGCGGCTGCTAATTTGCTGCTAATGTCTTGCTGGTGTTCTGCTCCATAGCTACATTCTTTCTTTGGGTTTACAATCCTGACACTTTCTTTATGGCCTCTTTAAATTCAGCTTTTGGAATCCATAGTACAGAGCTAATTAGGCAGGCTGTAAGACACCCTCGCCAAACAAGTCAAAACATTTTGAAGCCATTCCATTGCTGGACTTGATGTGAACAGTAAGAGGATATTGCTCACATTTGTTGACATATATTATTATGGTTATCGCCATTATACCCCACATCCCCAGAGTATTGTTTAAATACATGATACAAGAGATGAAAGCAAGCAGATAGTGAAAAAAGAAAAAAAGAAAAAAGGAAATATCATGTAGTTGTTAGTTTTTGGCATTGTGTAATTAAACCATCTTCTTTAATGTTTTCTTTTGCCAGTATCTAATTAGCGGAGCCATCTGCCTAAGAAGTGCTGGACCATCTGTCTGGAATACTGTTCTGTTCATTTCTTGGTTCTTGACTAATTAACTTCTTTCTCTAGGAAATGTAATAGTACATTCTGTTTCCACATTTCAAAGTTCATATAGGAATATATATATATATGAATGCATAACTCTCTACCTGTATATGTTTTGAATATCTGTGTAGCTACAGGAACACCGTTCTTCCAGGAGGTCTGATTGTACTCAGTTATGAGTGCAGACTTCACTGTAGGTGAAAGCCACACTTTTTTTGTTGCCCTGTCAGTAAAACTAATACATATCTCACTTAAATCATTTTAATTGGCCAGTCCTTTATTGCCTGTGTTGAAATTTCAAATTTCCTGTTTAATTTTGCTAATTAAAGTTAGAATTGTAGAAAGGGGCCATATTGAAGCTAAGTACGTAGAGTTCTGTTTCTTCTTCCTGTTATATTTTGTCATTTTTCTGGAAAATAATATGGTAATTTAGGTCAGAAGGGACCTACAGATGTCTTGCCTGGGGACTTCCTTTGTTGCTGCATGTTAGGCATGTAAGAGAATCCCTTGACAGTTACTTCTGTCAACTTTATTTACTGTTTCTACACTTTCCATGCTTCTCTTTTAGTGCTCTTCAGAGGTATTTGGATAAATCAGTTTAAATTAGAGATTGTCTTTCAGTTTTTGTTGGAGTTAATTTCTTTGCAGTTTCTTAGTTTAACTTGCTGAAGATACAATAGTTTAATTTCTAAGCAAGACTCTTACTGTTCATCCAGAGAAGTTACTAAAATATATCTATTGTTCCAAAGAATAATATTAATTTCAACAATGTTAGTTTCAATAATGTAATTTTTAACTTAACATATATGGGTGTTGAATGCACATTTTTCTTCATTTTGAAGATAATAGTTTCATTCTCAAGTTGGAATTTTTTTTCTTCACTGCCTGGAATTTCTCTCCTCCTCCTACCCCTTGAAAATGCCAGGACAGACTTCAGATGAAATTCTTTACAAGCATAAATGTTTAAGACACTTATGAAGTTATTTACAATTGAGGTTTTACAGAAAGCTGCCTGCCATCACTTTGAAACTTGAGTTCAAGCTTAGAATTACGTGTGCACCAAAGCGTTGGTTCTATTCAGTTTGATTTTATGTCAAATCTGTATGGAGCTTTGTGGTCATGCATTTTTTTAACCAAAGAAAATAATTCATGTTCAAAAGTGATCTGTGACAACCTCATCAGAGTACACTGGGTTAAGTTCAAGTTGTATCTTTCAAGTGCAGTCTTTAGAGCTGCTCACATTGACTTTCATAGTGTTAAAAATCTCACTATGTTACATAATTAAGGTTTATTTATGTATAAGAGAATATATTTATGAAGGAGACTAGGAAATTAGGAGCCCACTAAGTCAAGGCATTAAATTTATAAAGGTGCTGGAAAGACTGTATCGATCACAGGATTTATAAAAGCTGTGTCATTGTAAATATTGTGAGCTTGCTATCAGAGACAGACTGGTGTGCCACCTTAAACCCTTCACCGATGCAGCTGTGTTCTTTGTAGAGTAGTAGCTGTGTATGACCTGTCCTTATTTTCTCTGACACTGACTTTCAAATCCCTGTTTACTCTTTCCCCAGAGTGAACAAACTTGAGTGTCTGTAATTTGGTTCAATGAACTTAGTTGCCAGCTTAAGCAGAATTATTAATTAAAACCAGTACACTGAATGCTGCAGGTTGTACTTTGAATGTGAAAATTAAAGGTTCTTGTTAAGAAAAATAGAAAACAAAATATCTTAAGAGAACAAAACTTAGCTGAATAGATCTTCGCAGTGAATCAAATATCCAGCATGGTTTGCATGTCATATCTGCACTCCTCCTCTGAACTTCATGGAAATGTCATCAATCAGTATTAAGCAGGAGAATATGTCAACTTAAGGGAAGCAGTGGATATCAGTAATATCTTTAAACATGGTTTTGCACTTGCTTTATAGAATAATGCAATCCATATGTATCCATCTGGTCTTTCAGAAGGACAATTTTCAAGTCGTAATCTTTTACTGGCAAAACCTACATTGTTATTATTCTGTTGGGACATTTTTTGTCTCTGTGTGCTGAAGATTCAGGACACATTTTTCTCCTTTTTTTTTTTTCCATATTGAGATGATGTTCATCTTAAAGAGTTTTCTACCTGTCTTCCTCCTGTATAGAAGCAGTAGAATGCTTTGAATATCTAAATTTTCATTTTGTGGGAAACTCCCCTGAATTTCCTGAAGATAAGAAAGTAAAAAGAAAGCAAGCTCTGTACAGAAATGTTTGCCTGCATTACTGAATTATGTGGGAGCCTTAGGGACCAAAGTGCAACAGATTGAACTATTCAGCTCTCTTTATTTGCCTTTGTACTATATTTCATTTGCAGCCTCCTCTATTATTTCCTCCTCTTGCAGTGGAGCCAAGGGCTATAGGACTATAAGTACACTTGGTTTCAAAGATGGGACTTAGCTTTGTTACCACAGTGTCTGCATTCATTTCTTGTCCACGTGGTATTACTCCTTTTTAGCAGATGCTGCCATGAATAGGGCCTTGCCAGAGAGTTGGCCATTTGGTTAACTTGCAAGCAAATATATTTATATCTAGTTGTAGCAGTTGCTTCTGTTGGTTTCTTGTATGTGCTGTTAACTATGATGTCCAGAAATATTATATAATGTTTTAATATTTCACATCCTTCTCCTTCAAATTACTTTTACTGTGGACTTAGAGCAAATTGAAAGATGGCTGTTTTGTCACTGAAAAATTGATTTATTCATAAACATTTTGCATTTAATGCAATGTTTATGTTTTTCCTTCTGTTGATGCTTGACATATTTGTCTCAGTTCAGTTTTGGCAAGAACTTTCCTTCAAACCTTCCTTTTATGTACTCATATTTCACTCTGTTTCTACTTTGACCTCTTCCTGGTAACTAACTCTTGTGTTTCTCCAGGCATTTGAATTTTTTTTGTGTTTTTCAGAGATAAAATATTCAGCACTTGTATCTAGTGCCACATAACATGGAGGTTCAGTGTGTCCTAATGGATTGATTAGGAATTCAGTTGGTCGTCCTATGGTCTCTGTTATGGATGTGAATTGCGTTTTGCATTACAGAGTCAAAAGAGTTAGGTCATTACTGCTGTTTTATCTAATTCAGTATGAGATTTCTTTCATGCTGCTAGATACAGTTTTTTATAAATTCTAGGGTCATTCACAATTGGATTCTTCCAGAAGTTCTCAATATATTCCCTATACACTGTACTCTTTTAGCACTGTGAAAGCATATGCTGAAAACAGGAAGGTTTAGGATGGAAGAAGAGAAGCAATTACATTAGTTTTAATAAGTCAAGGGGTTTTTTCTTGAAGTGAAAAACACTCATTCTTGGGCTTGTTGAAACACAAATACTCTGAAGGCATTTTCCCCCTTAATTTAAATAGGCTTTCACACTATCATTAATTAGAGTCTGCTTGCTGTTAATACAATCTCCATTAAAAGACAGGTACAATATATTTCCTATATTAAATCTGGATAAATGGTCTTTCATTATTTCCTTGTAAATAAAAATGAAAAGGCTGTGGTTTCAGTAATTAGGCAGCAGTGGTTACTTCAGGAATCTCAATTGTTCTTGATAAAATGTAAGTGCTTTGTGGCATTTTTATCTAAAGAACATATGGATGTGCACTGTTGAGGTGAAAGAATGCAGCCTGATTTAAAATGCACTTTGACTACACAGCATATACAGGCATTCAAATATGTACATGTATTGGCACATTAACACCAAGCATGCAACCTGCTCCACTGAGCAGCAAAGTTTGTAAGTCATAGCTGCTGAATGTTAAATATGGAAATAGCTGGAATTAACTCATGCAGTGAAACTGTAGTAATGCAGATTAGGCATTACAGTCCTGGCATAAATCTGTTGAAGCAGTGAGACAGCTCGAAAAATGAGGATAAATTGCTTCTGCTTTGCAGTGCACTGTTCCACTGTTGTCCTGTATGTCTCTGCCCATTTCTTCTTTCTCTGAAGGGATGTTTTAGTGCCTCTGATTAGTGCTGCAGTCATACCTTTAGAGACTAAAATCTCCATTTGATGCCTGAGATAAATACTTCAAAAATTGCAATAGGGCACACTTTCCCATTGAGCAAGGTTTCTCAGCCAAGCTGAGCTCAGATGCTGTGGTGATGCAGCCAACCTCTGCTGGAGGAAGAGATTCAGCCTTTCTGTGTGCTCCTCTATCTGCTTACTCCCATAAAACTCACAAAAAATAAACAAACAAANTGTATAATATCAAATGTAACTGTGGTTGTTTCTGATGTAGTAATTGGTACAGTGAATCAATCATGATGCTGGCCAGCTCCTTTTGGATTAAAAATAATAAAAAACCTTCATCAGTGAAGCTGCATTTCTAAGGAGAAAACTCTTAAGAGGCGTTCATGGATAGGATCTTTCATAGCTAATCATCAATATCTCTGAAACACATAACAAAAACATTGGCTTAGATAGCTCAGAGGCTATCATCTAAGATTTTTGTGTTACATGCATTTCTAACAAATTCCTTTTGAATTCCTTTTGGTTGCAGGCAGTGGAGTGGCAATGTGATGAAGCTACTAAAAGAGCCTGTTACAGTAAAGGCAAATCAAAGGTAAGCATAAGACAGCTCTTCTGCTGTAATAAAAATTTTATGTTAATAGCAAATGTAATTCCACGTATAAATCCGTACCTTATGCATTTCTACTGTCTCCCTTTCTGAAGAGAGATATAGGAAAGGAGTCTGCCACTGATATGTAAGCAAAGAAATAAAGAAGAATGTAGGGAGCATGGGGTATGAGATACAGTCATGTCATTCCTTTCTGAAATAGCCATGAACTTTAGCTTCCAACAATTTACTGTTTTGACACAAAGGTTAAACATGGCATGTCATATGTAGTGAACTGTATTCTCATTTCATTTTCTGTGCTGTAAATCCTGAATAACTGTGTAATTACTTTTTAAAATTCTCAGTTTATATGTCTGTGTTTAAGATGCAATTTTATTAACTTTTTTATTTCCTATCTACTGGTGCTATGAAGAAAATAATATTAAATTCACTAACTTCTTAGACATTGAATTTGATGGGTTTTTGTATTTAAAACTAATTTTTTATCTGGCCAACTGCAATTTCTATTATTCAGCACAGGTAAATGTAATGCTAAGATGGAAGCTTTGACTGTCCCAAGCTGAAGCTAGTTATCAAATTAATTACAAAAGCAATTAGAATTGCTTGCAGTCCATATTTTTAATTTTTATCCTGTTTAATGATTAAAGTTAATTCAACTATAACATAAAGGGAGAACACATCAAGAGTGATAAGTGCAAAAGTCCACACTTTTATTCAGTAGAATGTTGCATACATTATTGTTGTGCAAAACTCAAAAAATCCCAAATCTTCAAAAACATATTCCAAAAGCTCTATCATCTAGTAGAAGAGGAGTATCTTCTGTGTAGTTAACTAATCACTGACTTTTAAATTTCCCCTATTAATCAGTTAATTTCCAGCTTCTTTTTTACTAAGTGCTGGAAAATAAAATTTCAGTGTATGACTGTACATTTGAGATTAAAGAGGAAGAATGGCCTCATTTCTGAAGCAGGGTCATGTTACACTGTGAGGTATAGAAAATAAAGAACTTTTGGGACCTCATATTTAAAGCAAATGTTAAATTTTTAAAGTTGTTTTTCCCTACAAAATTTATGCTTCAATATGTAATGTATCCCTCAAGCCTTTATCCTTAGCTTTCAGATGGCATACTTGGAAGTAAGGGGATATGCTCAAGCATTAATAGAGTGTGTCACAAGGCATTGATCAAGGGGCATATACAGTAGAAACTATTCTGGTAGGAATGCTATATGTAACTAAACGTATATGGCTTTATTTCACAGTGATCGTCCAAGTTTAAGGCTATGAGAATAACATTCAGCTTGTCTGAAAGTCATAGTGCAGTGACTGTGATCTACCATGATAGATGGAAGTAATTGTAAATTCGAGGCTATAGCAGTGTAGTTTGGAATAATGTGTTGACATATTATCACACATTTGATTCAACAGTATAAAGCATCTTTTGCTATTAAATAATTTTGTTAGGGGAAATGCACAACACTGGTGACACACATTTAAGAGTGGGCCTTAGTGTAGTTTTTTATTCATGCAGAGTTTCATTTATGTTCATCACACCCTTCTGAAGAAGATGATGATTGGAAGTTAAGCTGTCAATGTAAAATGGTGTATATATTATTCAAATAATGACCTCTGGGATTGTTTCTTATTATTGTTGTTATTTGTCTAAAGATTTCAACTGTACCCATAGCCATGTTCCTCATTCAAAATCTGGAAGAGGAGTAGAGTCTTTATGCTTCGTTACATTCAAAAGAAATCCTGAGACTAAATACTTCTTATTGTTACCATTTTGGGGTCTTTTTGTTTGTTTGTTNAAGCTTCATATGGGAGTTGCTGGAGAATGCAGAGATATTGCCTGAGAAAACCTACCCAGCTGGAACGACAACTGTCTTTTTGAACTTTTCATGCCTCTTTTGTTTTCACTGATGTGGTCAAGGTTAAAATCAAAGATAAATTTATGACCAGAGAAAGGATAGACAAATGATGTTTGTCTTTTACTGCCTTATTTCCAAGACTAAAACAAGGTCACTATACTCTCTGTAGAAAGTGATGCATACAGATGCTTCCCTTGGAAGAACTGGGAATCAGATTAGGAGGAATTCGTTCCAGTGCTACACTGTTGCTCTTCAGAGGAAATCTCTTTGCAAACACAATTCCTGTTAGTGTTATCATGAAACTTGCTTGCCTGTTGTAGAAGCAGGCCAAATTGCAGAGTTGCTGGGGATTGCATTTCTGTAATTTTTCTCAGATGAATTCAGGTTTCAGGACAGGCACATGTAAGTGTAGGAAGACACAGGAAGGACTGGAGTCAAAATACATTAAGGCCAGCCCAGGCCTTAATGGCAAAGGAGAGATCAGGATTCCAGGGATGGCTGTGGGTAGGTTATTCATTCAGATCCCGCTTTCCCTAGAAGCTCTGCTAACCACAGAGCAGCATGAGGGCAATAAGTTCAGGTGGTAAAACCTGAACTCATTGCTTGAAAGTCACTTTAACTGATGGAGGGAATGCCCTGAAGTCAGAAGGTGGCTTTGAACCCTGAAGCAACTCAAGTAGTTTGAGATAATGGTCAGTGAAACACAACTCTTTTTTTGTTCTTGAGAAAGAAGCTGCACGGAATTTTTGCCTGTGGCTGTTATCAGTTGTTCTGAGGTTTATGCTTTAGAAGCCAACCAGGGAAAAGAGCTGAAGGGGAAAATATATAGGGACATCTGTCACCTTTGACAGAGTAATGCGCACTTGACTTTTGAAGGCCAATATTTGTTACTCAAACTTCAGACGTTTATCTACCAATTCAAGCTTTTTCCTAAAATTGCTAGTGGCCCCAAGAGTGAGCCATGCAAAATTATATCCTTGTGGACAGCATGCATTAGCATGAAGTCTAAACTACCAGACACAATTAAGAGAATAAATTTGCCTATTCATACTGACACTTGTGGTGGAGAATGTTTGAAAGTAACAATATAAATGCACTTGTTGAGAGTGCAATAAACCAAGGAGAGGTTAAAAATAATAATGCTAATTAAAATTAAGTTCCATCTCTTACTTATTTAAGATTCTAATGGCTGGGTGTGTTAGTATCTGAACCTTCAACTAAAGTATTTAAAAATTAAATGCAGGTATGTTTAAAATGTTGTCCTATACAAGAAATATTGCTGCTGCATGCAGTTAATTATTTTGCAGTCAGATTGACCTTGGACTGTTGAGGTAGTCTAAAGTAACAACCTAGCCTGCTTTGATGCTGAATTGTTTCTATTAGTCGTATTTTGTTTCAGATATGCTGACACGAAAGTACTTCCTAAATGTACTTCTTTACTTCAGATATATTTTATAGGCAAATAGGAAAGTATATGACATAGAGGTTGAGATAAATTGGAGAACAAGACTACATAAAAGATGGCTACCAAACCTAACACCATCTCCTGACCTAAAAAATCCCTTGGTTTGAAGTCCTTTGCCACTTCTATGACATATATCTCATCTTTGCATGTTGTCAGAAGGGAACCAGTACAGCCAAACTTGACTTCAGAGCTAGAAAAGAATCTCTGAACAATTCAAGTGAATAAATAGTGAATTTCTTTTTCAGTATGTTTTTGGGTAGTTATAGTTTCATTCATGACCAATTTTTTAAAATTTTCTTTTGCATTAATGTGGATTTTTTTTCAAATTAAGAAAGTAGCCAATTAAAAAATTATTCTTTCATTTTCCATTTTTTTTCACTGTGTTCCTAACAAGAATTCCATATGAGATGTCTTATTTTGCCCTGTTGCAGTATGGGCTGTTGTAAGGTTGGCAGAGGACTTGGGAGCATTAAAGAAAGAATGTTGTGATTCTCAAGAATGTCAGAGTTTAAGAAATTAGCATTATTTTTGAACAAAATGAGTGGGTGATCAGCGTGCAAGTAATTTGGAAATGACACTATTTCAAGGAGCTCTGGAATATGAAGAGGAGAGGTTGGATGGGTTGTAATGTCAGAACCCACTTATTTTTCCTACATGTGCATTCCATGCCTTGTTGCAAAGGGCAAAATGGAAACAGACCAATGAATAGATTACTGTCTTACATTCTGTGAACCTTGAGCACCCTTACAATTAAAAAAGCAGAAAACAATCCCCCAAAAAGTTGCCTTCTAGTTCTAGGGGTTTTATTTTGGTGATGAAAGTTAAAGCAGTCTGATACAAGGAAACTGCCAAAACTACCAACACCGACAAGCTGTGAAATACTTTTTTACTGGCTTGTTGCATTGCCCAAGTTGGTTATATTGTTGTGTATTAGCTCCTTTATGGTTTTAAAAATATTAAGACAACAATTTTATGAAGTTCAATACAAAAACTTTTTTTTACCCAATAGGATTCAGATCTTACTCCTAAGATGTTTGTCCCTTGCCCTTAAAGGGTCAAAGAGAACCATTTAAAAGCTACTTTTGCATGAGAAACTAACGCAAATATGAGTTTGCAAGGCATTTTTTTCCAAGAGGTGGCTTTTGTCCTGAGATTTTTACAGGATTTTTTTGAGTTTATTTTTAACTTGACTTTATGAGGAAAGGTATAGAAGATAAATTCTGAAAGTTTTCTCAGAGACCTTTAAAGTATTCTCCCCATCTTCTTTTGCAGTCTATTTTGTGCCTGTTCAATTTTTTCAGGATTATATTTGTTGTCTTCCAGGATGAGAGTCTATTTTCAAGATAAACAAGCAATCCATTTAATATAACTGTAGGCCAGATAATGGAACTTCTGCGCTATTACTGCTGTATGGATTTGCTTACATTATTTCACTTAATATCAGCTGAAATTGCATAACTATATTTTTGCAAGGTTTTTTCAGACTTTTTGTGAGACTGTCTTGTGGTGAGTGCTAGAGAGCATTCAAATTTAAGTTTCCAGGAAACTTTATTTTCTCCAAACATATTGTTGATCTTTTATTGGATATGGACATTGATTTTTTTCAAGAAAACTGTTTGAATTTTTCCCCATACTTCTAGGAGATTTTTAGTGTTGGAAGACAAAGCTTTTTGTTTGAATTAACAGTAGAAATTGCCGTTGATTTCTAGCTCCTGAAATGAGAGATATGAACATCATAAAGCCTTCATCCACCCTAACGGGGTAAAAAATGTGTCACATTATTCCTCAGGGTGAACATCTTTGTATTATGGTGATGAAATTTTTTAAGAAACTTTGAATTAACAGGAAAGGAGATGCTTCTAATAAAACAGGGAAAATTATGAAATTAGTGGTGAGATATCTGCATCGGAACATCTCAAGAATTTTATTTTTTCTAGTCTCGCTATATTTTTTTATACTGACAACCTGTCCTTGCCCCTGTTTTCCTCACAACTCACTTCCTTGGCCTAATCTGTCTTTGAAGCCAACATCTGAGCTCCTGAGACAGTACTGCATTATTTAAGTCAGCATCCAACAGATTATCTATCTGAACTGTCAGTTCAAAATTTAAGTAAGTCTTTGAAATATATCCTGACAGGAAATCTTCAGTACTTGTTATCCTATTAAGATCTTTTCAGAAGGGTTTACGGACGCATGTGTGTGAATAGGAAATCTGTGCATATTGTGATTGCTAACTCAGGTATGCTTAAGGCTTGTTTACCTAAAATTTTTCTGTGTGAATAAATAACCATGGCAAGCAGTGTTATTAGTCTCCTCTGTACTGAGCAGTATCACTGAATATATTCTTTCTTTTCTTCACTGTGCAGTATTACTGAATATATTCTTTCTTTTCTGTGTGGCAGGAGGAATGCCAGAACTATATTCGAGTGCTTCTTGTTGGAGGCAACCATCTCTTTACCTGTGGAACCAACGCATTCACTCCAATCTGCACCAATCGCACGGTAAGAATGAAAATGTTTTACCCCACAAGCTGGAGACGAGCTGTTCTGAGCCAGCGGATTAAAAGGCAGAGCATGTTGTGGCTGAGAACTGGATATTTGTGTCTTGATGGGTGAGCTGATGTGTAAAAGGCTGATTTAGCTGGTGGCAGGCCAAATAGGAGAGCTAACCGATCTCCTTTTGCAGTCTTTTCCACAGCTGTGGGAGACACTCAATTCCTCCTCTATGCCAATTTCATGCCAATTTTTATGTTTAGAAGACTTCTACCGCTGTCAGATTTGGTTGGCATCAATAGGTTTAGTTATCAAATGTGGTTGTGTAGCTGCATACTGTCTATGTAGTTCTGTAGAAATGAGAGCACCTGTATTAGTGATTTCTGACTGATGAGAATGAGAAATCTTGACTGAGAAGATCTGTCATTCTGTGTTCAAAAAAGGCCTAATCATAGCATCAGTAATAGTCACAAAATGTCACTGTTTGGACTAGGCTGCCTATTTGTTTCAGGAGGGGAGAAACACTTAAATACAAAAATAGCTGTATTACTAAAAATACTCTTTGGCAGATTTATTGTATTTAAACCCATTGTACCTTTGTTTTCAAATAGCATTTTAACATCATGCTGTGGTTTATGGCTGAAAGTATTTGGGCCACTAATCAGAGATGGTTCTTCTGAGTTGGAAAGCTCCTTTCCTTACTCTAATTTTCATGTGAGTTTTTTTCCTAAAACACACCAGAAAAAAAAAAAAAGTTGTTGACTGCAATGGTAGATGTCTTATCAATTTTGGCAATCAGGTTTAGGTTTTTTTTTTCCACAAAAAATAACTTTGCAGAGGTAACTAATTTTTGAGCCCCTTCTAATAGAAAACATTTAGGTATGGTGTATAATGACTGATAGGTATGTTTTACATATCAAAATGGCAAAAGTGAGATCTGACAACATTACAATAAGACTTTCTATATGAGACAACTTTAGATTCATGTAGAGGTTGGCTCATCTCTAGTGTACAATAATAAAGTAGATAACAGGTGTTTTTCAAAGGATTTTGATCAGATTGATGCAGCTTGGCTAAAATTATATTTTTCAGGTAATTTTAATCCCTTTTTCGAATTATTTTACAGTTAAGCAACTTGACAGAGATACATGACCAAATCAGTGGCATGGCTCGTTGTCCCTACAGTCCCCAGCACAATTCCACTGCTCTTCTCACTTCCAGTGGAGAATTATATGCTGCTACAGCCATGGATTTTCCAGGAAGGGATCCTGCTATTTACCGAAGTCTGGGGGCCCTTCCTCCTCTCCGAACGGCCCAGTACAACTCCAAGTGGCTGAATGGTGAGTGCTGATGGGCTTTGAGACTCATCTTTTTAACTCATGTTCATCATGTTTGTGGTATTGAAATTCCATTCTTAGAATGTTTTTGGAGTATTTTTTATTTAGCTTTTAAATTATTTTGCTTTTTTTACGTATTATTTTACTATTATAAGTATTATAGAATTTAGTTAATATAGCTGAAATTTGTAGATGTGCCCCTAAACATACATTATTTTCGCAGGCATGGGGATGAGATGCACATAAAGTGCTCTTACATGGCAAAGCTGAGTCAGCTTTGAGCAGCAGCTTGCATTGAGAATTCTTTTCTGAGTCCCTCAAAAACCTAAGGCAGAAAATAAGCAGCTTAGAATGGACTGAATTCTCCTGGCTTTCCCTGCAGGTCCCAGCCTTGACAAGCGGAAAAAGTTTGGCTTTCAAGCTGCTTAGGTGGCAGACTGACATTTTTGACACTTACTATAGCCAAAGGATAGGGAATAATTAAAAAAACATATAATAAAATTGTGTTTAGCAGTCAATTTTCTGTCATGGATGTTAATCATGCGATGAGGATTTCCAGCTGGGAGAAGCTGTAAATAGATAGGTATTCCTGAGATGTGACAGACCAAATTGCCATTTTGTTTATTAGATATAAAAGGAAGCAGATTCTTCTAAAATGAAAACTATTATTAAACATGAAGTGTCAAATTATGTATATTATAATTTGCCCATGCCTGTTCCAGAAGGAAGAAAAAATCATAATGCATGTCATGACTGACAACAGTCACTATTCTGACCATACATTTCAAGTTATGATGGAATCATTCTCATGTTGGAAATTAAATACAAGTATAAATCCTTCTAGCTTCAGAACATTTGGTCAGCTGCAAGTAACAGATTTTATTTTGAATATATCAGTTCTCATGTAATGTGAGTGCTGAATTGTACTTATATGATTGGTATATTTTATTTAAACAATGAACCCATCAGAGGTAGCTCGCAGAAATTTGTGACCTTTTCTAAAGGTTGGATTATTTTAGAATGTTAATTAACAACAACAAAAAAAAATCTCCTAAACTGTGTGGAACATAACAGAATTATAGCAGTGCAAAAGTGAGGGGAAAAATGAACTCATTGTATACATATCCCTGTTCAGGCACCGTTTGTCCACTCAACTTGCTGNCAAAAAAAAATCTCCTAAACTGTGTGGAACATAACAGAATTATAGCAGTGCAAAAGAAGTGAGGGGAAAAATGAACTCATTGTATACATATCCCTGTTCAGGCACCGTTTGTCCACTCAACTTGCTGTAGGAACTAATTGCTGTGCCACACCTATGTGCTTTTGTCAAAGGGGAAAAAGTCTTCACACAGAATTTGCAGCTTAACTGGATATTTTTATGCCAAAGGCAGGCTAAAATTCCCTCTAGGCTTCTCTAATTAATCATATTCACTGTATTCACATTTTATCTATTAAAAGCTTCAGATGTACTTATACATTCTCTGTTAGAGTTCATTCTTCTGACTAAAAACTGTTTATAATTAAGTTACCAGGAAACTGTAGCTTTTATCTTTGGGGAGTAAGAACAAGATGAGTTTTGTAATTGGAGCCAGATAAAGTAAGTCAAATAAAAGACTGAAAGCAGCCCAGTTAACTATATTAAAGGAAAAGGGAATATTTTCTGGGGTAGCTAGCAGTGGGGGATTCATCTGCTTGAGTTGGGGATTCATCTGCTTTTATGTCAATTTGCATGCTTTTATGATTCAGTGCCAAGAAACTATATTAGTTTTTCAGTGCTTGTTTTGAAGGGATGATTTTGCTATTTTCACTGAGAAAGTAACACAGATCAATAATCCTGCAAGAAAAGTAAGGCATCAACTGGAATGGAAGCTCCCTAGTCAATATCTGTTATGCAGCAGTAACTCACAGTTACTGTAATTCAGCCTCATTTGAGGTGCTCATGGGCATGCTTGTGTCTGTCAGTGTTTCCAATTCAAAGTTTTCCTTGGAAGCACCCTGTTTTTCCTCACTTAGATTTTCTGGTCTGTGAATTGTGTTGGACCAAATCAAATCATTTCTGGGGGTGATGGTTGTACTCTGAAACACAGCTGATTATCTTGTTCTGTGTTTTATTGCTATGCAATAAAGAAATTGTCGATTTTAGTGGCTAGTACAGCAACTTCTGAGATCTTGAAACCCATCATTCAGGCAAAAATTACATAGCTATATGCCTGGGCAGTCTGCTCTTGGTATTCACTGTACCTTTTGGTGCAGGATCTTGACTTGAAAAGCTCTGAATCCTCATCACAGGAGAAAACTTGATCCTAATCTTACTTGTCAGAAGGTCTGTAATCACAGGAACAAAGACATAGAGTGGGGGAGGGGAAAATGGAGCTCATGTGTCAGGTGGCTCGGGTGAGAAAACATATTACCATGATGTGATTTCAGTTTCTGGAATTGGAGATTTCACAGACAAAATACATTTACATTGTTGAACCAAGTTCCCCATTTGTTTTGGATCAGCCAGGCTCACATACTTATTATCGGATCTTGCCTTTTACTAGGGGCTTGATAGGTCTGGAAGCAATCCGCATCAGCTGAGTACATAAGGTAGCAGCTATTTACTGATTATCATTCTGATCAGTTGCTTAACATTAGAAGATTATAGAGAAATCAGGGAACTTTCATTTCTGAATTATCATTTTCTTGATGCACTCAGCCCTCAGTTGTCTGGGGGGACTAAGAGTTGGTTAGTTCAGTTAAAAGTATTAATTATTCAGCATATGTGTTAAATTAAGCTACAGAAGTATGCTGAGAGAATATAATTGAAGGGGAAAAGGAAAATTGATGTGAAGCACAAAAATTTTGAACAGGCACAAATCCAAAAAGTTAGACGGACAGCACAGAAACACTGCCAACACAGAAACCCTATTTCTGACTGGAGCTAGTTATTGTGGAGCCATCTTTGAGGCTCTCTGACACGTTTTTCACCTCCTAGGCAACACGCTTCAGGATTTGACTCCCTGAATTTTTTCTAGTTTAAAAAATGTTATTGGCAGAAAGGACAAAAGGACAGTTCACCAAATGTTACAGATATCTGCACCCTTCCTTAAAGTTTTTCCTATTTTGGAAAATTTTAGAGTGTATACAGTCATGTCGTCTTCACTCATGGAGGAAAAAAGCATCTGGTGGTACTTACTGAACTTAGTCTCTTTTAAGATTTACAGTAGTAATCTATTTAGCTCTTGAATATCTCTGAATAAGATCACCAGTTACATTTTTTTTAACTTCAGAACTTCCCTCTGCTTCTAGAAAAAGAAATTGATGTTCTGTTTATCAATACTATTTCTGTCTTCCTGGTGCTCCTATAAACAACATCAAATGCAGCTGGCCTAACAGCAATGAGCAGGCTTTTGACCACAGTTGTAACCATGCAGAAATTCTGCTCATCTCCATGATGAGATGCCACTGAAGCACCAGGCTACTGTAGTTCTATGACCTGAGCACTCACCTAAGTTCATTCAACAGGGGTTGGGCTGCTCACAAATAATTTATCAAGTGACAGTGCAGGGAGAGACAGACCCTGCGTTATCCTCTTGCCAACCTTGTCGTACTTTGTACCTGTGTCAATGTTCTCAAAGGGAACACAATCACCCAGAGGAGTTAACGAGGGCTGCAAACCAGCTTTCTCCTCATCCAACAGCCCAGCTGGCTGCAGGATAGTAAGTCTGCAAATGTGAAATAGAGAACCCAGCTCTCTTTCCTATGATATCGTATTTTGGCCTTCTCTTTTCCCATGTAAAGGAAAATGTAATGCCTGAGGTTACCCACATGAGTATGTATATATGCACAAACAGATGAGGAAAGTGGAAAGACTGCTTTCCACTAATTTACTCTGTAAAGTAATTTACTCAGTAATTTACTCTGTAAGGTGTCCTGTTCTGCTGCATACCGTCTTTCCCCCTGAATCCATGTTCAAGTGTTTCTGTGCTTATGAAAAACAATTTGAGGTGATAGAGCACACACTGAGGATTATATCTAAAGCAGACATCTCCCCCACTGATTTATTCTCCTGACCAAAGCAGTCAGCAAGACCCTGAGCTTCAGCCAGGTGCTTAGGTCAGTAAAGGGCAGCATGTTGCTGGAATGTTTTAAAATTTCCCTTGTAGTGTTTCATAAGAAGAATAGTCTGCCTTAGGAGTCTGCTTTGGACATTATTAAGTGATAAAAAGTAAATTATTCTTTCATTAAGCTGGCATGCTGTCTGTTTCAGTGTCTTTAAGCTCTCAGTGTAACAATGCTTAAATTATATCTGAAGCTGATCTAATATGCTTCTAATTAGACTTTACTGTAGAGTTGATCTGCAAAGTGCAGCAGGGGCAGAATTTGTCACAGTTTGCTCTAGAGAACAGAAGTAAATGTAGTAGTATATTTGCAGTCCACAGTTGCAGTGTGTCCAGATTGACAAGGAAAAGCTTTCAGAAACCTTTTCTGTAGTCCAACATTTACACTTAGTAAAGGTATTTCTCCTTTCAATACACCTCTTTAAATCACTAATTGTGATCTGATACCTCAGTGTGAAAGTTTGCCTTAGTCTATAATATGTTTGCTTCCCTCAGCCAATAAAAGGGCAAAACATCTTTAAAAAATAAAAGGAAATCCCTGTCCGTTTCATCACAAAAAGAAACATTAGAAACATTACATTTGGCTTAATAATTTGTCAAATGCCTTTCCTTACAATTGCATGGGTCTCCAACTGTCTTGAAATGACTGAAGCTGTTTTCTTTACCCTAGACATGCAATGATAGATGCTATTGGAACATATTAAATAAAAACTGTATTCTAAATGTCACAACATTTCATCAGTGGGCAGATCATAGATGTTTAAAATGTAATCCTATATCGGATGTAAAAATAAAACAAAATAAAATAAGATAAAATAAAATAAATTCCAAATTAGAAGTCTTTCCATCTGAGGAGATGACTGTTTGGATTGTTCTGCTTTACTGGTAGACATAATATTACCATTTTTCCTCTTGCTGTCCTAAGCATTTGGTTATTAGATACTCTTAATAAAGTGGTTTCCTGAAATCGCTTTCTTAAAAACACTAATAAAAAGGTTACTAATGCAGAGCAGATATTTTTAGTCTTCACAAATAATAGTAAGAGTAAAATTCTTACAAAGGTGGTTTGGTTTGTGAGGTTTAATACAGCTCTGAATCAATGCCTATTGTTGTTTGTTAGAAGACTTTTATTATAACTTTTGCTGCTAGTTGGATGTGTAAAGAGAATTTATTACCTAAGAACACATATTAATTCTTTCAATTTTGTTTTTAAGGATTAATGTAAATGACTATAATATTTCAGTGTTATCCTTTCATTTTTTTTCTGGATTTTAATGAAAAGCCTTGTAATTACCTAGAGCAAGCTTTTTTTTTATTATGTAATATTTCATGTAGCTCAAAACCAGTGTGCACTTGAATGTGCAATGTACTCTTTCAGATAAGAGACCTGACTGAAAAATGGAAAGCATATTCTACCAGTTTTGCTTATTTTGCAAGATAAATAATTACATTTCTTTGGTTGTGCCACCTGTGAGGTTGGTTCTTTTCTTTTGTGTGTATCATCGTTTTTGCCACTTTCCTAAAATTGGAGAGAAAATACCTGCTGGTTTTGAAACGTTTCTTCACTGGAGCAGCTACCAGAGGAAAAATTTGAGAAGTTAGGCTGTGGTTTTCCTTTCAGATTCGTACATCTTCTCCCTGACGGCAGTGACAGAGTAGGAGAGCAGTAAGTTGGTGTGAGGTGAAGGTGCCTCCCCTGACTTCCTTTATCCAGTGCCGGATTTAGTTATTACAGAACACCTTCAACAGCATTTCCTTACCTGTTTGAAATGGTAGAGACAAAAAGCACTAGCCATGGAGTTAGGATATTTTTACTTCTTATCTACCCTAGGTAAAGCAGCAAGGTCCACCTACAATTTATTAGAAACACTAGGAGGCTATTGAGGACAGAGCCTGTTCTTTTATATCTCATCTAGCCTACTTATGTCAGGTGCCAATCAGAGAGGCTGAATGAGGAAGGAGGACACTTCTGCAAGCAGATCTGTTCCCAACTGCAGAGAGGCACAGCAGGAGTGTGAGCCTTATTATTGCACAAAACTAAGATACACAGTGACCCAGAGAGAATGAAAAAGTTTAGGACTGAAATGCATCTCAGTCAGGGGAAGGTGGAAAATTTCAAATTTCAGGGAACATGAGCACATGAAAAACAGCATTTACCAAAGAAAGGAGGGGACTGAAAGGTTACCTGGATATGGGGTATAATGCCTTTACTGTGTGAGTAACTGTGCACTGGAACACACTACCCAGAGAGATTGTGGAGTTTCATTCACTGGTGATATTAAAGAACAGTCTGGACAGAATCCTGTCCAATGTACTGTAGGATGACCCAACTTGAGCAGGGAGGTGGGATCAGATGACCCTTCTAACCTGACTCATTCTGTGATTCTGTGTGATCCTGTGACAGAAATATTGGAGGCAAAGATGAAATTTCAACAGCAGACATACCAAACCTTAAGGTGAAGGGGGAAGAGGATGATTATGAAATTTTTTTCCTTTTTGTTATGGAAAAAAATAAAAAAAGGAGAAAGGAAAAGAGGAGCAGGTTCTAATGGGTTGATGCTGCCTGTATTCCAGGCACTCACCAACAGAGCCTCTCTGTCACTTCCCTCCAGAGCTGGATGTGGGAGAGAAAATATAACAAAGGGTTAATGAGTTCAGATAAGGACAGGGAAAGATCATTCACCAAATATCATCATGGGCTAAACAGGCTCAAGTAAAAGACATGAACTGAATTTATTGCTTACAAAATCGGAGCAGGATAATAAAAAGTAAAATAAAACCTTAAAACCCTCCACCTTCCCCTCCATGCCTCCTTCCTTCCCAGCTCTACCTCCCACCCCAGTGGTGCAGGCTGACAGAGAATGGGGTCAGCTCATTGCCCGCAGCTTCTCCCTGTGCTCAGGGAGAGGAGTTTCCAAATTGTACCATGGGGTCCTTCCCACAGGAAACAGTTCTTCATGAACTTCTCCAGTGTGAGTCCACCCCTCAAGCATCCGTCCTCCCCATACAGCTGTAACGTAGGTCAGTCATCCACAGGGTGTGGTCCTTCAACAACAGGCTGCTCGAGCATGGGCTCCTCTTTCCTTGGGCCTTCCATAGGATCGTGGCCTCCTCTCAGGTAACCACCCGCTCTGGCATGGGGCTCTTCCACAGGCTGCAGGTGGATTTCTGCATCCCCCATGGAACTCCATGGACTGCAGGGGCACAGCTGCTTCACCACGGGCTTCACCTCAGTCTGCATGAAAATCTCAGCTCTGGCACCTAGAGCACCTCCTGCCCCTCCTTCTCCAATGACCTTGGTGTCTGCAGGGCTACTTCTCTCACATGCCTTCTTCATTCCTCTCCTCTGTGGCCACAACTACAGCTGCGCAGTAACTCTTCCTTCTTAAATCTGTTATCACAGAGGCATTTCCCCTATTGAGCCAGCCTTAGCCTGTGACATGTCCATCTGTTGGAGCTGCCAGGGATTGGCACAGCTGGACATGGGAAAAGCTTCGGGCAGCTTCTCATAGAAGCCACCCCAGTAGCCACTCTGCTACCAAAGCTTGGCCATGCAAACCAAATGCACAAGTCTGCAGGGAAAGTCATTCAATTGTCTCACTCCCTGCAAAACTAGAATGGAGAAAAGAAAAAAAAAAGACAAATGTGAAAATGTTTGGAGAGAAATGGATTAGCCATCATAATTGGGTTTTCTTTACATGCAATAACAGCTGGTTGGCAAAGCCTCCTTTAAGAACACCAGATTCTTCTGTATGTGGAATTCTGGATTCAATTTTTATGTAACCATTCCATCTCCTTGGATCTTTTAATAGATCCCCATACTCCAAATTTCTGTAGGTTTTGAGTGAATTTTTCACCCTTGCCCCCCTGCCCCTGCATACACAGCTTTGAAAAGTGTCTATCCAGTGAAAAGAGGTGACAAAATCCACTGAACTCCAGATGCAACTTTCAAGGGCTTCAATAAGTATTAAGTTAGAGAATGGCCTCTGTGACTAAGCTTGTCATCAGCAAAACTATTTAATAAATTGCAAAGTATTATGCCATGTAAGAACACTGTACCTTGAAAATGAAGGAGATTTATTTTAAATAAAAAACAGGAAATAAAACAAGAAATTTTGTGATACCATATTTGAAAACAATTTTTTCAGAAAAGAAATAATTGCATTTCAGAATTTATTAGAGTATATCAGTAAAAAAGTAATGAGTGCATCCACTTTTATGATTATGCTGAATTGT
This sequence comes from Bombycilla garrulus, assembly GCA_013400315.1. Classification (NCBI taxonomy): domain Eukaryota; kingdom Metazoa; phylum Chordata; class Aves; order Passeriformes; family Bombycillidae; genus Bombycilla; species Bombycilla garrulus. The sequence continues at coordinate 230,123 of VXBU01005600.1, forward strand.
ATTATAAAATCTATCAGCAATATAAGAGAAGATGGGAAAAAAAGCGTCTGGGATACACAATTTTAGTGTATTTTGCTGTCCTTGCTCTTCCATACCTATAAAATTTTTAATTTAGCAAAAGGAAAAGAATGTAAAAGAAATCATGGAGAGCTAAGGCATTGCAAAGGAAAGAGTCAAAATAGATTGGTAGCCAGCTACTCTATGGCAGGTTGGCATTTTCAGCACTCATCATAGGTAATTGTGAAGCACAGAGGAAAAATAGCTATTAATAAACCATTTCCAGCAGTTTCATACAGGACTTAACATTTTACAGTTCATCTCTTAAGGATGGATATAGCTGTGATGACTACATGTTATGTATTACTTTTGAGACATATAATGGTATAGGAAAATTTTAGTATGTGATTAAAATTTGTCCCTAAACTTTCATGAGCAGTGATGCCTTGATCAGCCTAATGCAAAGTCTGTACTTTTTTCCCAACAGCTGCAAAGGGCCATGACTAGATGAATATACTTAATGGATATACAGAGATGGCAAAATGCAATTGCAACCGGACTTTGTTGATTATGTTAATAAGATGAAAGGAAATAATAAAGACTGGCACATCAGAAGCTTAAATTCTTTCTGTTACTTTAAATGTCCCTTTTGAAGAGCATTTCTAGCTGAAATGTGAAGTTTATTCAAAAAAAACTCAAATGCATCTTTCTATAATTTAATGCTATTGAGCATTTGCCTGAATAGAATTATTGGGAAGAAATGGATCTTTAGACATCAACAGTATAGTGTGATTCATTGATCTAGCGAGGTCAATAAACAAGCGAACAAGTTCCAGAGAGACATTATTCAACACGAGAGCAGTAGCTAGACTCCCAAGATCTTGAATTTATTATGTATTCATATATCTTTGTGTGTGTGCCTTACTTTGTGTGCATATATACATACATGATCTATTCTGTGTCTAAATCAGGAAAAAAAAAAATTTAGCTTTCTTTTAACATTTCTGGGGTTAATTTCACTTTTGACTAGGTCTTCGAATGCTGTGCACTTCAGATGTGAGTGGTCACATCTCACAAGGACAGTCAGTGGAAATCACGTTTTCCTTGCCTAGAGTAGGCTTTGGACCTTTAAATCCTTAAGGTTAATTACTGCTACCTCTTTAAAGAAAGTTAGATCATTTGCTGTCACTCTGGAAGCAGTAACATCCACTAACTATGTAAATTAAGCTATATTAGATTGCTTCAGAAGAAGTGAAGTTGTATGGATTAAAGAGCACAAGCGAATTTTCTTGCTCCGAGGTTCAGACAGCAAGAAGACGCCAAGACTACCTCAGGTGCTCTCAGGGAGCTCTTTTAGGCTCTTGTTTCCCTTTTCTACCCACAGAAAAATTTCTATACAGTTCCTCTCATCCTTTTACCCACTCAGCCTATATCCCCACCAATAAATAAAAACGGCCCAAGAAAAAAGCTTTTGCATGTCACCTTTGGTGGGTGGAAAGGGAGAATAATCTAAAGGTAATAATTGTGTCTTCCTGTTAAGTGCTTTCACATTAGGCAGAGAGACTGTGCTCCCCAGAAAATGTAGGTTTGTCTCCAACCTTCAGAAAAACAATCATATTATTTCCAGTTGAAGCTCTATCTTGGTTTCGTATGGTTGAGTTGTCTGTTTTACAGTAACTTAGAAGAGTCTGTGGGGAAACATCCTTGTTGGGCAGTCACGCTGCTTTATGAAGGAAATGGTAGAGATTCATAGGAATTGTGCTGAGTAAGCAAACCTCAGAAATAACAGAGTAGTTTGTTTGCCCAGGGGCAGTGCTAACTAGCCACCCAGTGCTTTCAGTGCTTGGGCTTGTGCTCTGTGTAGCACTGCTCGATATACACTGGAGATATTTTTTGGGCCACATCGACAAAGTAATTTTCTTCCTTTCCTAATTCCACTGGTTCCATTTAATTTGAGAAAGTCTAGTCAGCCTGGCACGTCCATAAATTGAGTATATAAAAAACCCTATAAAGGTCATATACAATACTGGTGACATTATTACAGGCTGACATTCTCGTACTAACTGTATCGTATCACAAAGCAGAATCCTTGCACTTGTTGTGGTGATCTGATAAATCAGAAATGAGATGTGTTTGCACTTCCAAGAACTATTTGCAAAGTCAGCATGAAACGAGATTCGCTTCATTTGCTGCATTAAAAAATTACATGGTAAGGCCTCCATGTCAACAAATAGCAGTTCACAGCACAATATGTGGACACATAAGAACTGATTTTTCCTAGCTGAGAAGCTAATTTTTCCTTTGAAGTTTTGGAGTGACCCTGTTCATTTTTCCCAAAGAGAGAATGTAATAAACAGTCTGACATCATAATCCTTCCATATCCACTGAATTCCCTAAGGTAACTCTGAGATTATTACATTTAATGCAAACAAAAGCAGTTTTCACAATTTTCAACAGCATGTCACAATTTCATCAGTTCATAATCAATAAAGTATAGTTGTTTGCAGATGTATATATTGTTTCTCAGTTTCAAAACCATGAAATATGAGTAGAAGGTATTTTTATACATGTATTATGATTATCACCGCAGTTTTAAAATACTGTCTTTTGAAAGTTTGACATAGATTTTCAAGATCCCTGAATACATTCTGAATGCATTTCATATTATTTTTACTCCTACAGTTTGTGAAGTTTTTTTATTTTTTGTTACTCATCAATCTTTATGCTAAGTGCTTCCAATAGTGTTTTTTTTAACTCTTCAGTGATATCCTGTGGTGCCAATGGAGAGACCTTTTTATATCAATGGGTCTCCAATGAAAAGTATCTTCAGGCCTGATTGCAAGGCAGGGCCTCCTTTTTTAATGTTTGTACAAAATGGTTTCTGTGGGTGGATCAAATTGATTTTGAGTATTTGCATGTAGGTTTTTGAAGCTTTTGAGGCCTTTGAAACAAAATCCCTATTTTAATGAAAGTTTTACACAAATGTGGAATGAAGATTTAAGGTTCTAGTAGGGTTAACATTGCTAATAGTTTAGCTCTTTGTGTATTGTCAGTGTAATTTTATTTCTTATTATATCATAAGACCTGTCCAACTATTTTCCCTTTTTAATTCACTTCTTTAAAGACACAATGCACTGATAGTATGTAACTTATGAAGGTTCAGGTCACCAAGTTCTTAAAATTGTTGGGTTGTGATCTGCCAGCGAAATACCTGCACAGCTCCGAATGTGGAGAAATGTTGTGTATTCCAGACTACTCTCAAGGAAGCACTTCATAAAATAGAGAGTGAAAGTTACAGGGGAGAGTGAGAGCACTATTGGATCTGCTCAGCTTCATACATCCGAGGCAGCTCATAATCACTGCTGCCAAAAATCTGCCCTGGGAGCGCTCAGCACAGCAGATAGAGATGGAAGCAGCACAAGAGGCCACATTAGCTGGGATCTGGTCTGTCTTTGAAAAGGAGTTTTCTGACAGTTTGGACTGCTGTGAGGCAGTGCCAGCTTGCTCGCCTTTCTAGTGCCCCTCCAAAGTTCTGATAGATTTGAGATATGCCTGTAAAATGCTTACTTGAATTACAGCAGCCTTTTTCTATACAATAGCACCGTCAAAAATATTCACCTATAAATTTTATTTGAAGTGCTTCCTCACAACAGCTATTTTAAAAACAGTTTTGTTTATTTTTTTACTCACTTCAGAATAAAATTCGGAAATGAGAAACACAAGTTTTCTTGTTTCTCAGAGTTCTAAAAGTGTTCCTTGCACAAGTGGGGATCTTCACGCATCTGTGTATCAAATTTATCTTTCCTTTAAGAACTTATCAAGTTGTTAGCCTCTTCTAAGGTCATGGGCTTTGCTCAGTTCTAGTAATCCTTACAGGAAATAGACCACATGTTTATTGTCTTTGGTATCCGCTATTCCTTTTTTTCTTTTCTTTCAAGAAGTATTGCCATCTGTTGCTTTCCAGATTATTTTTTACATATTCTCTAATTTCTTCTTCATCACCATCAGGTTTTTTGATAGTTTTTTGATCAGTTTTCAATCATTATTTTAAAGAAAGAAAAAAAATCTGTAATGCTCTCAAAAGCATTAAGCAAGATAGGGTTGAAATGCTGTTATCTTACCATCAAATATTCTTGTGTAGTTTTAATTACAGCCTCTGAGCATTTTTATTCATCACCATCAATTACCACCTGTTATCCAGCTAATCTGGAGTAATGGCATTGTGGCAAAGCAGAAACAGAGTTAAAAGAAAGCAATTACATTCTAAGAATTCACTGTGCCCTTATGTGAAGAAAGAAAACTCTGAGACACTTTTAATGATGGAATACAGTGAGCTGGGCCAAGGTTCCCCAGCACAGTCTTGTTCTATAAACACCCAGAGCAAAACCTGTCAGGCCACATCTCGTGCTTTGACCCCAGATGGCAGCTCAGCTGGCTTTTTGTGCTGGTGGTGTGGTGTGAGAAAGAAAAGGCCTTGGCTCTGTGTAAGTGCTGCTCAACAATAACAAAAACATTCTTGAATTACCAGCACTGTTTCCAGCATAAATCCAAACTGCAGTGCCATGCTAGCTACTATGAAAAAAAATTAACTCTAGCCAGCCAACCCCAGCGCATCATGATCATGTGTCTCATAATCCCAGCTGGACATGAGCTAGCCTATTCAGATGTCATGGTGCCATATCCCTAAAGAATATTAAAAACTGTGTTTATCTAAATGTAATGCTTGAAAATATTTCCAACTTCCACATTAGTATGAGCGCATGTATCACAAGAAGGCAATAAATTATCTTTCCTTCTGTTCTTTTCAGAACCAAATTTTGTGTCATCTTATGACATTGGGAACTTTACCTACTTCTTCTTCCGGGAAAATGCAGTGGAACATGACTGTGGGAAAACCGTTTTCTCTCGTGCTGCTCGGGTGTGCAAAAATGATATTGGTGGCAAGTTTGTGCTGGAGGATACCTGGACTACCTTCATGAAAGCTCGTCTGAACTGCTCTCGCCCTGGAGAAATTCCATTTTACTATAATGAACTTCAGAGTACTTTCTTCCTGCCAGAACTGGACTTGATCTATGGGATTTTTACCACTAATGTGTAAGTAAACGGAATGATATATTTTATTTTCTTGCTGTTTGTGACAGCAAAACCGAGTACTTCTGAGCTACTCTCTTCTGCATATGCCAAGTAAAGATCATAAATTCAAACTACTGTTTTGCCCAATTCACTGTTTTCTCTGAACAAGTATCAATTCCAAATGTTTTCCACACGAATTGCTGAAAACTTGAGAGAAGGAATGAATTCTGAATATTTCCTCACTGCAGGGAGCCACTTGCATGTAAGACTATTCTGTCATATTCTTCTTTTCTTTTCAGAAAGTAATTAATTTTTATTTTTACCATTGTAATACATAAATGCATTATGTATTTATGGAATTTGACCATGTCGTAAAGAACTCATCTTACCCAAAACAGCACAAGAGGTGCTCTTATGTATTTTACTTTAGTCTGAGCATGTCCTTACACGTGTTTGAAGGCAAAACCAAGAATTTAACCTAATTTTAAGTGAACGTCATATAACAATAAGGTAAAATTAAAGAAAAAAATGAAAGTACAATTTGGTCTTAAAAATTCAAAATTTTTAAATATTAAAAAGTTGGATGGGCATAGAAAAAAAGAGTCTTTTATCTCAGAAATGTCCTTTGTTAATTTAAACATGATGACTGGTGTTCAAATGCTGCTCAGCGAGAGCAGCCTCTTTGCTATGGCTGTGCAGCCCAATGCTCAGACCACTGAAATAATTTCTGATTTCGAGTTCTGATTGTATGATATTCTTGTACTGTCTTGCTGGGTAAATCAGTTTTATCTAGAATTTCAGAAGGTCCTTGGCACCTAAAATATAGGTAAGGCACCATATACTAAAAGACAGGTGTTTGTCAGGTGGCATCCATATAGACTGTTCAATCAGATCTTGAGAAGTCAAAGTAGTCTAGACATGTTCCTGCCATGAAAAGCCTGAGCAGAGGAATTCTGCTCTAGAAAATCCATAGGGCTTTGGCCATGGAAGGGAATGATGTTCCTGATGCTTCCTGGCTCTCCTGAAAATGGACTTGCTATTGTTAAGACTATCTTTTCCACATGAGAGTAGACAGTATTTTAATCCTTGCTGCTACTTTCCTCTTCCCCCGTGGCCCAACATTCTGACTGTCCAAGACAGATGGACTGTTCAAAGAGCAACTAAATAATTGTAACTCTTTGAGGGTAGGATTTTTCAGTTTCCCTCTTTAAATGGCTGCCATCAAATGTTGTAACTAAATTTTTTTGACATTTTTGAAATGTTTTAGAGTTAGGATTACTTCCCTATGCTGACTATCTGTTCACAGATTGTGGAACTCAGATGACCCACCTTTCTGGCCTGCACATGACAGTGGAGAAACACAAGGGTTCCCTATGACAGTAAACAACATATTCCTTTCTGTTCATGTCACAGCATAAGATATAACTTAATGGCATTCATAATACTTCAGTCTCAGTATCTTCAGAATTACAATGGCTTTATCAGACCTTAATGCTTTTATAGTATACTTTAATATACTTGTGGAAGGAAAAAATGAAAACATTTCTCTAACAGCCAAACCTACACCTTTAATATGTGGTTGACTATCAAGTCCGCTATAGCCACTGCTTCATGAAAAAGCTGATTTCGTGTCTTTCAGACTGTGCTGGCTTGAAAGCAAAACTAGTGAGACTCTAAGTCAGAAATATAATTTAATAGGAAAAAGTAAAATATACGCAAGTAATACAAAAGAAAACAAAAACACTGACAGAGTCAGAATACAACCTGATATCCTGCTAGTTAGGGTGGTCTTGCTGAAGTAGTAATCCTGTAGACAGGTGTGGTAGCTCTTGTTCTCTGGAAACCAGTGGGTAAGGGCTCCTTGTTCTGTTCCAATTCCCACATTATATCCAGGTGGGAATGCTTGGCTCCTCCCCCTGGGCGGAGCATCTCACAATGGGCTGATGTCATTCTATGAGTCATATGGTGGGTACTTAATGTCCCATTAAACACAAATGGGTCCCAGAGGGAGTTATCTATGACTCATGGGCAAGGTATTGATGGCCCATTAACAGGAGATGGTCCGGGGGAGGAGGCAAAGGAAAACAGTGCCTCTCCTGGTTTCAACAGTTAATGAAGACGGAGATAGAATACAGACCCTCTGGCACATTTTTACATTGTAACCTAGGACACAAACTATCAAAAAAATCTATAAGCATGAGTCTCATGTCCTTGAAGGACTTCATGAGATTCGAGAAAACATTGGTACAGTTAATAATAGTGAGATGCATTTAGTGGTATATACAAGGATTTATCGACTCCAATGATGATTGATTCTGCAGAGGTTGTAAGCACAGAACTTCAGGTTTTGAGCTTCCGTTGAAATAAGAGACAAGTATAAGTAAACAAGCTGCTCTTTTGTCCTGGTATTTAATCCATGTATCCTAACTCTTTTTTCAGTTGTTGAGGGTTTTTTTCCCATCATCACGGAGTTTCTATAGTATGGTTTCTAGGCTAAGCTTAAAAATAATAGGGAAAGAAAAAAAGAAAAGAGAGAAGAATGCTATGTGGATCAACTGCCAGCAGTTTTAGCCGCAAGAGGAAATCTGTGCAATTGACACCTTCATTATCTATTCCATTATCTTAAAATGAGGAAAAGAACAATGCAGCTTTCCATATTAGGAGCTTTTATAGTTATTTGATTATATTCTTTCCACTATGCAGAATTACTTTATTGCCTTGTATATCACATTTTCAAGGCAAATCTAGGAAATTGTGTGTTTTGTCCAGCTGCCATTTATTGATGTTTAATTTTTTAACATGATATCTTATAAGCAGTCCAAGTTGTTCTCTCTTGATGGGTTTCTGCAACTTGCATTCTTATTGCTGTACAACATCTCTTGGAAGACGGGATTTTTTTGTATGTGTCTTGTCCAGGGATTTCATGGGATCTAGAGACATACCACACATTGAAAATCCTTACATATGTTATGCAGTCATTTGTTGTATGGAAGAAACTTTTTTGAACCCTGAGAATAATATCATCCTGAACTTTGTACCTAGAAAAGAGATGTCCCTAGTGCATGTGATTATGTGTGGAAGTGTAGCAGTATGGAATTAGAAGTATAATATGGTATTAGAGCAGCAGCAGAAAGTAGGAAGTTCTGAGTTTTTCCCCACACCAGCTTCTTGGTTAAGGCTAACAAATATTTTAAATGCAATGACTATGCTAAATCAACTCATCATGTATCATTATCTTGAGATATCATCTCCCAGCTGATCATATCTGTTACATTAATTCTTGAAGGATTGAAGAGTTATTGCCTTTTTTTCTTTTATTTTTCAGCAATTTGACTTCTTAATGTTATTACATAGGTTAATGTATTTATTTCTTTTGCAGGAACAGCATAGCAGCCTCGGCAGTTTGTGTTTTCAATCTGAGTGCCATAACTCAGGTCTTTAATGGACCCTTCAAATACCAGGAGAACTCTCGCTCTGCTTGGCTTCCATATCCCAATCCTAACCCTAATTTTCAGGTATGTATATGTGAGAGGACAATATTTTATGTGAGCTTTCCTCAAAGTACTGTATGGTTCATAAACTGTAAATCCAGTTTTGCACTGTATTGTAGCCTATGACCTTAAAAAAAACCCTAAATTAAAAAAAAAAGTGCTTAGGAGACCCCCTTATTTCAACATATTTCATTTTAATTTTATCCTTCCACAAAAAAAATTAGATTGAAAAGCAGGTGTACTTTGAAGGGTAGAAGAAAAAAGGCTTAACTTCAATCTTCTGTTAAAACAAATCACTATAGTTATCTGTCAAGGTGACATTAACTCCTGTCTGAAGTATGATCAAACTGCTGTTCTCTTACATTGTATTTGAGCTATTAGGACTTAAGAGATGGAGCAGTGTCTGACAGAGAAAAGAGAGGGAGGTGGCAAAGGAGGAGTGGTCAGAATTTTCATGTGCAAGGTGGTCCACACTCCTTGAAGAGTGAGATTAAAAGAATTTGCAATGTCTTCTGCCCCTCATTTGAACTTGTTGGCCACAGAGGGTGTAATAATCCGCAGCTGGCAGTGTACTAACAGTGCACTGACAGTGTAAAAGCAGTTAGTCCAAGGTGGATCATTTATAGGAGCTCTACAAAAAGAATGGCGTATTTCCATAAGCACATACGCATTGTTTTCATCTTTTGCATTGTCATCACTCCTACTAGGACAATTTTAATGAGTGTGCTTCTTGCAAGGGAGATGGAAGGAAAAGCAGCATTCATGTAGTGATTAACAACAATAGCTTTTCATCAAGGTATGTAAGTGTAGTCACCTCTATCCACTTTTCACCCTCTCTTAATCTCAATGCAATTTCACAAGTTCACTTCTGCTCCTGTAACAGCCTTCCCTAGTTTTTAAGAGTCATAAGATCTTTGCTAGCATGAAAAAAAATCACCCATTGGGGATTGTAGGTAGTTTTAATTACTTCCTGATCTATGTAAATGAAGGAAAATAAGGCATAGGTTTACAGGCTACAGCCGTGTTACCTTTCCTAAGTAGTATGTTTGTCATCAGCCAAGTGACAAGACTCTAAGTATGCCAGAAGCCTGCAAAAGCAGGCTGAGTTTGTATTCAGCTTTTCACCTGTTGTAGAAGTACTTGTACTGTCAAAATAGCAATAGGAAGAGGGTCGATGAGAGGCTAAAGTTTTGAAGGAGAAAGCCTGAAAAAAATGCTTGTATATAATAGTCTTATAACCTTTCTGACTAGGTAAGCACATCCACTAGAACTTACTAAACTCTTCCTACAAACCTTGCATTAATGTGGTGTTAATTATTGTGAGAGCAGCCCATACTGAATGGTGCTTACAAAGAAAGATGATGGCCTGATGGCTGTGTAAGAGTAGTTTAAGTCTCTGCTGTACTGTTAGTGCATGTCTCCAAGTCCCAGTCAAGACAGGCGTTGAAACTTATTTCTTAGATGGCCTGGCTGATTTTGATACAGCTGGTACTTCATCCAATTTACAAGAACAGCGACAACAGTTGTATCATATCTCACTAAGCCACAAACAGCTATGAAGGCAGAGCTAGTGTTAAAAGCTGTAATGGGACCTTTCACAACACAATATTGAAGGCAATTTATGTCAATTGATCTCTAGATATCTCTAGTGATGTCCAACATCTCTTCTTTTGCCGATGCTGCTTTTTATTTCCTTTAATAATTTTCTGCTACATTTCTGGCTCCATAACTGCAGCAGTGATGCATACTAGAAGCTAATCTAATGCTTAGAGCTGTAATCATTTTTTTGTGACTTGACTTTGTGACCTAAGAGTACACACCTAAAATGGGTGAGATATATTCATTGACTGAGTCATTGGTTTCCTTCCAAGAAAGGACTTTTCTTTAGTAGAGTCCTTATGATAAAGGATCAGAAGTTCTGTTTGTGTAGTCCCAGGAGTAGATTTATCCTCTGAGTATTCACCTACTCAGTAGCAACAGAGAGAAGTATGTGATTTAAAGGAAGACTACTGCTATGTAGATAGAGTTACATCAGACATTTTATTTCTGAGGCTGGATTATATTAATGAAATATTTTCCATTTTTAGAATATTATTGGAGTCCCAGTTCTGAGGAAAATTTTTTTTTCAGAGATCATTGCTTTTCTCTTTAGACAGGGCAATGTCTATCATAAGACCAAGGACCATTTGCATTTCAGTGTACTATGAGTATTCAGCTGGAATTTTTCCTGCTTGACAGATCTAGAGAACTTCTTTGGCATGGTTTATTTTTTTCAGTGGTCTGACATACAGAGCAAGTAACGGTTTCCTGCCAGTTGCTAATTTATCATTCTTCATTATCTGATCTCCCATTATGAAATAAGTTGTTTGACATTTTTTAGCATTTGTGGATTTGGAACTATCACTCAATTTTAGATTGAAAACATGGTGATAATAAAAAAATACCTGGTAGGGTTTTGCACACTATTTTGTTCAAGCTGTAATTCATGGCATAATTTATGACATAGTAAAGCAGAATGAAAATGGTGACTTAATTATGCCTTTCACGTCACCCAAATATTTGATAAATATTGTGAAGTAGTGCTTTACTTCTCTGATGCAATTACGTCTGAGTAAACATGTGAATGTTTATATATTCCCATGCATTAAAAAGCTTTCTCTTTAGTGTCCTCAGTTGAACATGAATATGTTAAAATTAACTCCCACTTATTTTGCTTTGTTTATTTATGTTTGAAACTTGCCCATGCAGCTAGTGGATGTTTTGCTGTACAAAAAGAGCACAGTTTTCAGTTTTAAAATATGGTCAGTTTTAAAGCAAAAAAAGTCTTTGCTGTGGATAAAATTTAATAGAGTTCTGCACTGTCCATTTTTGCTACTTAAAATGGAGTCCTAAGAAGCTTCTAGAACTGCATGTTGTACTTTCATCTGGAATTCCTGTCAGACTCTACCTGTGGTAGGGCATGGGGTTTCCTTTGAAAATTTGTTATGTCTTTAGCACTGAGGTTTGTGAAAATTATAAGGAAAACTATTCAGAAAATGATTTGGTTTTTTGAATGGTGGTTTTTCTCCTTCCTGCCCTGTGAACATAGGATCTAGCAAAATATTTCCATAATCCACTTGCGCTAGTCAGTCTGGTGCTCTTCCATATTGTTTAGAATTAGGGAGCCTCCAAAACTGAGCTTCCTGAGCTCTTGGACAGTCTGGTTAGCGCCAAAATGAGACCTGGAAGTCGAATTCCACATTGTCATTACAAGAAATGCTCTTGCTTTTATTTTCTTGTGTTGTAAATCAGACAGTAAATCTATTGCTACTGTTAGCACACATAGTCATGCTGCTTTCCTGTCTTTACAGTGTGGCACCATGGACCAGGGTTTGTATGTAAATCTGACTGAGAGAAATCTTCAAGATGCACAAAAATTCTTTCTAATGCATGAGGTTGTTCAACCAGTTATTCCAATTCCTTACTTTATGGAAGACAACAGCCGATTTTCCCATGTGGTTGTGGATGTTGTGCAGGGCAAGGACATGCTTTTCCATATCATCTATCTCGCCACAGGTATGAATCTTCATTGTTGTGATAACTGCAAAAGTTTATGAGGTCTTTGAGTTTTAATGTTCTGTTCATTACTTATTAAATAAATGTACAGCACCCTGAACATCAGCTTTTCCTCTTTTACACATGTCAATCTTCTACATTTTCTGAATAGATTAATTTAGCCATACAATGTCTTTTATGTTATTCTGTGAACTCCAGTTTTGGTGCCTGTTTCCTATTCTCCTTTGAAGCTGTGAAGCCTGTGTGCTCTTGAGGTAATCAAGCATTGCAAATTTTACAAACAGGACTTTCCAATTTTCACTGTCTTTTGTTCCTTTTACTTAGTTAAGAGTGAGTACAAATTTAAGGGCCCAAGATAAGTTTGAGCCCTGCCTTTGCTTATGTAGAAACTGTGGAGTAGTTAACATTGAGTTTTCATCATAAACAGAGTATGGTAAAAGATGACTGAGAAAAATTCCACTACTTCTGTAAATAACAGAAACTAAAAGGCAGTGGCCCTAACTTTGAAAAGAAATTATGATTTTGGAAACAACCCACGTTTAAGGCTTTTGAATTTCCCCAGTGTCCAGATCCCACACAAAATGTCCTCTACCCTAAGCTCCTAACACCATAAAGTATGCGTGTGTTTGGGAGAGATGAAAGACTGGGCTGACAGTTACTACCAGTCTGAGAAATGTTGTCGTTATATCTTTCCTGATTTAATTTATTTGCATTATTTAAAAGTGGTGGTAAATTAAATTTAGAATTAATTTTTTACCACAATGCTCCATCTTCGAAAAAGAAACAAAGGAATAAAAGCTGACAAGCAGAAAAGGCCCTAGGGGTGCTGGTCAACAGCAAAAAAAAAAACATGAGCCAGCGTGTGCCCAGGTGACCAAGAAGGCCAAGGGCATCCTGTATCAGGAATAGTGTGGCCAGCAGGACCAGAGTGTGGTCTTCATCCTGTACTCAACCATTGGCGTGGCTGCACCTTGAAACCTTTGTTCAGGCCCTCCACTACAAGAAGGACATTGGGGTGCTGGTGAAGGGTCTGGAGGAGCACAAATCTTGTGAGGAGTGGCTGAGGGAGCTGGGCATGTTTAGCCTATAGAAAAGGAGGATCAGAGGGAACATTATGACTCTCTAGAATGGCCTGAAAAGAGGTTGGAGCTAGGTCAGGGTCAGTCTCTTCTCATAAGTAACAAGCAATAGGACCAGAGGAAACCACCTCCAGTTCTGCCAGAGGAGATTTAGATTTGATATTAGGAAAAATTTCTGCATTGAAACAGTATTCAGGCATTAGAACAGGCTGCTCAGGGAAGTGGTGGACTCACCATCCCTGGAGGTATTTGAAAGACATGTAGATGTGGGGCTTAGGGACATGGTTTAGTGGTGGATTCATCAGGGCTGGGTTAACAATCAGACCTGATGATCTCCAAGGTCTTTTCCAAGATAAACAGTTCTATGATTCCATGACTTGGGGAGCAGCAGTCTAGTGGGCATTCAGTCCCTGGGAAAGTCAAGGAGCATACCTCCTTGGAGCATACTTCTGGGCACCTGATGGAGAAAAGGTGATTTGGAACATTCAGCATGGATTAGTCAAGGGTTAAGCTCATATGAAAATCTGATTACTTTCTGTGGTAAAACGTCTGGATTTGTGCATGAGGAGAAAATACTGCCTCAACTTTAGCAAGACTTTTGACACTGTCTCCCACAATATTCATATATCTCAATTAGGATATAGGGTCTGTATGGGTGGGCAGCTGGATCTGTAAAACCTGCTAGGATGTCAGGCTCAGAGAAGAGCTGTAATGTGATGTATAGAAATGATAAGGAGCCAAGTACTGTCCTATTTGACATTTTTTAATCAATGACCTGGAGGAGGAGAAGGAGTGCCCTCTATCATGTGTGCAGGTGACGCCCCAGTAGAGTATCAGTAGTTACTTTGGAGGATGTGCTATCCAAAGGACTTAAGTATGCTGAAGGGATGCCATCATTGCAAAGACAGTCAATAGCATCTTGGGCTGTATTATCAGCTAGCAGATCAAGGGAGGAGGTTGTTCACCAGTTTTGGCCGCCCCCAGTTCAAGAAGGACATGGATAAAATGGAGCAAATTTAGTGGAGAGCTACTTCCTGTTGGAGGCTGGAGCACCATGCCCTAGGAAGGGAAGCTGAGGGATCTGGCCTTGTTCATCCTTGACGAGAAATGGCTTTGTGGGGAGCAGGATGCTGGTAGCATCCTGCTAAGACCTACAGGAAGTTTACATGGAGAACAGTGACATGCTCTTCACACTGGTGCATGGTGTGAAGACAAGAGACGACAGGCAGAGAATTTCAGACTGGATATAAAGAAATTCTTTCTTACTTCTAGGACAGTCAAGCAACAGGTTGTGCAGTCTCCATTCTTGGAGGTTTTTGAGATCAGGCAGCAACACATTCTGTTATAGCTAGCTCTCTTTTGAGAAGAAGGTTGGACTTGAGACCTTCTAATCTCCTTTCCAACCTAAATTATTCTGTACTTACAGTATGCCAGTATCATGTCAAATTGGTTGGGCTAAATTGCATTTTTATTCAACGCGGCAATAATAGATGTCATTGTACTTTCTGCTGCCTAAAGAAAAGTGCGTTCAGCTCTGATGTAAGTTCTGTCAGTAAGCAATTTGCACTTAGCAGTGTAAAGCAGGATGGACCCAAACCATGCTGTGAGAGATGTACAACACATAACCTTGGTAGTTAAGATTCATTCCAATGTTCTGCAAAAATTGTCTTTTAAAATGCACAAAGCTTCAGTGGAAAAATAGGCGTACAGATTGGATTTAATAAAAATGAATGTTCTGCTGTCTTTGTTATTCAAAGCAAAAATCCCATTTTTTGAAACAGATGGCCAATAGTTAAGAGAAAGTTCTTTCTCGCACCTACCCATCCTGTTGTTAGAATACAAATATTACAGGGGAGAATAAACCTGGGAGTGTATAATTATAATCTAATTTCATTAAACCTTAAATAGATGTAGTATTACTGATGTAGAATTACTTTAGGAGAGACTGGAAGCAAGCAAACAAATGCATTAATCTGCTGAGTCAACAGTCTTCATTTCCTAAACCTTTGCCAAGTCATCATTCTGCTAGGAGATTCTGGTGTGCTAGGGCTTAACAGCTACTGCTTATATAAAAATATACTTTGGCACTTTGGAGAAACATCTTAATCTTTCAGTGTACTGACTTCTAACACAGAATGAGGGATATATCAATTCCTGCACATTTTGTGCTGCTGGCTTTAGGCAAGAAGAAATCCCTGGAACAATTTTCTGTGATTTAAAAAGGAAGATCAAAGAAAGCATGCACAGATGTTCTGAACTAAAAATCATCTATAACAACGCATGAAATGTAGAGCAAGCTGTAGAAACACTAAATATTTTTAAATCTCTTTAAGTTTGAAAGGCCTCTTTTTTTGAAAAAAAAACAAAACAAAAAAAAAAAATCAATATATCATAGTTTGTTTCCCTCCCTTTTGTCCTTTCTTCCCTCTCTTCATATTTCTTTCCTCCATTTTATTTCTTTCCTACACTATAAGTGCCCAGGTGTCCCATGGTTAAAAATGTTGCTCATTTGTTTTTTCAAAATAAAATGCTGCAGCAAGAGCAGGTAGCCCTTATTCAGAGGACTGAAAATTATTAGTGTTATGAGCACATAATAAACTTGGAAGTTCAGAAAAGGCACTATTTGCACTATCTGGTGAAAAACATTAAAGACCATCCTTAAAAACTGCTTGGTGAAAAAACTCCTGTGTTTTTTTCCGTTCTTCAATCCCGCTGGACAGAGAATGTCCTCTCTGTATCCTGAGTAGAAATGGTATATGCCCCATGGTAGATCTTAGTTGTTGGGATTTATAGTACAGCATTGATGAAATTGGGGTATGGCTGACCTAGAAGGAAAGTATGAAACCTGATTTATTGTTGGCTACATTGCATGTGTCTAAAGAGTGAATTGTTCACTGAAGTGAACTACAGTTTTTATGCCATAAATCCAGGTTTTATCTGAGGCTTAAAGGTCACTCGAGGATGTTACAACAGGTTTCCAAGAAGTTCTAAAAATTGCTGGTAGCAATGCAGAGAATAATGACAAAAATAATTCTGATGAAACACATACAGCAATAATAATGAACAAGTAGAGAGTTTTCATGAAGAAATTTCAAAAGATATTTTAGAAAAATGCAGATGGAATTTCCAAGCATTTCCCTTTAGAAGGGTTAAAACAGGTAGCAAATCTCCAATATGTAACATTTTTTTTTTCTCATGAAGGCCTGAAACTGTAGGTTATACAGAAACTAGTCCCAGCCTAATGAAGAGATTTGGGAGTTTGCTTGAAACTCATTTTGGGAATGCCATCATAACAGTTTGTATTTCTTCTGTTTGTCTTGCTGGATGGGAGTAGACTGATGCAAAGTATTCCCTGATTTGATTCCTCTTTGATTTTTGTTACAGTTCTATCTTGTACATTTTGATTTGTAATCAGTACACTACATTTTTTCTATAAAACAACCCAAGGTCTTAGCAATAAAAAGAGTTGTATGTGTTGCTACTTTAAAAATCTCTGATGAAATACTGTCTTTTCCCTTGCATAATACAGCTTCTGATCAAAGTGTGCAGCTTTCACAGTTTAGTATGCATCAGCTAACCCCCAACAGCATGGTGTCAGAACATATGTAGTATCTGTGCAGTTGCCAACCTGAAAGTTACAAGCAAAAATATGTGCTTATATATGTTTCATATATGGTGAAGAAAGCAACAAAGCTTAAGTTGACTGCATTTTTTCCAATTCAGTGCTATTCCTGACTGCATTATCTTAAGTGCATTGAGGTTCTTGGAAGTAATCTGTAGATACTTTCTGTAGGAAGGAGATACAGACTTTTCATCTCGGTTAAGAACCATTTTCTTCATCTAGAAATTACAATATAAATGCAGTAACAATAAGGACCAAAGTAGTTTTAATTCGAGTCAGAAGTCAACTGTGAAAGTAATATGTATACTCTATTTGTATGTATTAATCCTTTCTAGCTCAAAATCAGAAACAGTGGAATTGGAGTACAGATGGATAATGGGGCATACACACTGTGCCACACCACTGTCACTTTTTAAAACCATATCTCTTTTGTTGTTACAGAAAACACAGTTGTTTTATTTTTTTATGCCTTTGGTTGACAAATATAGTGCACTTTTACAGAGTTGTAAAGCACCCTTGCAGTGGCTTTAAAACTATTTCCCTATAACTTTCTACCTTCCGGCCTTACGCAATGCCATTTTAAGAAGCTTGGAGCAAGGATACTTGTCCGTTACTTTGATTGGGAAAGCTGGTGCATGTTAAAAGACACCAGTCCTGACAACATGATCATCTTGAACATTTGTTTCAAAATGTCAAGCAGTAAAACCATGAAGTTAATAACCTTACTGTCTTCTGCTTTTGTAGAGACACCTATCTCTGTTAAAGGAAAGCCCTAGCTGAATTCATACTTTGTTTGTATTGGTAATCTTTTCAGGAAATGTTTTGCTGCAAAGTTCAAAAAAGACGTAAAAGATCGCATGGTTTTGTCTTGAAGAGTCTAATGTTCACCCTGGGATTTATGCTGGCTTTACTGAGAAGGCTTGCTATATATTTCTGCTATCATATTTATATTACTTTCCATGTAAAATATCTCTAAAGGAAAAGATGGATAATCCAAATCTTTGTTGTTTTTCTATGTAATTTAAACAAAGAAATGTTGATATTTTTTTTCCCTGCCTTATGTATTGTGTCATCTGTACTGGGCAAAGTGGTTTTAAAATGGTACTAAATGAGAGTGGCTGTTCCTAAAGTCAGGGCTACTGAGTTATAAATTATACTATGGGGCTCCAGAGGATCAAACCCGGCACTTAAAATGTCCAGCAGTACTGATTTCCCTTGGCTTTATCACTGGATATGGAGATAAATCATTCTGCCGATCCAGTTGGTGAGCTTTCCTAACAAATAGATGGCTCTAACTAGAGCTGGTTAAATTATTCATTGACAGCAATTTATAAGTGAGAATTGTGGCCCTTTATTTGGTTCACAAATTACCCAGCACTTATTTGTAGTCATTTTTTGTTATTATAATCAACCCATAAATAGGTCATGAGTTTGATTAGTTTGTTGCTGCTATTTGCTCATGGAGTTTGTTCATATTTTAGTTATCATGTTCATGAGTTCCCTGCTGCAATAGATGGTGTTCTGTTTTCTCAAGGGACAAATTAAAGTAGGAGAAGCCCTTTTTTTCTGTTCACAAATTATTCTTATGTCTTTATAATTGCCCAGCTCTGTCAGATAAAGACTATAAATAAATGTCCGAAGAATATACGGTGCGTGCACTTCTGTGCTGCCATTGGAAATCAGAATTGCTGCAAGAAACTACTGGCTGAAGAACAGCTGGCTCTGCTTGCATGGGAGTGAGATTAATGTGTGGGCCAGGGACGGAAACAGATTGTAAAGAGCTGGAGACAAAGTCTCAACCTTCCATTAATAAAAAGAGCAGCTCCTCCTTATCATGGTGATGCTGAGCTTTCAAATCCTGTTTGACTACTTTATAAACATAGAATGGCCAAGTAGCCTTTCCTTCTTCCTTTTTTTTTGTTGGAACTGGAGGCGAAACTAGACTTGACAATCCCTATGTTTATTTATTATTATGTAATTCCAATGCACAAAATGTGAAGCTGTGAGCAAAGAGGTGCCTTGCGTGGTGCTCAGTGTTGTCCTGCTGTCTTCAAAGCTGAGGTCTATTATGATCTACGCCTACCTTCAAAACTCTCATTTTGTCCCAATACTGTCCAGTGCCAGTCAACAGGCTTGGTCTTAATTTTGGAAACAATGTTGGAATTAGCCTTATTTTGGGGTGAAATTTGATCTTTGTACCAACTGTGTAGCCCTCGTGTGAGGACACAGTATTCAGGATTCTTCCTGAGAGATGTGGGGAAGATGCTTTCCCTTTGAAGGGACTTGAATTTGTCACATGTTGCTGAAACTTCTTTAGAATATTCTGCGGTGCCTTTTACTTTTAAAAAAACCCTTTCTTTTAAGATGGACATGCATAGGAGTGATTCAATAAACCCATGCCAACCGAAGAAGAAAGTGGAATAGTTAAATCATAGGGAGAAAGAAAAGTTTGAACCTTGCATGAAACTCTACTTTGACCCTAAAAATCCCGAAGTTTGATCACAAATATTTTTCTATTATATGTACAAGATTTAATGTAATCTGTCAAGAAAGCAGTCATTAAATGGGGTATTCTACTGACCTCCTGGTTTGTTTATGTTTATGAGCTTCTTCATTCTGCATCATTTTTCCTGATAAACCTCAATAAATCCAGAGGTTTATAACTAAGCATTTAACTAAGCAGTGGCTTGGGATCTTTTTCCCCTTGCTCTTACCTAGCTCTGGTCATAGGACATGGCAAATCTTAGCAAGCTAAATAATTTCTCAGTGAAGATATGCCTTATTTACTTTGTTATGTGTCTTGTAAGTGATCAAAATGTGAAGATGCTTTATTATATTATTTTGTGGTATTTGTGTGAAGAGTCCTGTTACCTGCAGGTTATATTACAAAAGATGAATTAAGCTCCATGCATTTTAATCAAGTCACTGGGTGAAATATTTGGAGCAAAGAGTTATTTGTTTACAGATTCATTCTTCTAATTGTTAGGGTTTCTTTCTTATCCCATAAACCTTGGAAATTTATTCTGTGGCTACAAAACTTTAGGAGGAACAGCAATGACTGCAACCAGAATAGTGATTACATCACTTGCCTAGGAAATACACAAAGATTTTCAACTAACAAGCTCTGTGAGACTTTCTGGTTGTTGCCATATATGCTGGCTCCTAGACCATTATGTAAAGAGTACAGTGTAATATGATTGTATGTGTTGTATACTGTCTCTATGTACTATGGCTATGGCTACTTTAATGTAATACTGAGAGTAAGGAGATGAACAACCTCTGGTGAGAGGTTCTGAGATTCTTTTCTCTAATTCCAACTTTGTTTCTGTTTCTTGTCCATTTAATTGCTTATTTACTAAGATTAGGAAAAAAAAAATCAGCTTCATTCTTTCCTTTTGTATTTCTCACCAAAAGCTGTGTTTCATGCTGAAATTGCTGCTGAGATTCCATACTGAGATTCCATCCATATGTGCTGGATTTGACTAATCTGTGAACTGGGGCGCAGGGGCATGTGCTATGCAAACTGCAAATGAGTTTGAGTAGAGGAGAGTTCCTGGAACTTTCTCTTCAGTCAAACTGGTGATACTTCTGGATCAGTACAGTAGTCAGTTTTATTTCTGACACTTCCAATGAAAATAATCACATAGAACTCGGTTAAGAAATCAGTCAAGGTTTGTGTGGGTTATTATCTGAGAAACAGTTTTCTCCCCTTCTGCATCTAAATGCTTCTTTGATCTAAAACATTTATTCAGTGAGGAAGCACTATCATATTCATACCATGTGTTGGATCCTACAAAGTATTTATTGTTTTGGTGGTACAAAGTAAGGCAATAATAGGAGTAGTAAGCACTCCCTGTCCAGTCAGATCCAATCAGAGTTTATATATCTCAACTTTGGAACACTGGCAGGGAACCAGGGCCTCTATTGGATGGTAATTTTTTTCTTTGTGCATAGTGTGGCATTCCTCAGTGTTGCTCTATGTAAGATATCAAGCCTCAAATCCCACAAACTGCTTCATCTTGCAATTAATATCTGTGTTTATTACCTACTCTACTACTTTAGTTAGAGGTTACACAACTCTAAAGAGGTGCTCATCTCCATTATCTGAGAAGCTCAGTCCTAGATATTGATTAAACGTTTTAGAAGATCTCTTCAAAACTGGAATGCTTTCTTTTCATGAGAAGTTTATGGGAAATTAATATAGACTTCTTTGTTTGTTTCATAGTCAATTGCAGCAACCAGTCCCCAGCAACAATCTTAAAGTTTTATTTCTTTCTCTTTTTAGAATCCAGGATATTGAAATTATGCATATCTTGACAAATGCAATATTTTCCACTTAGAACCATAACAATTCTTGTGTCTTCTTTGCCTCAGGGCTTCAGGTTTTGTGTGTGTATGTGTCATTTTTAGTGCAGTAAAAACTGGATGTTGCCAAAAAAGGGGCGGGGGGGGGGGGGGGAGGGGGGGNATTTCAATATATTACCAAATGGGTATTCTCTGAGATAGATGTTATTCACATGTAGCTCTTGATACTGGATCTGTTCAGTTATCATCTAACTGTACTTAGGGAGTAAAATTTTAGGAATAAAAGAGTGTTGTCAGTCACAGTCTTCTCAGCTAGTTGTATATGAACTGCTGCCTACCTTGTCCTAGTTTATGCTGGAAGTACAAACTGGGTAGCTCACAATCTAGTGAGTACAACCCTAAGTCCAGCCCTAAGCAGCTCTCACATAATTATTTCTTCGGATAGTGTTGGTTTAAAAGGAGGATTTATATCCAACAGACCAAAACATTTGAGGCTCCTGAAGACACCTGATGGGAATCTTGGTGCTGGTAGTCTCAGAGCACATGCTTACACGTCAGTGTGCATATTGGCAGCATCTGGTCAATTCAGATGTAGTGAAAACTGTACAATCAACACTGACAAATGTGCACAATTTGTTTTGTCTGTAGGTTTGGTGCCCCAAAATGGTCTTGGTATTGTAGGTAATGTTGAATCTGACATTGTTGAAATCCATTCCTTTTCTAAGCCGGAAGAATGGTTCTTTTTATATTCCATATTATTTTAGTGTGATACAGGACAAAAAAAATGATATTACTTGCCTTCTTTGAGGATGCTGATATAATTTTTCATGATCCTTGAATTCATTTTTATTATTGGGTACCTTTGTAGACAAAACTTGGGTAACTTAAATAAGACTTCAAAATGAAAATATTGTTTGGTAAAATCAAGAAATGTTTGCTCGATGTTGTTACAAATCATGCTTTGAACTACATAGCCTACTTGGCATTTCCTGACACCTCCCCAAGGAAAAAAAGAAAAAGAGTGAGAGATATGAGGGCCAAGCTTGAAATTCTTGTCCATCATCCCATTGCTACGTCCTGAGAAACAGCTTTCTTTTCCCCAGCTCATTAAAGCCTCATCTGAAGATTGTATGCTGTAGTTTTAACCATATCCTCTCTGCTTAAATAGCATTTCTCAAACCAATGGCAGTAGCTAAAGCATGATTATTCACATTTTAATATAACTTTCTGAAGGAGTTTCAAATTGTGGTACCCTGTATAGGGACATCATCAAGTAGCTATGCATTGAGAATACTGTGTACATTTCTCGGGGATTATTCTCTGCAATAAACACATCAACACAAGAGAGAAGGGTCAGGCTGCTGATGACATCATCTGGATGGCAGCAACAATTGTGGAGGGTATGTAGAGCTGAGGTTTAATTCCTCATGATGTTCAGAGTTCAAAGCTATTTCTTGCACTTCCTTTTTGAATGGTTGATCCAGGAGAGAAGGGGCTGCTGTGGATGGGGAGGAGCCCTCCCAGATCCACTCACGGGTGCTGTTTTAATGTGCATGCAGAGCACACAGTTCATGTGGCCATGCAGCTATCAAACCAAGAAGGTGGAGAATTCAGCTAGAGAGATTATGCCTTGTTCCCTGCTCCAAGGACTATTAAAATATTTTTCTAATGTCTTTTTAATTATGCAGTAACTTTCCAGAAAATCCCTAAGAACATGGAAGACACCTATTTCTTGCAGGGCATAAAAAAACCATTTGTGATTTTTCTTGGCTGCAGCTGAGACTTTTCTGTCTTTGGTCCAATTGTCTCCTAAATACTGAGAGAGAATAAAGTAACTATTTGTCACTGGATTTGAATCAAGTCAGTGGCCAAGCAAGCAGCATAACGAAAGATGTTTCAGTAGGGAAATGTACCTGCTAAAGTATTTGTGATTAGATATTGTTATAGTTAAATGAAACAGTTTTACAAAAAGTGAAGTTTCAAATGTTAATTTTTTTTCACTTTGTGTGATATTACTGTTTGGAATACTGTTCTTTCATAGTTTCACACATGAAATCTAGGGAAAAAAGTTGGCAATTGAATCCAGATTTCACAAGTCTCCAAACTGTTTAATGAAAAAAGTTTCTTTATTATATATTATCCTTTAATAAAACTTTTATAATTGAAAAATAATTAAATGGGGTTGCAAATAAAATATAGATAAGGGACACCCCTTCATAGAGTCTTAAAGTAGAAAACCATTAATCTCAGCTAGTGAAAGGAATGTATCACAGAATGAAATATTAGTGTTTTCTTATCAACTATAGTCTGTTAAGAAACTGTAGCTGCTATAGCATCTGTTTATAGGTATTCTACAGACACATATTACTTCTAAGTGGAGTCCATGCATTGTTGTGGGTATATCAATCTGCAACTTAGACAAAATGTTTTGAATTTCTATCTCAGCTATAAGGCACATCTTGGGCAAGCTGAAAAATCTCCATAAGATTGGAAATAGAAGTAGTAGATAAAGATGGGCCAGTGAGCATGATTCCTTAAATATATATATATACATATACATATATATAGAGAGAGAAAGAGAGAATATATATATATAGAGAGAGAGAGAGGAAGAGAGAGAGATTGTTGAAATTACTTTTTTTTTTTGGTCAGACAAGAAAAACATATGGTTTAGATCTAGGAAGGATAAAACTTTGCCACTAGAGTATATGAGAATCAATCTAATAACCTGAGATAGTTTAATTTTCTTTGTGAAAGAAACAGACATAACTGATGTGCTGGCTGAGACATGTAATTCAGCATGTACTTGTTATTTAATGTAGGTTTTTGCTTTGCCTTTTCCAGAAGACTGAGGAGTTAGAAGCTCCAGTTTGAGGAGTTAGAAGCTTGAACTTTATAGAAATAGTCTTCCAAAAAAAGGCATACTGCTTGGTTTAGCTGCCAGTTGCTTTTTATCTTAGTCTCAAGTAGATCTGAATTTCCATTTAGAACTTGAATTCCCTATTTGAAAGATTTTTGAATGAGACTGACTGGAGCTGGATTAAAATTTCGCTTTGAGGTGTGAAATGGCTGCTGAGGAATGGTACACAAATTGCCCCATTGTGCCCTATTGTCCTAAACGTTTTGAGTCATTGGAAATCCTACTAGTGGAAATGTTATTTGTACCAATTTATAATCTGTTTTACTTAATGGAGCAGTGGATATTTTCTGTCCTAAAGGCAGTTACTTAACTCTTTGCAGGTATCTACTGGAAGAAAGCTTTGCTAATTTAACTGCAAACTGACTATACCCTTGGTGATTTTGGGACACCATAACACATGGGAACTAGATCTACAGGGGACAGAAATATTCTAAAAATATTGTATATTTACAAACTTTTCCTCTTGGAAACAGTAAGGAGAGGATTGAGATGGTGATTGTCCTGATTTCCATTGATAAATACATCCCAAAATTGTTCTATTTTAAAATGGAAACAGGTTTTTTAGAATTTTATTTTATTATTTTTTAGAGTGGGAATTTGTTTTGCAATCATTATTGGGCTGCATATGTCATTAATTTGTTTGTTCCTTCTGTCCTCCCAGACACATGGCTTTGAGGAAAGGTCTTTATTTTTTAATAACTAGTACCTAGATGAACGCGTTTTTATTCAGAAAGTTCTTTAGGTCAATAGTTCAAATTTATGTGTAGAAAGGATAGCCCATAAATAGTCCCTTCATAAAATAAATATATATTACACTTTGACATAGAACCATGAGAAAGTCCTCTAGTTGAAGAGGTACAATTGAATTTATCTGGGAATAGCCACTGGGGCATTAAGAAGCTTGCTAATAATTTTGGAAGGTATGCAAATAGTTTTTGGTTAAAATTTCTCCTTTCAGATCCTTAATAGTGGATAAATGAGTTAAATTCTCTCCCCCTCATGGAAGTCTGGGGATGTGTAATAGACCATCAGGCTGCCTTTGTTGACAAGCATTATCAAAAAAGTATCTCACTTCCGTGTTGATTTAAAATAATTTCCAGTACTATAAGGAAGAACATTAATATTTACTTGAAATATAATAGGAAAGAGGGAATATAAAGTAGTCGGAGCCAAAGATACAGAACATAAATCTAAAATATTATGTAATCTTGCTTTTAATAGACTATCTTTCAAAACTGCTGTCGTTGCATCCAGGAATTAAAAAACAAAACTGTACCAGATTGCAGAAATACTCGGGGTCTTACCTAGATAAGAATAATTTAATATAGAGTTTTTCTGTTTTTCTTCTATTGCTTCCAAAGCTCTCTTCTCAGAAAGAGTCAAACCTCTCCCATTTCCTAAGTTGAGCAGCTGTTTGGTGTTTGAAATACACTAAGCACTGCGTGATACAACTTTTTGTATATAATTTAAAATTAGTTTTTAACAAATACAATTAATTATGCATGTACCTTTTTAACACTTCTTTTTTTCCTTTCTAATTGGCAAGACACTGGAATGTCCCATTTTAGGATTGCTATGTATTGGATATAGTTTGACACAAAGCAAGAAATTTTACTTCATTAGTAGTTGCTTTTTCTTAAAGTCTTAACTTCCCTGCTAATTTTTGTTAACTTCTCTGTCTAATAATAAACCAGCAAAGTAGCAATGGCCATGGACTTTCCTAAAATCTTCTAAGCTGTAAAATTTGATGCTGTTGTAAGGCCAAAGATCCTTAGATTATTGTTGTTCTCTAGAAATAGCAGTACTGCGTGAACAACCTCTGAAATGCAAAGCCCTTTGATATTGAGCATGGGGAAAGAATTATTTAGTTTAAATTCTGGAATTATAAAAAACCCGACACACCCAGTTTTTCTTCCTGTAGCACACCTAGAACAGATATGTTTTTATGCCTTATTTTTACTTCACATGGAGACAAAAACTCCAAGATGAAAAAATATTCATGATTTCATACTAAGGTCTCATGTGAACAAGCTGCAAGATTTTTCAAGTCCCAAAATGTAGCTTTTTTTTTTTTTGCTTCAGTTAATTTAATTTACTGAAATTTAATTAGATGTCAATGAGCAATGATTTATGAGTTTTCCAGGTCACTTGCATACTTTTTTCTTTTTTTTCAAGTATCCTACAATGTAGTGAGGAAAACTAAGAGACCTGAATGAGGGAAAGCTTAAGCTTTTCTGTTTCCTGCAAGTGATGGCACAGAGGGTACCCAACATTTTGTTTAGCTGTTTTGGTGTTTAAAAATAAATCTCCTTATCAGCAGGGCAGAGCAATTTGCAACATTTCTCAGGGAAATGCAACAAAATTCTTATTTCTATCTCCAGCTACAGTATTTCATAGGAGGTTTTGTTATACAGTTACATAATTGCCTTTTTGATCTAATAAATGCACGTCAAATCTCTATTTCTTTTAATATTCACCCTTGCCTTGTTATCATCATGATGATAATGACCTGTAATAGTAAGAAAATCACAATGTTTATTGTTTAAATCCTTCATAAACTTATCACATTTCATTCTCTGTTAAGGCCACAAAACAGAACATTCAGATTTTTAACCTCTGTTCTAGTCTGATACTTGTAGAAAAATCAAATGTATATATTTTATTACACCAGTAAAATATATTAAAGGTAAAGAAAAGCAAAAAAAATTAACTGTCACATGAATCAGATTGTTCAAACAGTGATTTAGGTTCAAATGGAGAGACAAACATATAAAACAGTTCTGAAAATAAAAAAAAATCTATATATAAAAAAATCTACATCTTGATGAAGCATCTCAATTCCATATTCATTTTGAGGTTAACTCTTTTCCCTAAAGAATTAATGAATATACAATATAAAAAATATTTAAATTTAAGTTGGAAATGAATTTGAGAATTTTAAAATCAAACTGTATTATGTCCATTTTATGATTTATTGTAGAACTACTACACTTACCCATAATATATATTTCATTTTTAAAGAAGAGTTGAAGCTCAATCTTTCATTTCTCATTTAGAATAGAGCATGATTATACAGGTATTCTTGTATTTCAAGTACAAGTATGTATCCCAGAAAGCTGAAGGTAAAAGATAAATTAAGTTACAGAGCATGGTTTTATATAATCTTATAGTCTAAATATGCCTTTGCTTTAAACCAAATTGTACCCCACTCCCATGTGGGAAGGCAGATAATAGCCAAAGCTTTAATTATCCATATTCTACTGATGATTTAACTAATTTTAAAGTTATTTTTAGAAAGGGTGGAGAAGAGTAGGGTTTAAATCCCATCACATTCTGTGTACCATATGTATCTTTTTTGATGTTACACAGAGTGCTAAATCATAAGTCCTGGGCTTCCCCTTTTTAGGCTGAACCAGCTGCTGCATTAGCTGTTCCTGCATCTTTTTTTCTGTGTTGAGCACACTAAAGCCCTTATGCAACCTAATCCTTCCTGTTCGCTGGAATAATTTTCTGCTGTTAGCCAAATGCACATTCTAGTTCGCGGTAGGGCTTTTTCCACTTCCCGTGGTGGAGGAAAGCCAGTATTGATGATACATTTTTTCAGAGTGGCTGAATAGTTATCAATCATCTTGCACATTCTTTGATTTTTTACTAATACACATTAGGTTAATCAATTTTATATTTGGTATTTCAGTTTATTATTCTGAAAGATCTCTGCCTTGAAGATGACTCTAATGCCCTGAAGCTTTTTGTTTCTATGGTGTTTAATGCAAGTGGTATATGATTATTATGAACACCATTTATATGTATATATGGATATTATTTACAAGATATTTAAGATTAACAGATTTTTTCCTTTAATTTCAACATCCTAATACTGTCTTAATGCCTTTATTTTCCAATGGGAAAAATAATTTGTACACAACAAATAACATGCAAAACAAGTGTATAATGGATAAAATTAAAGTACTTCTTGAATATAATTTTCCAAAATCTATTTCAAATTAGACCTCCTGAAAATATACATAATTCATATCTGTTTCAGCTACACTTTAAAATGTGTTCTCTCAAGTCTCCATCTATTAAACTCCCTGATCACTGTGCTGCCAGATTGTTAAAGTTTATCACTGAGTCTGTTTTCACATGTTATGACATACAGAGTTATGTTATGACATTTCTTCCATAGGTGGTAGCTTATTCAAGTTAAGTTAGAAGCATCTCCTCAAGTTCTGGATGTTGCTTTAGCACCTGTGTGTTGACTGCCCCTTTCCATCACACTGACCACATCCTTCCATCTGCTTAAGACGTATTATTATTCTGAAGAATGTTTTTTGGGAATTTTGAAAAACAAAAGGCCCATAGTTATATTGACAGTTTATATTTTACAGTAGATTTTGATGTTTCTTGAGGTTTTTCTTTGTATATGTGAGAAGATTTTCAGATCCATTAAGGCACCTTGTTGTGCTCAAAAAGGGCAGGAGTGTTTGTTACCTCTTAAATATAGGCATACAGCTGTCCTGAAGAGATATTTGAGACTATTATAAATTTATTTTGCTTACAACTCATACAGTTTAGAAGACAGCAATGATTTTTAGTTACATTAATGGAAGATGATACTGTAGGCTTCTCTTCTGAAAACCTTTGGTTTGGATTCTATCTCCTGGTGCTGGTTCAGTTGCTTTCTAGAAACCAACCCACTCTCCAAGGTACTATGGCAAGAATTAAGATTGAAAGTGTTTCCCTCTCAAAAAGGAATGGGTAGAGATTTTTTTTCCCTTCTTTTGAAGAAGTGAAATGCACTTACTTCTATACTGCCTCACGATGATTTCTTAAGGATGTGTTTGCTAGAAGAAGCAGCAATATTTTGTAAACATAACAGCTCATGTAAATAATTATTCTTCTCTATAGAAAGAATTTGCTAAAGCTGCCTTGAGTGATTTTATTTCTTTTAGGAAACTCAGGAAATTATGAGTTTATTAGTTTGTTGCATCTGCTGTTTGTTTTGTATGTTCATTTTCTGCTTTGCTTTGCAGGTGTCACCAAAGATGTTATAATGATTCCAACTGCACTCTTGCAGTGTTTTCCATTGCTGGCTGTGATTTATACCACTTATATCTTAAACTTCATTTTTCACTTTTAGAAATCATCCTTTCATTTTGTCCAATTATAATTATGTTCTTTACAGACTTTGTTGCCTCCAAGCATGTTTTATAAAACTCCTTCTCAGGTTCTCCATGGAGTTCTTCATCGTCTCCTACACATTACATAGCAATATTTCAACAAGAATTTTTCTCTTCATTCACAGCGATTGGAATTCTAATGTTCAGTTGCTGGTTTTGCAAGTCTCTTTAAAACTTGCAGTACAAGCTAAAAAAGCACAGTAATTATACATTCTGGCCAATGTCATTATCTTTTACTACCCCTGTATATAGTTGGCCATCCTTAAAAAAAAGGCTGTCAGGTATTTGGATCTGTCCCAGTATGTCTTTCTTACAGTCAGGATGCAAAGATGCCATTCATTTGAATTCTTAAATGGCTGTTAGGCTCAGGCTTGACATTTGTGATGAAGCTGCAGCTTTCCCTGTGTCCATAGCAATAAAGTTATATCCATTAAGATGCTCTGTGGTTACTATCCTTCTTAGCTTTTTCTTGGCAGAAGTGGACACTTTGTTTGATTAAATAATTAAATATTCACTTGAAAGATTACGACAGGTCTGAAAAACTCCATGCCCTACAGCCATGTTCCAGACATTTCTTTCCCTACTTTTTTTTTTACACTCTATTTTGCTTTGCAAATGTGGTGTGAAAATGGCCAGACAGACAACACTTTTGAGGATGGGACTTCTGCAAGTTCTTTAGGAAATACGCAGTCTGTGCTGGAGGCTGTGCATAATGTTGCACGCATTGTAGTAGAATTGGGAACACTGGAGCAAAACACCTGGCCTTTGAAAGCACTGGAATCACTGGCTGTAATTTTCCACTCTAAGGAAGCCTGATTCAGCCATGTTGTACAGTTTGTATAGTTTAAGGACACTGATATCTACACACCCTAGCTACGTATCATAGGCTGGTGATATCATAACACCAATTCAATCTGTGCCTGTCTGAAAGCTGTGGCGTGAAACCAGAACCTCACCCTAGTTTGCCTTCCCAGGTGGTCCTTGCAAAGTCAGTCATACACAGTAGGAATTTAAGGCAGAGGAGATAGGTTGTAGAAGTCAGAAGCAGGGGAGTTTATTTAGGCATAAGTAGATCTCAGGTAACATTCCATTCCTTTTTCTTGAGTTTGCATAGGACCCACATTGCTCCTGAGAAGAGCAGTGTTTCTTCCTGATAATCTGTGGGATCTCAGGCACTGTTTCTTCTCTTGAAGCTCAGTGAGTTGTAACTTTCAACATTTCTGAGTTCTGATCCTCTTAGACAAATGAAAAAGGAATGGTTTGGGAGGTGCTGAAAGAGAGCAAAAGGAAATATGAGGAATGGAGAATGTATGCTAAGATAAGAAGGAAGAAAAAGAGCAATGACAGATGTCTTGGGGAAGGCATTAGTGCTGCAGTTCTCAAAGTGAGAATATTTTATTTCTTTCTGGGGTGATATGCTGCTGTAACCATAGTCTCCAGGTAATAGACTTGAATATAAAGAACTGTAAGTTTGCCGTCTATAATAAATAAGCCACAAGAAACACAAAGCATTTGTGTTTGATCATATTCTCCTGTCCAAAGCTGTAGTTTTAAATTGAATGTGTATGTAGGCATAGGAGAGGGAAGCCCTCAGTTGTGTTTTTTCTTCTCTTGGGGAAGGTGACAGCAAGTGATGCTGTCTGTAGATGCCAGACCCAGTGCAGTGGTAGGAAGAAATATTAGTCTGTAGAAGAAGCACATGCTGAATGCGTGCGTACCTGATTTTTGTCTCGTGCAGGAAAGCTGTGACAAGCCAAGTACAATATGTGTCATGAGTCATACTGAATCTGTTGTCTGCCAGTTAAGCATGTGATATAGAGTTGCACTGACTGATCTATAAAGCAATACCAATTAATTTACATCTGTAAAATGATCTCACTGCTACTTCTTCTTAGTACATTTTTGCAACTTCTATGCTCAAAAAAAAAAATCATTTATCTTTCACTCAGGAATTAACACAGTGTTGTGGTTCAACCCCAGCCAGCCTCCAAGTACCACACAGCCCCTCACCCACCCTACCCCCCACCATCAGTGTGAAGAGGGAGAGAGTTTAATAGGAAAAGCAAAAGCCACACACACAAGCAAAGCAAAACAAGCAATTAATATACTTCTTCCTATGGGGAGGCAGATGTTCAGCCATCTCCAGGAGAGTAGGGCTTCCTCCGGTGTAATGGTGACTTGGGAAAAATGCTGTAACTCCAAATGCCCTCTCCTTCTTCCTTCTTCCCCCAGTTTATATCTGAATATGATGTCACATGAAATATCCCTGTGGTCAGTTGGGGTCACGCGTCCTGCCTGTGTCTTCTCCCAGATTCCCAAGCACACCCTCAACTTCCTCTCCAGCATGGCAGTGTGAGAAGCAGAATAGTCCTTGGTTCTGAGCAAGCCCTGCTCAGCAATAACAAAAACATCTCCATATTATCAGCCCTGTGCTCAGCACAAACCCAAAACACATCCTCATACCAGCCACTGTGAAGACAATTAATTCTACCTCAGCCAAAACAAGCACATACATGCACTGAAATTTTGGGACACATCTCAGACCATATTTTGGCCATTAAACTTTCTGTAATTATAGTCAATACTTTGCATTCAGTATTCTAAAAAAATTAAAATTGTAATTTACTGGAAGCTTTTTTTTCCTAAAAAATGGTCAAGCATTTTTGTATCAAGAAAGGAGAAAAATGTAACAGGTACATGAAGTAATTATATTAAAACTTGAGAGACTAGGCAGAAGATTTAAACATGCATACATGATTTGATATGATCAAAAATTTTTTATGGACTATGAGGGATCCATTTTATACACTGAGGTAATAATTTATGGTTTATCTAATTAGTTTTGACTGTTAATGGAATTAGGTAATATTATGTGATGTTATGTCTTTCAGATACATTTCCTATTAACTTCCCATGCCATTTGGTGTACACTCTCCCTTCCAGTAATACTCCAGTTCTTGGGATTGAATACTCATTCTTTTCAGGAAAATTAGGAGATTTTAACAGTAACTGTCATCTTCGTTCTCCCTCTTCTCTTTAGTTTTTGGAGTCTATTTGAGGCTGCTTTTTTGTCCTTTCTTAAAGTTGCCTAAAGTTGCTTCTTAAAGTTGTTTTCTTTAAGTTCCTCACCGCTTCACCACAAAGTTTGGGGACGTCATGTCGCCCTCCCTCAGCCCCATTACCCTGGAGGGTACAGTGACCATGTAGGGGTGCCAGCCCCTGGCCTCAGGAGCTCCCAGGGTGGAGCTGGTGTAGGGGGACACAGATTTGTGGCCACCAGGTGTTTCCTGCCATGGATAAAAACCAGTGCTGCCAGGCCAGGGCCAGATATGCCCTGCAAGCCTGCACTGCCAACTCTGAGCCAAACCTCTGTCCTTGTGCTAGTGATGGCAAACCCACTGTTTTCCAGACTGCAGAACAGGCCTTCCCAAACATTCTTCTTGCCATTGTTACCAACTCAAAAGGGAAGTCTTTCCAGACTTCAGAGCTCATCTCTGTGTGTTTGTAGTGTTGGATCTTTAGTACTCACTATTGCTGGTGCATAAAAGATTGCATAATGCTGCGGCTCCCTAAAATATTTATCAGTGTGAGAATATGATCCTTTGTGTTCAGAACAAATGTACTTTGATATTTTTAAATTATTTAAAATCTTTGCAGGAGTGAATCATAAATCTTATCATTTATTCTGACACTGGTTTTCAAAGCATGACTGTCTTTCCTGGGAAATCACAATAAGAATAGAAGTGAAGAGTGAATTCCAAAAGCTATGATTTTTCAGAGCTCAGTATCAAGATAAGTAAGAAGAAGGGGTTCAGCCCTATTAATTCATATTCACCTAGACTCAAGATCTTTATATACTATATACATGTCCTTTATTAAATGAATGTGATACATATCTAAACCCCATATTTTTTAACACAAAGAATATTAAAACAAACTGGGGAAATTGTGGAATTTCATGCTTTTTAAACTGCTTTAAATATGGTAAGGTGTAGGACAATCCAGTAGACTGAAATCAGTAACTCCTGACATAAATGTGCATTTATAAAGACAGACTTTGAAACCTTGTTTTCCTGTGACTACCGCTGTGAAGGCTGTTGTGCACTAAGTTTTTAACTTTTTTCCTTTTTTTTTTTTTTTAATGTATTGCATGAAATGAAAACAGACTTTAAAGTTTTCTAAGTTCTTTTCATTGTACTATAAGCAATTTAGGAAACTTCAGTCAAAATAATCCTGCATTCTGAGGCTTCATTGAAAACATCCAGCATAAAGATTTTTTCATTGAATGACACCGAGCAGGTAGAATTACTAGTGTGATTTTTAGTAACTTATTTTTCTCTTGCCTTTTCAGACTATGGCACTATTAAAAAAGTACTTGCCCCGATGAACCAGACTTCAAGCAGCTGCCTGCTTGAGGAAATTGAACTCCTGCCGAAAAGTCAGCGAGAGCCCATCAGGAGCCTTCAGATCCTGCACAGCCAGAGTGTCCTTTTTGTGGGCCTTCAGGAACATGTTATTAAGGTCCCCCTGAAGAGATGTCCCTTTTACAAAACGTACAGGTATGAAGAATTTTCTTTGACTGGAGAAAAATACATGCAGGGGGCTGCAGAAAAATAGGAAGGATAAATGATTGCAAGTAAGAATCTAAATTAATTTACTCTCTCAGCAATTACTTCCTGTGTATACAGTTTATCAAAAATATCTCTGACTACTTGTACTAACTTGTTAGGACTAGATGAGGCTCTTGAGGAATTACATTCATACTGAAGTGTCATTATGCAGATTTTGAATTGTGAAGTGAAACAGTAAGAAATGTTTTATACAGAAAAGAGTGGTAAAGCACAATATAGCTGCTGGCTTAATATATTTAAAGCTTGTGACTTGAACAAATTTAGGGGTGTTTTTTTGAGTTTTTTGAGGGTTTTTTTCTGTTTATAATTGAATAAACAATGTCTATGAATTCAGAAACAAATTGGGTTGGATGAACTGAGAATCAAGAGTACTTGGAAAAGTGGCTATTTAAAGGTAGTGTTGGATCAGCAAACTGTAATAAATGTAAATATGCTACTAGGTAAAAGGGCTCTGCAGCCAACAGTTGTTCAATCAAAGGAAGAGGATAACTTACAAATAATCACTTGGTTGTATACTGTATTATGATAGTTAGGGGATTTAAAGTTCAGCACACAACCTTTTCAATAGGCTATCTGAAAATACACCTGGATTGCAAAACATGCTATTAGAGATTGTTGATTTCATCTACTTAGTTGTATCTTCCCTTTGATATGTGTGGTCCTGGTAATTCAGTACAATTGTTTTGTGTTACATTGGATAGTCACTGAACCAGTCATGAGGTTTTGAGAAATGTGACAGAGGCACGTGGTTGTTTTTTTAGCTTGTTTTAGCTTCACCTTGTTTAACATACATTCCTCTAGAAAAGTTGGGCTGTTAAAGGAGGGAGAAAGGCTGCCAGTTGCCTCTCTTGGCTGCCACACAGGCTCACTTGGACGTTATTTGTGCAGCAGAGATATTACACCTCCCATAAAAGGCAGCATGACCATTGGCAGGTAGGGCCATTTCTGACCACACAGTTGATCACAGCAGGGAAATTGCACAGGACAGAGGTGTAGTAAAGCTGTGGCTTGGTGGCAGTGGAAGGACATTTCCAAGGGACCTGGCTCACCATAAGGATTGGTACTATGCAGGAAGCCAGTGAAAGGCTACTGGGTTAAAAGCAAGACTGAAGGAAAAGGTGTGTCCTAGAAAACAAGTAGACCAGGGGAGGTCTACCTTTCTACCTTTTACAATTTTTTACCGGTCCATTTTTTGTTTATGCTGTCTTATGTAGCATATTTTTGGCATTTTTTATTGAAATAGAGGACTAGTTGAAGCCCCATTGGAAGTCCTGCAAAGCTTACTTTAGGGAAAAGCTTTATATGGGCAAGTCTGTTCTTCAAACATTTTGTTGGTTTGGTGGCCTACATAGGACCAGATTTCAGTTTCCTTGGATTTCATCTTTCCTTGGTTCAGAGAGTTGAAAAAGGGTGTGTGGTGGTGAGTATTTACACCAAGCCTGTAGTCCACTTCAGACATTTCAAGGTTGGTGCCTCACTTTGTTTTTTGTGAGGTCCAGATGCCCAATGTTCTTCATACCTTTGCTTCTCTCAGGACAATTCCCAAGGCATGGCAATGTTATTCCAGCTGCAGGGCCCAAACATGTTTCTGCTCTTGCAGGGTATAGGACTGCTGTTTCCAATCACAGACCCCATGCATGGCTGTAGGGTATTCATCCCTCTCCCTGTTTGATCAGTGGGCTCTAGCTGTCTAATTTTTAAAATTTCTTTTAGAACAAAGGAACACAAAACAAAAAAAGTGGTATCTTTACCATTTTACTGAGAACAGTAGTTAAATGCCTCAAATTCTGCTCAAATGATGATTTATTCCTCTGCCCAGAGGTATATGAAGACTCATCTTCCAGTGGAATGACTTATTTAAAAGGAGATAAAATGATTCCTTGTGGGGTTTTCAATCATATCTTTTGTAGTTGTATGACTTCTCTTGTAGTAATTAAATATTCATTGCACCAAAAGACTTGCCATCCTTGCTGTCTTCTTGGTTAAAGTGTTCACCAGCAATTCTGTTGTAAAAAAGGAGAGGGTTTACAGATGTGATCCAGACAAAAAAAAAGAATTTCCTGTCATCTATCCTTAATGACTCATAAGGACACAGGTTATTTGGAGAATGCAGATGTAATCTTTCTGTCATCTATAATTTGCTTTTGGCTTGACTAGTCTTTTCCTGGTTTATGCTTGATTTTTTTTTTTTTTTTTTAATTTCTTTTTGCATATGGAGAGAGTACAAGTACATTAGTTGGGGCTATACATTTCTCCAGGCATTAAATTTGCTCATTGCATTTCTGGGTGCTTTAATACTCACATTCTTCTGTTATGTTACTGACTATTACTTCTATACTGTAGCAATGGGTAAACATAGTAATGGGTAAACCTTACCTAAGGCAATTTCGTTGGAACATAGTGGGTTTTTGGGTTTTTTTTTGTATTTTATTTATTCACATTTATCATACTTAGGACTGTATAACTGTGCCAAAGCTACATTCTGAAATTCCATCAATGACAACTCTTGTTGAAAAGTCTCTTCCACTGATCAAGGACATGTACTCTTCAGTATCCACTTCACGTAATTATTGAGGAATAAAGCATGCTTTTGTATGAATAACAGCCTTAAAGAAGTCAAAAGGTTCAAAATGTGCTACCTCACTTGCTCTTTTTGTGTAAATGACCAAGTGCCCAGTGCCTAATCTTATCTCATCTTTTTATTTAGGTTTCTTGCTGAGCTTTCAGACAATACAACTTCAGTCCCTCTGTCGAGCAGACTCTTTCATGAGCTAATATCTTATTGTCAAGATAATTTTCTTGAGATTATCCATTTTAATAGGTTTTCATTATTCCTTGTTTCATCTTCCCACAGTAGCCTCTAAAGCATGCGGTTGTTGCTTTTATTTCTAGTTTATTATGTCTCCCTAATAATCACTCTAAATGCTCTGTACATCATAAGTCTGTTCCTGCAGCACTTTTCAGTGGTCTAGGAACCTTGTGGCCTGCTGCTGCTCTGACAGATATTCCACCTACTTCAGCACACTCCAGTCATGACTCTACTCCCATAAACACTGTTAACAAAGGCTCTTGAAAATACATTTGGAAGCTAATTTTTTTGAGTGTTTTAAGTGCAGTTTGCAGCACTTTATTACTGCGACAGCAGACCTTACCACGCGCAAAACCTGTTGTCATCCCCATGGTTTGGGTTGCTCAGCACTTTCCTTTATGCCCTGATGTTTCCATCATTCATGAGTTGCCCATGCCAGTTATTTGGATTGTCAGTTTCCATGGAGGCAGGTGGAGGGTATCTCACACTTACTTCTGCCAATGCCTGAAACGTTTTGAACATCCTGTCATAGTTGGTTTTGAGAGTTAGCTTGAGAAAATTATTTTGGGACGTGTCAGTACTTTGGAGAATCATTTCTCAAAAAAACCCTGGCATCTTCCAGGTGCAGAGAGCAGCAGAGCAGTTACCTAAATGCAGTTCTCCTTGGGGAAAACCCTTATGGTTTGACTAGGTTATTATCACCTGGGTATTGCAATTCAGACATTTATCAAACTTTTAGAGAAGTCCATCAAAGATATTCACTGGAGCTATTTTCAGAGATTAATTCTCCATTTCTCTGCATTTCTTCAGAACTGAGCATGAAG
The DNA here is from genome assembly GCA_013400315.1 of Bombycilla garrulus. Taxonomy (NCBI): domain Eukaryota; kingdom Metazoa; phylum Chordata; class Aves; order Passeriformes; family Bombycillidae; genus Bombycilla; species Bombycilla garrulus. The sequence continues at coordinate 267,609 of VXBU01005600.1, forward strand.
TGCAATTGAGTTTTATATATCTATAATATACTTATAACTATAGTTATAACAATATATACCTATTATGTGAGATAAATAGAATAATTATCAGGAGAAGATAACTAATAAACTCTCTAAGATTTCAGTTTCTGTGTATTACTTTCAAGGTTCTATGCGTCTGTAATAAGGAATAAAATCTGTATTATCGGGGTAGAGACTCTGTCCCCTGAAACCAAGAAACACTTGGCTTTCTTTTGTTGGCAGCTGTAGCCTTCAAAAGCAACCCCGGATGGCAGTGATTTTCCTGAGGCAAATTTGTCAAAGTTATTCTTCGTACTGGCATTTTCAGTGCGTTAGTTCGGAAAGGACAATGAAAGGCTGTATCAGCCCAACGTTCTTTAAAACCTTGCCAAGCAAGGGTCAAGGATTGGTATTTCTGATGGAAGATAGGTTTCACACACTTGAAAGGCTTGAAAACTAATCTTACTATGATGTTATGTCTAAGTAAATAAATAGTGTCATCTGCTAAAAGCTGTACAAATAGTGACTTCTCTGACATAAAAACTCCACCAACTTCTGGAAATTCTTTTTTTTTTTTTTTTTACAGTATATGCCTAAGATACTACAGGGTCACAAGGTTGTCTTGCTAAGTAATTTTATCATAGTGATTCTGCTGTAACTAATCTTTTGCTCTTTGAACTTTATTCTTATTTTGGTGTCTTTGTGAGCCATCAGTTAAACAGTCTGTACTTACACAAGAAAACTCTATAAGCACAGTGCTAAAAAGGGTACTGAGTTACCTTACAGAAGAAAACTGTATATTTTTTTATTCCTAGAACTCCTGCAAGATTATTGGATTAAGTATTTCAACCACTTTTGCACTCCTTTATTTTGCCCTAGCTGCAGATTTTGCATCCTCAGAAATACTCTCATACTCAGTAGGAACCTGTTTTCCTGGTAATGAACAGTCTGTGACACTAAATAATAAGATAAATATCCCTATATACTGATACTATACAAGTTAATAACAGCTATGTGGTCTAAACCATTACTAGGTGCTCATGTGTCCAGAAGAGCTTGCCAACAAATGGAATTGAAAGTGCTGTTTGGAAACAATCATTCCAAAGCATTTATTTTTGGATATTCAGGTGGATTTCCTGACTTCAAAATATGCAGGCTTCATTCCAGTTTAAATATGAGAAACCTGCTGCTACATTTATAATGTCAGAACCACGTGAGGACTGATCTGAATTAGTGATTCCAGAGTAATATTCCAGAATCAGAGTCCTCATAAATTTCCCAGACTGGGATAAACCATACTCCTGTCTGAAAGTCTAGATTATAAGCATGTATTAAAAATGGCAATTATTTTTTTAGGTATTAGATACACTGAAAAATTATCTTCAGTATGTCTCAACTTATGAACACTATTAAAGTCAGCAGAACTATGAAATAAGCACACTTGTAAGTTTGTTACACTCAAAAGAAGTAGAATATCAGTCCCATACTACAGAGGGAATAGCTTGACCCTTTCTGCCACTGTGAAGATGAAAGCTTTTGCAGAAAGTGTCTGTCTATCTGTCCAGAAAAATGCATCAAACTGTTCACTTACATTTTGCTGCTCCTGAAATATTTAGTGACAACTTTTCAAAGTGCGATCTATGCATGTATGTATTGTCTGGAAGCAGATATTTTTGTCAAACAAGAATATTACAGCCTGCTCCCAATTTATATCCTGAAGTAGCCTTATGAGGGAAAGAAAAATGTCTTTTTCTTATAGTTTGTTTGCAAGGATGTCAGTAAACCAGATAGACTTGACTACATATTTGCGATTCAGATTTTATTAGTAGGATATTTTTGTAAACAAAAAAAGTGACCTAAGAAAGAAAAATTTAAAACAGGTATGTGGTATTCATATATCATGATGTAATTAATTTTGTAGCTGGAAAAAATATCAAAAGATTCAGGAATTCTAAGTTCAGTGTGTTTACTCTTCGTAACTGTAGGTGCTTACAGGCAAGTTCAGGATGTGGGGGTTGGATGAGTGGACAGTGAGGTCGGTTGGGAAATGGCTGAATGCCAGCTCTCAGAGGGTTTTGATCAGAGTCACAATCCAGTTGGAGGCTTACTGGTGTCACCTAAGGGTCAGTGCTGGGCCCAGTATTATTTAAAATCTTCATCAAAGACTTGGCTGAAGGGCAGTAAGTTTGCTGATGACACAAAGCTGGAGGAGTGGCCAATGTCCTAGAAGTCTGTGCAGCCCTTCAGAGGGACCTCAGCAGGTTGCAGAGATAGGTGGAGAGGAGCCTTCTGAAATTCAGCAAAGGCAAGTGCAGCATCCTGCAGCTGGGGAAGAATAATTCCAGGCACCAGTGCAGACTGGGGTCTGATCTGGAAAACAGCTTTGCAGAGGAAGATTTGGGGGTCCTGATGGACAGGTTATCCATGAACTAGCTATGTGCCCTGGGACTGGGAAGTCCAAAGGTATCCTGGTGTGCATTGGGAAGAGCATTGCCAGCAGGTTGAGGGAGGTGATCCTGCTCCTGTATTCTGGTGAGGCCACATCTGGAGCGCTGTGTGAATTCTGGACTTCTCAGGACAAGAAAGACATGAAGCTACTAGAGCAGGTCCAGTGGAGGGCAACAAAGGTGAGTAGGGTCTGAAGGATCTCTTCTGTGAGGTGAGGATGAGGGAGAGGACCTGTTCAGCCTTGAGAGGAGAACACTGAAAGGAGATTTATCAATCTAAATAAATATCTGAAGAGGGGGTGTCAAGAGGATGAAGTGTATGCTCTGAAAGTTGTCTTTCACATTTGATCCATATATAGTCACTTGGAAGCATCAATATTCAGCAAATTATGTGATATAAACAACTTTCATACATAAATTTCTGATTCTGGATTCGATGGAAGGACCCTGTGGGTTTAAGGCTGGTATTCTCAGTGATGTTGCAAGATTGAATTGTACCTAAATATATTTTGACTATACTATAAAAATTAAAATAAGAGGAAGCAATGGTAGTAGGCTCAGAGTGTCTGAGATGATTAAAGGATTTGATTTTTCTTACTAGTACAGTTAAGGGTTAAGTATTCTGAATATTTGACATGCATCTTAGCTTGAGCTACTAGGGATTTTATAAGTTATGTTATAATTTATGTTCTTCTGCATCATTCATCTGTATCTTTAAATGCTTGTTCTTCATTGGACACATGTATATATATAAATAGCTGCAAAACCAGTAGTAATGAAACCACTGAAAGGTACCTTCGCCTGCTATCACATTCATGTATTCATTCAGGAATGGATAGAACTCTGCATTTGGAATATGAGACAGGCTTATAGCTTCAGTTTTTTGTTCAGAATTGCAGTGATGAATCTGTCTTCTGCAAGATAAGATGGTGACCCTGGTTCAGTTCCTGATATACAAAGTGTCAGGTCACATTTGATGGTAATTGGGACTATGTAGGCATGGATATTTCAGTAGAAATTACTGAAAGGGTCAGGAGACTCAGTTCTTCAAAATGCTGTGTATAGGTAAAGACAGAAGAATATTTCTTGAACAGTCTTAGAAGATGCAATTCTTGCATTTATATATATTGTATGAATAAAATGTTACAGCTCAAGACGATACCTGATTCACACTTTCATATTCATATGGGAATATATTCTTCCACTGAAATGAAATTTAAAAATCTCTTTGAAATTAATGGTACTATGATACAGCTTTTAAACTTAAAGGGTTTTTTTAAACATCTCTGAATTATGTTCAATTCCACCTTATTTTCTGACTCAACAAATCATCTCAAATGTAACTGAAGTAGGACAATTTTGCTGGCCTACTTGGTGATAATTATAAAATAGCTGAAGAAATAACCTGCTTTTACTGACTTGCTTGAGGGTGAGGTGGCATACGGTTCTGTTAGTAGTCAGTCAAAACCCATTGCTAAAGCGTAGCACCGTCAGCAGGCAATCTGAGCCATCACTGCCAAATGAGTGCCTTGCAGGAGACACGCTCTTCTACTTATCATTTATATTTGGTAAAAAAATGTGAAGTGACAACAGAGAACAAAATTAGAATCAGTCAGGAGAAGCCAAAAGCTGTTGAATGTTTTTGCTGAGAGTGCTGACTCGATTGGGTGAGTGGCATCAAGAGTCTTCAAATGAACCAGTTTAATTTTATTCCTGAATTTCCTTCCTGCACAAAATTGCCAGTTTTAGCAGTGTTGGGACAAATCATGTGAAGTCTTAGAGGTGTAAGCTGGTGCCTACTGAGATTAAAAGACAAAACATTCATTCTCTGCTGAAATTGAGCTGTAAGGTATACTTCTAGAGACAAGATGACAAAATATATTATACAGCTCTGCTATTTGCAGTGTGACAGTCTGAAAGGGCCCTGTCAAATGAAAGACCTAATACCTACTTTAAATTTTATCTAATTTTTCAACAGTAGCATCTAAAATGGCTTTAATCTAGACAGAGATTTGGGAGGAAAAGGAGATAAAGATGTGTAGTGGTATCTGATTTATGACTTTCCTTACTAACATAAAATTAACATAAATTTGACAGCTATGTTGTATAGGTTGTATATGTTGTATACGGTTTTTTTTGTTATTCCATGTGCACATTGAAGCTGTTCCTCTTACTGCTGTCTCTTGGGAAAGAGATTAATTTAAAAATAGTTAAAACAGTATGAAATTTTCCTAAGGACACATAATTGCGAGTTAAGAATAGTCCCTTTAAATTTCCCATTTCAGATAGAAGTTCTGATATTTTTATACTTACAAGCTTTATTCTATCTGATTTTTTAATCTGTTAATTTCTTTTGTTATCTGTTTATTTTTATTTTATCTAGGCATAGTAGATAAAAATAATTAGCTGCTGTTACTCAGACATTAAATCAAAATAATCATCCCTCAAAGGAAAGAAAATGGTTTTAAAAGGTGACATAATTAGGCAGTAAGGATAAAAACTTACCCTCATAATATCTCCCTTCTTTTAATTTTAAAGAAAGTATGTCTGCTTTTCAGAGATACAGGAGATCTGAAAAAAAATAAATAAGAAAACCCTCTGAGATATGAGGCAGGGTAGAAAACAGAAAAGAATTGTTGTGCCAATGCCTGAGAATAGGGCAGCTATTTAAGTCAGGTCCTGCCACAATCCATTAATATGATACTGAACTGCAGTTTTGTATGATTTTTTTTCTGTCTGGATATAAGATGTAAGAAATTAAAACTTCTACAATATGATACCTCAATACAATAATGACTGAGATAATGAATTAGCACATTAGTGAAAAAATCCCAGCAAAATTACAGTTTCTGCTGTGAGGAATATTTCTCTGAAAAAAATCTCCAGGCTATTGTTGTAATAGTTCATATATTTAGAGGATTAATTTTTGTATTGTAGGGTAAAGAAAAAACATTATTGAAGAATGGCAATGCCTCTAATTTGTGGAGGAAATCTGCCTGAGATTAGCTGAGTTATAAATGTCTTAAAACAATAATTTTCATATGCTCAGTGGATCTTCTTCACTAAATTCTGAAAAGAGTCACCTCATTTTACCTTGCTGCAGAGCACTCCAAACCTGGTCAGCTACTGAAAAAACCCTGCTCAGTGTTCACAGAGTGATCAAATAGTCTTTGTCGTAGCAGTAGAACACTTTATTTCTTCCATGGAACTAGAATCTGTTCTGATACCAGAAAATTGTAAGGACTGTCAAAATATATTTCTCACACCTTACTTAAAACATCTGAGTGACTTGTAATGAAAGGTACAAGTTGTTTTGATTTGCTTGAATTGAAGATAAAGTGAAAACAAAAGCAAAAGACGAAATGGGGTCTAAGACCAGAGTGGGAGAAGGATCAGCTTACTCCCACTGAAGAGGGAGTGTGGTTCTAAGTGAAAGGATATTTCAAAAAGATATTTATTTTTGTTTTTAATAATAAGTTTCTAAAGCATAATAACTGAGTTTATAAATATGAACACTTTGAAGTTAGAAAATTGAATACTTTGGCTTTGAGGCACAAGTTCTCATTTCAATGTTATCATTGCTAATATTGCCAGTTATGCATTATGTCAGCCTTTAATTTGTTTTTGTATTCTTTTCTCATAAAACACATGCTTTATCAGAGATACTCAGGAGGAAAACACTGGACATCATATCTTGCAAACACTGGAAGACCAAGACACTTAAAACTTTCCATAATTTGTATTAATGTTCCTTCTCACTTTCTAGATAGTTAAATGGAAGCGTGTAGCTTGAGTTACAAAAATGCTAAGTGTTCACAGCTGCAGGAGCCAACAGTGGGATCTCTCTTCTGAACAGTGAATTCCCTAAACCAAAGGCTTGATCTTTGAGCTGGAATCTTGATCAGGGGTACCCATGGAGTTTCGACTGTTATGCCTCTTACATTGTGCCCTTTTTGCAGAGGAGAACTATGCTCCCACATGGTACTGGCAATCCATATTGCCAAGTGGAATGTGGAAGTGAATTCTTTGAAATTTATAATGATGGTATTTTGGAATAACACTCCAGGGAATTAGTAAGTCTCTGTTTGGTCAGGTGTTAACATGAAAGTACATGAGGAATGCCAGAGATAAATAGAAATATCAATAAAACACATGAACAGTTTTGACAGAATCACAGAACACTTGAGGTTGGCAGGGGTTTTGATGGTCATCTGGTCCAATGCTTGCTGGGCCTCCCTGAACCACTTGTCCAGGGCCATGTCTGGGTGGCTTTTGGATATCTCCAAGGAAGGAGATTCCAGAATCTCCCTGGGCTATCTGTGCCAGTGCTCATTCACACTTTCTACAACAGTTTCTCCTGATGTTGAAGCCTCCCGTGTTTCAGTTTGTGCCCATTGTCTCTGGTCCTGTTACTGGGTACCACTGAAGACCCTGGATCCTCTTCTTTGCCTGCTCCCTTCAGGGTTTTGTACATATTGATGAGATCCTCTCTGAGCCTTCTCTTCTCCAGGCTAAACAGCTCTCCCAGCTCTCCCAGCCTGTCCTCACTGGAGACATGCTCCAGTTGCTTAATCATCTCTGTGGCCCTTCAGTCAACAGATGTGATGGGAACAGATAATTAAAGAGAGAAGGATAATGCCCAAAGATTTGAGTTGAACAAAAATGATCAGCCTAACATTTTTCACAATCTAGAAAAAATGTTTGAATGCATTATTTTTATGTTTAATTTAAAGGTATACTTACAAGTGTTAAACCAATTACATTATGCTCACTATTATGGGAGTTCCACCTCCTTCCTGATGGCTCTTTAGCTATGAAGCTGCAGACCTATTGCCTGGACTGTTAATACTAGAACTTAGCAAGAGAAACCTTTTTATTAGAGAAATGAACTTCCAGTTTTGTCCAGTGGATCTTTCAGAGTCTGTATGAAACTGAACTACCATCCTTCTCTGTAACACTTCTCTTTACCTCCTCATGTGCCACTGAGAGAGTGTTGAGGGCAGCATGTGTTATGTAGGAGGTGTGGTGGCAGCCACTGGTGCCCCTTTGAACTGATTTCCAGAGATTTTATACTAGAGCAGAAAATAGATCAGAAGGTTTTCTGATTAATTTTCAAAGAGCAGACATTGTCCTCTGATTTCTGAAAAAGATGATATCTACTGACAAAAACTGACAGAAAAGACTCAGAAATGTAACTCCTGAAATTTTTGCTTGGAGCAGACAATAAACCCTCTTTATGAATTTCTGTAATTCTCTAGTAATTAAGTACAACAATCAGTCTAGACAACATACCATGCATGGAGACAGAAACTCCACTATGCACTTAAAAGAAATCACAGCTTTGTGTAGGCATTCAAATTAATTTTTCCTCTGGTTTTGATAATTTTGTCTGTGCCATACCATAGCATGTATCAATTTCAGTATCTGCCTATGAAATACCAAGAGATGCTACATAGTTATTTAGAAATCTTTGGTCAGTACAAATGAAGATAAATGTTCTGGTTATCTGACTGGTTTTCATCCACAGTGCGTGCATTGGATCCCAAGACCCTTATTGTGGCTGGGACATGGTGATGAAGAAATGCACAACGCTGGAAGAAAGTCTGAGCATGAGTCAATGGGAGCAAAGCATCACCGTGTGTCCAGTAAGTCCAAATGCATTCATTTTTCTCTTAAAACCTTTGATTCCATGTGAATTTCATGAAAATGAGCTGGCCTAGATTTTTTTATGTTCAGAAAACTTTAAATATGTCATTTTCTTAAGTTTTCCCATCAGATTTTAGCAGAAAACCTAGTTTCTTTTCTATTTCTTACCAAAGTACTTATATGATAAAATTATTTAGAGAAATTTGAAAGGGTGTTTTTTTAATAATGTCTGTTTTCCTGCCTTGAAACTGATATTGACATATTTTTCCCTGCAGAATTTTTCTCCACTATATGCTTTGAAAAAATGTAATCACTAATGGTATAATCTTTTCTTTTAGATTATTATTGCTAATATAAAAAGCAAGATGAATAACATCATCTAAAGTCTGTGAATTGGAAGGCTGAATTCCATGAGTTAAATCTCACCCATACTAACAACAGAGGTGATAATTACAATAAATGCAGGGTTTATATTTGCAGTGGCTTAAGACTTCTCTTTAAAAATTATTTGGAATAAATTAAATATAGCATAAAAAAGAACCAACAAAATGGATTTATATCTCTCATTTTAATTTTCTTTTTTTACATTCTTGCTGCTTTGTCCTTCTGCCCATAAAGAGGGAGCCATTCCAACTCAATTCTGCTTTCATTCCTAGTAAGGACTTCTTGATCTGGTCCCCACTCACCAGTGGGGAAATGCGTCTATAAACTTATGCTCACATGGCATTCATGTTCTAATCTTCGTGTTTTTACAAGCTCCCTTTGACATCTTGATGATACTTCTCTCCTAAGCTGGGCTTTATTTAGTGAACTAGAGATGTGCAGTCAGTATAAAGTTCTTCCAGCTGACTTGTGCTTTCTACATGTGTTGCAGCAGCCTCATAGATGTAAACATTTCACTGATGGGGCCTTGAGAATGTGCTCCTGTGTTCTGACCATGTTTGACATTGAATAGCAATGTTTTAAACATTTTTTCAAATTTTTAAAACTTTTAAAGAATATTTGTGTCTTGTCCTGTCCTTTGCATCCACCTTCTCACCTAGAGGACTAATAAAATAGGCCTGTGTTGGATTCATCTGCATTAGCATTTGAGCTAAAATCAGGAGCAGCTTTGGGGAGAATACTCTGATTACTGATATGCCTTATTTTGTTGATATTTGCATGGGCAGTCAGCCTGCTGCACTCATTCTTTGAATTGTGGCAGTCGGCCTTATTTTCTTTTGTAGATACAGAACACAAGGCCAAGATGGGGTGGAGGGAGGAATAATTTAGAAAACATAATTCCATTCTGTTCCATTCAAATGGAAAAACAATTATTTAGTATATATTATATGACATGTGCATAGGATATGGCAGTCTAGTCAAAGCAGGGAAGCACATAAGTCTTGCTTATAAATTTATCCATAGCTGTGAGACTTATTCTGTTGATTAGGGATTCAAAGACCTATTTTGTCCTTGAGCAGATTGAGCTTGCATATTATAAGGAAGATTTTAGAATTATCTATCTAAATTGGAAAGTGTGGGTTTATACCTTAACTGTTTTAAAGCCTTATACACTAAGTAAGACATTATTGAGCAGATTGGAAAACTTCATGGAAATGTTCCTCTAAAGTAACACAGTATTCTGGCAAACTGCAATCAATTACAATTTTGCTTAGCAAGGCTTTCAAATATTTATTTTTATAGCATTTTTTGGTGCTGTGCTCACAGGACATATAAGCCAAGACGTAATTGATTTAATTTTGTAGGCAACTGAGTTATGTGCATCCTTAACATGTGCTAGATATATTTAAGGCACTGTTGCAGGGAGAACATAGTAGAATATTCAAAACCTACTCTCCCTCTTTTGGTCCCAATTGTTTCCAATATCTTAATTTTTAGTAAAATTACTCAGATATTTTTAACATTGTAGAATTTTATTTTTTTTAGATTAATGAATGACCAGTTGGATCAGAGAGAGGTCTGCTTATGCAATAGTTTAGTCCCTGATGAAAGGTGTGGCCAGTTTCCTTTGAGAAATTATTTCCTGCAGAATTATTCATATGGCTGAGTACTTATAGGCATGTCATGGTAGAGTAGAGAGATGAATAGGAGAGATAGATGATCATCTGTGCTACCATCTCTGAACTTTGAAGATTAGTTTTGAAAAATGTTGTTATTTTGGTTATCTTGCTCTGATTTAATTCTCAATTTGGCTTTTAGATTACTGTTTCATTTGGCATGAGTACAGCAATTGTGCATAAATTTGGACACTAATTAATGCTGTGGCACATGTTTCCACTTGGATCTTTCTCCAGTTGGTCATGTAGCCCTATTATTCATCCAATAATTTTTATGGCAGTGAAGGTCCATTGTTTTTTGAAATATTTTCCAGTGGGACAACTTGCGATTTGTCACATAAAAATATGGGGACATTATCAAAGAGCTTTTATAAGGAAAGTAAAAATAATTTTAAAAAATGTTTTTCAGGATTTTGGTTTTGGTTGTGGTTTTGGTTTTTTTTTGTTTGTTTATCTAAAAGAAGAATGCAACATGAAATGCTTTTCTTTTACAGTTATCCTCAGAGAAATTGTAGTATGGGATCTGAATTCATTAGGAGCTTCAGGAAATTCTACAGACTCACTATATTCTACAAGAAGTAGTCTCAAACCAAAGATCTCTTGACAGTGTTAAAAACTGTGACCTTTACTCAGAGTGCAGAGGCACAAAGCAGGAAGATGAGGTGGGTGCAGAGAGACTTGAGACAAAGATGGATATTTGGAGGACATTAAGAAGGAAGAAAGGTCTAGAGGTATCTGCAGGAGGGAAAGGGTTAGAAAACCAGTGTGGTAGAGAGAGTGTAGCCATGCTGAGATGGTCTGATTGACTGTGATTTTGCCCTTGAGGTGTCAGACTGTGAAAGGTTAATGGGCATGGATGCTGGTGAGGGCAGCAAAGGCCCCTCATCAGTACATTTTGCTTTCCTGCAGCCATATGATGAAATTGTTTGATATCACTTTTGAAAGGGAGATACAGAGAGACAGAGCAAGTGAGTCATGGGGAATAGCAGAGACCCCAGTGGGATGATCTTAGCAGGAGCAAAGAAAATTAATGAAAAAAGACAATATATCATCAATTTATAATTCTGAGTTCAAGCTTTCAGCATGTTTTATTTATACCTTCTCTGCCACTTAATATGCATTATGGTAACCATAGACAAATATTAGCTTGTCTAACCATAGGCAAGCTTTAGTTTATAATTGTAGATGCAACAATAAAGATGTTTTGGTGCAGCACAGAAACAGAAAGCAGTAAAGGCAGTTTCACATCTCTGACATAATTAGATTTGGGACATAGAATTCTTGGTTTATGGACTATAAGTGTTTGTTAGACCAATAGTATAAGAGAGAATGAGTCTGCTTGTCACTAAAAGAAAGTGTTTCTTCTTGTCTTACAAAACCCAACAATATGAACTCTATATGAGCAAAGGTTGGTGAGTTATTTTCAATAAATAGCTGTCAACAGATTTTGAAATGATGAATTATGGTTATGTCCATTGTAGCTGACAATAGAAGCTTTACTGTTCTTACACAGGTGACACTTGTGAAAAATAAATGGTGGGAATTGTAATTAGTAGTGAAATTATGGTATCTTTGCCATAGTAGAAAGAATCAGCCAACATCCAGAGTGCCAGTGGAAATATGCCTTATATTATAATTTAATCTCTTGTATCTTCAAAGTATTTGTAAAATATACACTTCTCTGACCACTCATATAATACTAAAAATACTAAAGGAAGATACCATTTCATATCGGTTATGACAACCTACAGCTGTAATTCCTGTTTCAATATAAAAGCAAATATTGAAATGTTATGTTCTCACACACTGGATGAAAATGCATGACAAAAAGTGATATGTATTTATTCTTACTAAGAGTGAATTTAAATGCTACTTAGCCCGCACTTGTTGGTGCCGTTGTCTTGACTGAAAGTTAACATGTGGCAAAGAAAAGGTAAATTCCTTAATAAGTAAGTGAAAAAATGGCCATCATTTCCATTTAGGATAACAAATTTGTCAAGATTAACACCTTGCTAAAGGAATATTATGAAAATCTGTCTTTGCTGGGAGCTGAATTTCCCATATCATGTCCCATTTTCTTTAGAAAATCTCATTTTCTAGCTCATTTTGTTTCAGCTGGGCAATGAAGATTTCATAATAAATGTGTTACAGCTACTTGACCAGTGAAGATGAGAATGGTCTGAACCTTCCAGCCAAAGGTGTTGAGAATAGAATTCTGTGGGAGCAAACTGTTCCATCATATAGGGTTGGGTGCTCCTTTTTGAAGATGCTTCTAGGATTTATACATATAATTTCATATAACATTTAGAGACTGTAATTAAAAACCACATTTGGTCCTTATGAAATAGCACTGTATAAGATACTCTTCAAAATCTGTTTTCAAAAAAAGACACTCATCACGGAGATTTGAGTTTTATCAATCCAGTTTTGTTACCCTGAACTATTTCGGCATCTGTGTTTAGAATCACAGAAGTGTTTCATCGGAAGGAAACTGACAGATCATTTAGTTTGAATCCCCCCTGCCAATGGCAAGCACACCTTCCACTAGACCATGTTGCTCAAAGCCCGATCCAACTTGGCCTTGAACACTTCTATGGATTGGGCATCCACATTTTCTCATGGGAAACCTGTTCCAGTGTCTCATCATCCTCACAGAGAATTTCTTCTTTGTTTCTTCCTTATACTCTGCTGGCTCTTACTTTTGATCTTGGGACTTACACTCAATCTCCAGGTTCCATTTTCACTGGAAAATTTTAGGAAGTAGGGAGTGCAGAAGACAATCGAGAGGCAGGCAGGCAGGCATGGTTGGCAAAGGTAACAGTTGTGATTTCTGTTATTGCTATGGTGGTCACATCCAGTGGCTCGGATTGGTCAGAAGTTGTGGAAATTATGCAGCTACAGGAATTACAAGGGGAGATATGCTGTCTGGAAGATGTATCTCTCAGTGGAGGCTGCTATTGTTGGTGGCTGAAGGCTAAACCTTCATGCACAGCAGAATAGAGGTTGTGTGAAGGAATTGTCAAGCCTCAGGTAAGCTTTTCTGTTGTGTTTTGTTTCTAGATGAGGAATCTGACGGTGGATGGACATTTTGGAACATGGTCACAGTGGAAACCTTGCACCCACACAGATGGTGCCAGTGTTGGCTCCTGTCTCTGCAGGACACGTGTGTGTGACAGTCCTGCTCCTCAGTGCGGAGGATGGCTGTGTGAAGGACCAACCATGGAGATTGCCAACTGTTCCAGGTATGCAAGACAATTTCAGGTTCTATCATTTGTGGTTTAAAAATTTTTAACTTAATCAGTATAAAACCTACCCTTTGAAATCACCCCTGAAATCTACTGATCCTGTTTTGTGCATTAAAGGGCAAATGGGACATTAGAATTTTTCTCTCAGACTTTGTAGGAGAGAGAATGAGTCAGAGAGCAAAGAGTCATTTCGTGTACCAAATAATGTTGTCCTCATGTAATTTTAACAAAGGCTCTGAAAGAAAAAAAATAAATGTAAAATAATATCCAAAGTATGATACTTTTTCTCAGTTCTGTAATTCATACAACTTTCTTTTCTGGAAGTTAGAATGGGTTACTTTTTTGGAGGTCTCATATTACCATTGTAGCTCCCCCATTCCGCCCTGGAAAAACTGTTTTCATTGTATCTTTCAGCTGTATCACGATAGTAAGCTCTATTATCAGTCTCTATAGAACTCTTTAGCCACTCTTTTGTCTTCTTCAGGAACTCAAACACTCCCAGAGAAAATCAGTGAGAGCAGATAACTTCAAAGAGACTTAGAACATTATGTATTTGGAACTGCATCAGAAGTTCACGTTTAAAACATTATACACATCTATTATACATACTTTAATTGCAAGATGAAACATGTACTTGTGTGTTCTGCTTATTTTCAGTGGTTCTTTTTGGTTTTTGTCTTTTTTTTTTTTGTTTAATATCACAATCACATCATGATAGTGAATAAAACTGATTGCATTTCTGCACAAGGTAACTGCAAGCTCTGTAAGTGAAAATAGTCTATTTTAGGAAATTTATTAAAAAATCTAACATATATAATATCAGGTCAGGAGAATAATAGAAAAGATAAACATGCTGTGAGATACTGAACAATCAAACTACAGCTGTGAGGTTTAGAAGGGAATTTGAAATGTGATTTGGAACTGGATTCACATTCTATCTTTGGCATTATTACACTACATCTGATGTTTTAACATCTTACTTCTGCTAACACTAATATATTAGTGTTAAAACTGTTTTAAGTTTTGCTTTTATGATGAAACATCAAAAGCTCAATATAATTTAATTTTTATTTACTTCTCTTTGTGTTCTACCAGTACAAAAATGGCAAGCCAGACATTTAAAGCTTTGGATAACATCTGAAGTGCATAATTTTTTTTGCCTAGGACAGGATATGAATTCCTTTTCAGATATTTGGTCTATAATATTTTTTTGAGGGTGTATTGGGGAGTGCAAGACTCTTTTCTAAAAGTTCACAAATACACAGTACAGCATGTGAACTTTCAGCTTTTTTGTTACATTACAGGCAAGGTATTGACATCTTATCAGAATAACCTCTTGAAAATGAGAACTAATGCATTTTAATGCTTACTTTAGTGTCATAGAGTAATTTAGGCTGGAAAAGATGCTTGTGATTGAGCCCAACCATTAATAAACACTGCCTAGTCCACCACTAAACCATGTCCCCAAGTACAACATTTGCAAGTCTTTTCATACTCCAGGAATGGTGACTCAACCATTTCCCTGGGCAGCCTGCTACAATGCCTGACAACCCTTTTGGTGAAGGAATTTTTCCTAATATCCAATCTAAATCTCTCCTGACACAACATGATACCTTTTCCTCTCATACTGTCCCTTGTTAAAATCAAGAGATCAATGCCTGGGAGAAGAAAGCAGCCCCCACCTTATTACAGTCGTCTTTCAGGGAGTTGTAGAGAGCAATATGGTGTCCTCTGAGCCCCTCTTTCCTCCAGCCTTTAATCACTTTCCTTTCAGACAAGGTAGCAAAATTTGACATTTTAATCTCCCTGAAAATATGTAATTTAAAGTTAGCTTCAGAACATCGATGCAAGAGTTTGCACGTGTAGTTTACCCAGAACAAAGTGACCAAATGCAAGTAAATACCTCCATATCTTTGTAGTCCTTGTATAAGGAAGTAATTTTAGCAGTTGCTGATTACAAAGCATGGAATGTGGAATATCAGAGCACCTTTATTTTGGTTCAGTATTCTTGAAGTATTCAGTATTAATGACTTCTACAGAAATATTGATAGGCCAGATTCCGCTGTCAGTCACACCTAATCAGCCGTTCGCTATGTATAACAGATGACAGAGCCTGAGCTTTTTATTCTACCAGAAATGGAGGCTGGACACCGTGGACTTCTTGGTCACCTTGTAGCACCACTTGTGGAATAGGCTTTCAAGTTCGTCAGCGATCCTGCAGCAATCCAACCCCTCGACATGGAGGACGTGTCTGTGTTGGACAGAATCGTGAAGAGAGGTGAGTTATCTTTTCTCTATTGTCTGTTTTGATTTCTCCTGTGCAGTTGTATTCCACAGGACATTTTCTCCTTTTTTTACCTGCCTTGGTTTTCCCTTCCCTTTCTTTTCATTCTCTCTTTAACTTCACTGCTGTACAGTACAGTATTCCCATTAATGAGGCTGTGGGTCTGCAGCAGATCTTTCATCTTTCACTTAGCTTCATCCCTCCTGAGCCACCTGAGAGCTCCTGGTAGTGCCAGAGAATTGTGCTGAGGCAACGTGCTGCTGTCCCTTGAGACCCTGAAAATTGATTCTCCTTGGAAATT
This sequence comes from Bombycilla garrulus, assembly GCA_013400315.1. Lineage (NCBI taxonomy): Eukaryota > Metazoa > Chordata > Aves > Passeriformes > Bombycillidae > Bombycilla > Bombycilla garrulus. The sequence continues at coordinate 283,592 of VXBU01005600.1, forward strand.
GATTGCACTGTGTTTGAGTTGTAACTCATCCAGCCTCAAGACCTGAAATTCAGAACAAAATATAATAAGGTCACAGCACTATGTTACTGATGCTGTGAGTTCATTTTTTTCTGTTGTAAATGAATTAAGCATTTCTATAACACAGAAGGAAATTTCAAGGGCTTTGTTTTCTATTCAATAAATATAATACTCCTTGAACTCATGTATCTTTAGTAAGGTTTCAAGCTTGGTGGGGTTTTATTAGGTGTTTGTATATATTTTTTAACCCCCAAGCAGATCAAATAAGCTCAGATTTCGATTTCACCATGTATTGTTTTGGCACCAGACTAGGTATTTTGTCACTAGCTCAGAATATCAAGTTCAGGCCTTTCATTCTATTTTTCATGCACCTTAATTACATCCCTTATTTATGTGGACCCTACATGCATCTCTAATTTTTGTGTTCCTAGTTTTAACAGGAATTAAATATTTATTTAAATCACGCTCAAATATTTTCAGATAAACTGCAACTCTTGCATGCATTATGTTGTTTCCAGAGGCATACCAGAAAGCGGGATAGCAGAAGACCAGCACTGGTGTGAAAATTTGGAGTCCTGTAGCCATTCATTCCAAGAGACGTATGCAGATATGTTTCCTCCCAGCTTACTTTAGCGTTTCTGTATGGATGATGTAGTATCCTACATTGCTGTTAGATGTAAACTAAAGTCAGTAACCTTTATGAAGAGTTTCAGTGAGGCATTTAATTAAACACCAACTCTAGCATTTCTTCCGATTAAGAGATTCATTGAAGCAAGATTGCATCACACATTTATGTATTAACGGATCACCAGGGACCTGGTCTTTCAAACTCTTAAATGTAAAGGATCAGTATCACAGAACATGCAGATATTTCTCGCTGTTTCAAGACTATGAATATTTACCATTTCATTCCAGTGGAGAGGATTTTGCTCTTTTGTAAATTGTTGTCTGAAAATAGGTTGCCCAACCAGAAAGCCATCACCATCAAACATAGATCGTATCTGCTGTTATTTAGCTCTGTCCCAGCATGAATAACAGTTATTGATTTTCCTGAACTGAGAGGTCAGTCCGGGGCAGGACACAACAAGACTAAACATAGAAAAAAATAGTTCAGTTTGGAGAGACTTTAGAGTGATGGACTATAGATGGTAATAGAAATTGTTCATTTTAGTTTACAATGGAATAAAAGTTTGATAAGAAGCTTCACAAAAATAAAGAAAAGCATGAGAAATGCTTTCTTAATTGTAGGAGCATTAAGACCATGGGTGCACTGTAAAAGCAGTAACAAACTGGAAAGTGACTTATGATGAGTTGAATTAATAGCAGTCCAAAAAGATTGCATTTTGGTATGCAACAGTTCTGAAGGAAAAATAAGCTTATGTTGCTTTACTTTTGTAGCCTGCAGCTTATTTGTCCTTTCTCTCTCTGTCCAATTCAGCAGCAATCTGGGATGAATGTGCCTGTGAGTTTACTGGAGGATGCCTTTTTCTCTGAGTTCTTATGCCACTGTTTCCTGTCTTTTTGAAAGACCCTTCACTCCCAATAGCCCTGCACCTTTCTAACTCACAGCTTGCTCACAGCTGACCTTCCTACCTTTACCTTTGTTTGTTATCCATGTTATGTCCTGATACTTTTAATTAATTTTTAAGTGGCTTTAACTTTTTTCCCAGAGGGTGTGGTAAGTTAGGAAATTTTTTCAAATAATTTGTAAAGCAGCTAGAGGAATGAGGCATCAGTCATTTGCCAGGATTTTTGTCAGTGTTAAGCCAAGTACTTGGATAAATCTTTTCAGAGCTGTAAAAAGCAGAAAGTCCTGGGATATTTGCCAGCCAGGGCCCATCCCATCATCTGCAGCAGGGGAGCAGGGCAAGCCTGGAGATTGTAATGAGATCCAACCACGAGTCTAAATCCTAGTGACATCATGGCAATGAGAATAGTCTGAAGTCCAAGTAGGAAGCTAATCCACAGGCCAGAATTAGGACCAAGTTAAACTGAGCTCCTTGGCCCATTGGTGTGAGTGGAGGACCCAGAGAAAGCTGACTGGGGCCATTAGAGTTTTGTGGCTGTCCTCACAAAACACTATGGTCTCCAGCTTGTAGAGAGTTTTGAGCCGTGAGGGCAATGGAGTACCAGCATTTACAGTAGTGTTATTTCACTGTTTCACTCTCATTGAGTTACATCAGCACCAAATGGAAACAGTTCCTTCGAGCCCATAACATTTAGGCAGGCTGAACAAATATTAAATGTGCAGTAACTCCTGAGAAACATTTAATGGCTTTGTATCCAAAGTGCCAAGAAGCGACTTCTCAGATTTTCTTATTTAAATTAATCAATGATTATAAATAGCCTAGCAGTTTACTTTTTTGATGACCCACCTCATATGTAAAATGAAGATACACTTAGTAAAATTTTGAAATAATTGGTTTACACATTGAGTGCATTTATCTTTGTAAACGTGCATACTCTAATCACCTTCACATGTTCAGAGGTATAAATATAGGATTCAGTTTCCACAGCCATCTACGTGCCAAACTTTGAAACAGCTTTTCAACAAACAGTGATTTCAGTAGAAATCCAGTACATAACTCCATAGAAAGCAAACACAAAAAAGGCAGCGTATATCTGAGGTAAATTTACCTCCAGATGTGGATACATATTCAGAATGAGAGTATTTGTTCATGTGTTAAGAGCTAAATGTTTGTCTAGGAGATATTTGTTTTACCTCATGAATGCCATGATCCTATCATGGCTAATGTGTCAGGCAGCTCTGTTCTTGCTGGCCATTCCCTTGAAATCAATGGCAATATTTGCCAATTTAATGCACTGAAGATAGGTTAAACTGTTTCATGCTCTGCTGCTAAAGGGGTGTGTGGGAAGGGGGAGAAAGCAGTTGGGAGATAACAGCAAATACTCATATTACAAAGCAAATTCCCCTTGTTGAAGTAGTTCAAAAGTGCAGCTGATGTGCATTTAGACAGAATACGGAGGAGTAAAAATAACATTGTAACAAAATTTGCTAATCAGATAATAATTTTATAGTTAAGACTCCAGATGGAAGACATCTTAGTGAACTCCTTAGGGGCTTAATTTTTCTGAGTTTTTTTTTTTCCTGTATAAGGAATATTTACTAAAGCTGCTAGAAATTTTCTAGATCTTAGTTTATAGAGTCTGTAGAATCCCCTCTTGACATTATCATGGAGTGAGAATGTTTGTCCTTTCTTCGGAAGATGCTGTAGATATGGCCTCATTAAGTCCACTGGTCACCCTCCTAACTGCGCAGAAATGAGGGACATTAAAATGAGAATCCCTTGCTTTCAATGGATGCACTTATCTTTTATTACACAGGAAAGAATAGAAAAAAAACCCCATGGCAATTAGAAAAGTAAATTGGCTGCAGACAAGAAGTAAGTGTTTGAAAGTCCTGGATATTTCGGTGTGTATAAAACGATTAAAAGCAGGACATATTGTCGCATTATTCTGTACACGGTTCTCAGCAAACATTCAGCTTTTGGGCTTGTTTCCATGAGAAAGAGGAACTGCTGAGAGTTAAGTGCCTGCTCTGTGTAGCACTGCTTGTTTCTGAGCAGTGTGAACAAGCACAGTCCACTTCAGCAGAGCAGCTTAAACACCAGAAGGCTTTAGGCTTGCTTGCACTCCCATGGATATCTTGTCTGCTGGGAAGTGTCTGTTCCCACTCTCCTTGCTTTCTCTGCTCCCTCCTCTTCCACAGAAGCCTCTGGGATCACATGCCACCTTCCACAGTCTCTTGGATGAGTATTTCTGTCAGTGTAACAATCTCGATCCAGTAGGGATTGTGCATGTCGTGCCTTCTGTTAAAAGGAATCTGGCATTGCCACCAGACCTGGTATAGTCTGTGCATCCCAGTAAATCTCCAGCTGGTAATCACAGTTACCCACACAGAACAGTACATTGCACAGGAAGGGGCAGACAGGAATGAAGTTTTGTTTTTCTTAAACACATGGTAGTATAACATAGCTCAAAATTAAGAAGTATTTTTTTAAATAATGTGGCTCTGTGGAATAAGAAGGGCATATTTGCAACTGTCATGCAGTTAGCCTGTAGAACTCAGTGCTGGATAGCAGCACTGAAATAAATTGAATAAATTGAGATTCTATAGAAACAAGAATAGTAATGCCAGTTGCGCTGAAATTGTAGTTGTAAAATTTGCTATAGGCACTAATAGCTGTGGACACAACTGGACAGAGGATGTTTACCCCTTCCCCCAGTATCACAATTCCTTTATTAGGGCATTTGAACTTGGTTTCACTTCAAGGGAAATGTGAAGGGTCACTGTACAAAACCCACATTTCTCTAGGCTGTTCTCCATTCTGACCTCACTGCAGTTAGGTTAGGGGAGAGGGCAGTGGTTTCACAGATTCAAGTTTCTTGCATTGCATGTTTTGTTGAATTACTGTAAAACGTTAGCCCTGTGGGTCCTGAGAACAAAATTAAGAGGGGAAGAAAGAGCAAAAGGGAAAAAGGGTTGCTGAGTGACTTGAAATGCAGCCAAGAACAGATATAATGAAACTTGGCTCAAAGCCCCATGCTGTAGCACAGTTCTCAAAGATCAATTGCAGGGATGTCTCTAGCTGTGAAAACATACCTGATGTTTTCAGAGGCTGGCTAGCTGAAATGAAAATAATATTCTACTTGTATGCTGTGTCGGTTTTTGGTTTGTTCTCTTTTTTTTTTTTTTTTCTTCTGAACAGAAAAGGAAAAAATTGTAGTGTTGACTTCTTGTTGTATAAAAGCCCTGATTCCTAAACTGAAGTAGTTTGCATAGAGATTTAAGGGCTTTTTTTCAGCTGCATCTTTAATTAATGTTGGATAACAGAATTGCCAGCCCTTTGAAGTGCTTACTGTGAGGGATCACTGTTATTTGGTTTCTTTTCTGTCTCCTGCTTAAGTGAGAGAGTGGGAGGTCAGGCACACAGACACTAAAAGAGCCACTACATAGTGGCATGATTGTCCTCAAAGTGAGATCTGCCATACCTAACTTCAGGTGTTCAGGAGTGTGAATGTTTATGTGTTAGTCAGGTGTCGGGACTTCCACTGTGGTCTGTAGAAATTTAGTCAATACAGGCTGTGGAGATCAGTAATTTATGTCCTTCTGCACTATATTCCCTAAATTCTTCAAATCAATCATTCTAGTCTCTGTAGTTTGTATTGATAAGATTTCCATTGCCTCTAAAGACTGCTTAGATGTCTGTCTCCCATGTAGCATTTATAGTCAAAGAAAATCAATATGTACATTGAGGGGTGTATTTATATGACCTTTGCTTTAGGGTGACATAAATCATATTTTTAACTGGGCTGTTTCTTTCCATGAGTTGTTACTCAGGTTAGATGACTACTTCATTTGCAGATAGCTACACTGTACATGCCTTTATTTTAAGGCAAGTTCCTTAATTTTAGTTCTGCATTGCTGAACACCAGTAATTCTCAACTTCATGGCAGATTTGCTTTAGTCTCAGTGTGTCTCCCAAATTAACTTAACACATCTTCATTAAGAACTGAAATTATGCAAAGTTTGTACTAATTTGACAAAATAAATGCCGATGTTACATCTATATTTTATTGCCTACACATTCTCAACCAGTGATCTAGAAGAAACTATCGCGCACATTCACATAAATGACTACATGTGACAAAGAATGTGTGCCGTTGGAGTTCTAGGGGAAGAATATCCAGACACAGAACATTCTTATGTATCTTTAATGGTGGCAAAATGTGAACTGTAATGTGTGTGCCCAAATCATGCACTGAAGAAATCTGACACCAGATTCATAAATATTGAGCGTTTGGGCATTTTTTCCTCAGTTTCCAGAGGAAAGATCAATACAAGCTATGAACAATTTTCTTAACTGTACAGAAGCAGAAAACTAAATGTCACTCCCCTATTAACCCTACTCCCAGTCTTTAGATTTTGATGGAGTTGCCCAAACCTAGGGACAAAGTTTGAATTTTAGGCTCCAGCATATGCAGTAAATCTGCTTTTGCATGTTACTTAGGCCACCAACATTATTTTTTTTCCCTCCACACAGTTCCAAATGTTCAAATTCCTTATAATGAAGGATAATGAAGAATTAGAGCTGGCAGATATCGAGGCTTTCTGAAAACAAACACAAAACCTGTTGTGGTTATTCTTGTTGAAAATGACAACTGTTTGTACTGTCATTTCTCTTTTTATAGAAAATTATTAACTGGAGTATTAGAGTCAGTTTACACTGTAGAATAGTGCCAAGAGATGAAATCTTGTTGGAAGGGCAAGAAGAATTGGATTTTGGATGAATGGTGTTAAAACTGAGGAAATACTGTATCAGACTGATTTGTTCATTCAGGAGAGTCAGTGTTGCAACAAGAGCTACCCAGATGTATCCATAAAATATCAGAGAATTTCTTCAGGGCTGTCTGTTTCCTGAATATGCTCTGTGTTTCCTTTATCTAAGAGCTTGGTCTTAGAGAGCCCTAGTCACACTTGCTTATGTCCCAAATCCTTTGGACCTATGTAGAAGTTCCTTAAAAAGCAGCATACCCTATGGCTACAATTATTGGATGGAACACTCAAAAAATTAGGAATCTAAAGTTTCTACAAAAATTGAAAAAACTCAGCTGAAGCTGAGACCTTTCCATATGTCTGAATGTATTGTTACAATAATGACAACTCAACAGTGCTTCCCTCAAGAACTTACTAGGCCTCTGAATCAGTTTGCAGCGTACAGGAAAATCCTTCAAAGATTATAATAGTTAAAAACACTCCTTAAAAGATAAAGTAATAACATTATGAACACGTGCAGTTCTTTAGGCCTAGAATCAATATTTTAGCTTTTATATTGCCCATAGAAACAGAGACGCTATGAAAAGCAAAAAGCAAGTGTAGCTATCTGAAGATGAGAGAGATGGATCCTAATCAATTCTTAGCTGGAGACTGATAAAAGACTGCCTGCATGAACGTGTGCCTTCTGTTTGGTTGACTGCCACAGAGGGATAGCCATAACTGGCTTTAATAAAGTAGTTTGCAATCTTGCTTACGTGACTGGAGTACAATTGCATGGCTGCACTGCATGGAATCTATAAAGTCACTGAATAAACCAAACTCTCTACCCACACAACTGCAACATAAAAAAACCCACTCAAATGTTTAGACACTCTGTGCAGTATGACAACTGTTAGTGAAGTGCTTAATGAGTAGGGAGAGGCCCTTTGTATAAAATATTTTCCTGTACAAATATCTATCTGAAGTATGCAAATGACGGAGGTTTTGGGGAAGGTCTTCTTTGATAATAAATAGATTTTTGCCTCCTTATTTCTCTTCTCACAGGTACTGCAATGAGCATTTGCTGTGCCCCCCTCATGTGTTTTGGACAGGCTGGGGGCCATGGGAGCGCTGCACAGCTCAGTGTGGAGGAGGGATCCAGGCACGGCGCAGGACATGTGAAAATGGTCCTGACTGTCCTGGCTGCAGTGTGGTAAGCAACTTTCAGCTTTCTCTTCATCAGATATCCATGGCCATATGCCACGGATGGCTCTATGTCATGGAATCATAAAATCATTGAAGTTTTAAAGGATCTCTAGGTTATCAAATCCAACCATTAACCCAGCTCTGCCAACTCCTCCATTGAACCATATTCCCATGTGCCTCATAAATATGTATTTTAAATACTTTCAGGGATGGTGACTCTGCCATTTCTCTGGGAAGTCTGTTCCAGTCCCAGACAACCCTTTCAGTGCAAAAACTTTTCCTAATATCCAACCTAAACCTCTGGCAACACTTGAAGCCATTTCCACCAGTCCTAACGCCAATGCTCTATGCCCATAAAGCATCTATGTATGTCTGTAAGCTCTACCCCTAGCATGAGTAGTCACCAGACTGTTTTTGTCTCTGTGTTGCCTGTGTGTGCTGAAGTCTGCACAATTTATCAATCAGAAATATATTTAATTCTGCTTTTTCACAGTATCATGTAGAATTTAAACTTCTTGAGTCAAGGTCGGTGCAGATCTAGATGTGCTGTTGCAGGTTTATAGTGTTTTTTTTTTTTATTTTTATCATCAGAGTGCATAGGAACCCTAGCTATGAGCCCAGGACTCCAGTGTACCATGCTCTGTACAGCAAAGAAAAAGCTAAGTTTCACACCTAAATACATAAAGAGCCAATCACTGGATTCATGGAAGCACCAGGAAAGTGCTGAGGTGAGATTGAATAGGATAGTGATCTTGGCAGAACAGCAGCCCAGCAGCTGTCAGGCTTTGAATCTACAGTGGGATGATTTGAACAGGTAGAAGTGCTTTATCGATACCCAGTTCATTAAGAGAAGCACATGGAAAACATGTAGGGGATTTTTCTTATATCTGAACAAATAGAGGTGGGTAGGCAAAGAGGTAGAAGATTTTTTTTCTTTCCACAATTAAACCAATTTTTACATGTCTTAATTCCAGAGATGCCTAATTCTGAGGTTTGTCATAATCCATGGTCTGTTTGTTAGATTGGAAGTAATTAAATACTAAATAAAGGATAATTATATTAATTTTCTAATTTGAAGATTTTGTGCATTTTCCCAGGATTTGTTCTCTTTTTAAAATTTATTCTGGTGATAGAAATGCATTTTCAGTAGATTAAAAACATCCAAAAGGCTTGTTCTTTTATTTCAGTTGAACTTTAAGAATTAACCAAATAAATTAGAATTCTATCAAGTTTTCCAAAATATTTGCCTCCTCAGATGGTACACCAAAAAAGCAGACATATGGTCTTGGACTATTGTTAAAGCTTCCTGACTTGCACTGAAAAGAGCACAATATGAAGGTTTTCCCCCTCATTTGGTCCTATTTATCCTATAATAATGTTTGTGAAATATAGTGGAATTTTATTTTGCAGAGAATCTTCCCATGGTCTTAAATCAAAAATATGTGGCTCTAATTTTCTTGGAAAGCCCTATGAGGAAAGTAGGAAAACCTTTAGTGTAAAACTTTCTTATTATAAGTCATTTGAGATTAATGGTTCTGGGGTTTGTAATTTATTAACTGTCTTGGCACATACTCTGTTGTATCATAGAATAGTTACCAGTTCAGCTGTGGAAATGTTCTGGAGATTTTTTTATTAATTAGAAAATTATTGTATTCATGGTTTCAAGCTTTGGAGTACATAGTTGTCTTGCTAAAACTTAGGCACCAATGGAAACTGTCCAGTGTAGAAATCCTCTATAAACCCTGGTGTTCTTTCAAGACAAAGTCTGCGTCCTTTTTAAGTATCACTGACACTGAATTTGAACCTTTGAGTTGCCTGTCTTGACTCAGAAGCTTTGCATCCATAGCAGAGCCTAGTCACTATGTGTAGCTGTAGAAAAAGTACTTTATTTCTTCTCAGAGTTTGTTTCATTAATCTAATTGCTGAATGGCTTAAATATTTACATTAATAAAGTCTTATGAATGAGGAGCGCAAATATGAAACTTCTTGGATGTTCTTCTGCTTTAACCAATTTTTTTTGTTTTATTGTAGTAGGTATGTATTTTTCCAAACAGAATTATGAATTTTTACCATAGTGAATAGAGAAGTTAATGTGCCTTCTTACTACTATTTTCCATTTTTTACTGGTTATAGTGATACTCAGCTTAGGTGGTACAAGATATTTAGTGAATTTAGTTTATTTCAAAAAACTTTTATCCTGAATATCTCTGAGTACTTGAGAAGCTAAAAAATCTTGGGAAGTGTTGCAGTGAAAGTGGAAGTAATCTATACTATCTACTGTTTGTTTTGTCTGAAGCAAAAGATGAAGCAAAAGATCCTAATATTTACCATGCGAATTAAAGGCATAGCTGGGAGTAGACTCAGGAACTTAAAGTGCCTGGTTCTCTCAACCATTAAATGATAGCTTTAAACTATAAAGAGATTCTCCAGGTTTCTGGTTTACCTTCTTCAGTGAGGATGAACTCTGTGAAACCTTCAGAGCATTTGAGCAGCACGAGTTGCAGCTGAATAGTTCAGTGTTTGTGGCCTGTAAAGAGAAGAAAAAAGGGTAGAGGACTGGAGAATTTATTATTTAGGAAGATAGTAACTATGTTGGGCTTCACTTCGTCTTGAAATGAAAAGAAATTTTTGATGCATCAGAGGTGTAGGATGGATGCAATGCTGTCTTGGGACCCCTTTCAACTGTGCCAATTCTTTCTTTTTAGAACTTTGTTTTTAAGGAATCATGGGAAAACAACAACAACTGTTTTAATAAAACTTAAGAAAGAGAGTCTTACAGTATGCTTGCCAGCAGTGTCAGGGGACCAGGTTTAATTTCTTGGAAGAACCTGCCCCTTCTGTTTTCTAATCTGCAACTTGGCTGTGAGACTGCAGTATAGCCAATCCTAATCTCTTTTCCTGTCCTTATTTTCCAGTTTTTACCATATTAATGGCTATTGTCTGTGTGCACCTAATGATTTATACCACATAATTTTTAATGAACAGTGTTTCTTTCTTTTGGTTTGATTGTATTGCTCCTAGGCTGCAATATCACAGCAGGCAGCTACTGCCTGTGCTTGTCTTTTTGCATGTTTCTCATCAGTTGCTTCCTTGACTTTATCTGTCTTACAGCAGATATCAGCCAAGCCACTTGCATATTTTTTATTGGGACTCAGTAAAGCTCCCTACCATTATTTCCTACTTTTTTTTTTATAAAACAATAATGATAAATCTTTTGATGCATATAAATATTCCACAGAGAGAAAGCCATGATGGTATCTTAAAGATGCATCTGTTGCTTAAGTGCACTCCATACATGAAAATGGATGGCCAGAGACTTAGGACTGAGGGCATTTTCACTGAATATAGAAAACCATAAATCAATAGGATGCAGGAGAATTAGACCATAGAGACTCATAAAGGTCAAAAAAGACGAAGTTCGAAATCAAAATCTGGAGTCATAAGGACCTGTCAAAGTCTTTAAGTTAATCAAAGCTACTAAAGAGTGCTTAAAATTGTCTAATAAGAGATAGAACCATCACAACCAAATTTAAGAGTAGCTAAAATCTGGTAATAGAAAGCTTACGTGGATCACAAACCAGGTATTAATCTCATGTATGCAGGTGATACGGCACTAAAGAAGGAACTGGGGAATTCTCTGGACTGTGCTAAAGTGACTCAGAGGACAAACATCTTCAGATTTTACAGCATACTCAGTTAAGCTCTATGTTTCCTTCAGAAAATGCTTCTTTTCCCTTGAGAAACATAATCTCACTTGAATTTGCCTCAAGCCAGTAATAAAAGAATAACTTTTTTAAAGAATTATTAATAGAATGAGGAATTTTGTTTGAGGCTCAAGGTGGGTGACATGCTTTATGTGTATATTTGTCTGTGTTCTCATTTCAGTCATACTNTGAGAAACATAATCTCACTTGAATTTGCCTCAAGCCAGTAATAAAAGAATAACTTTTTTAAAAGAATTATTAATAGAATGAGGAATTTCGTTTGAGGCTCAAGGTGGATGACATGCTTTATGTGTATATTTGTCTGTGTTCTCATTTCAGTCATACTAACACATACATTAATCTTAGTTTTTGTACTGGGAGGCCGGTAAAGTATATACTTTCCACCTACCAGAACAAAGCATGCTGTGTTTTGCTGTGGAGTACAAAAAAAAAAAGGAGAAATTTTATTTGTTTCTTAGTAAATAAGAGTGTTTTTTTTGTTTATTTTTGTTTTTGTTATTTTTTTAATTATTAGTATTATTGTTTCAAGGTTCTGGAATTGTTCTGAACAAAAAACTTTTTTCAGAAAGTGTATTTCGTAATAAAACAGGATGAAAAATAGAAAAAAAGCTTTTTCTTTCATCAGTTTTTTAAAGAGAATTTGAAGATAGAAGGTTTTCAGAAGTACTTTGTCCATCAGAGAGAACAGTCTGCTTTTTTTTACTTGCCATCTCACAAAATAGGTTTGAAATTTCTCGTTCAGAAAACTGACTAGAAAATAAAATCGTGATTATGCTTTTTCTTATAGTTATTTTTCGTTCCATTTGACTTAAGAAAAATAATCTATTGCAAAAACAGAAAACAATCTCACAAGCATGATGTATAAGAAATTGTACTATTTATATGATGTTTTCCTACTTTATGCTAATTTCCTTTTTCAATCCTTTTTTCTTCTGTAATGCAAACTCCACTGGGTATTAACTGGTTTTTTTATGTTTTAAAAGTTTAAAAAAGTAGAACATTTCTTCTTTTGATGCTGCACATGCTACTGCAATAGTAAGCAATAACAAGTTACTTAAAGAGGGTAAAACCAAAAAAACCCAAAATAATAAGAAGTAGTTTCAGAAAATAAACATATTGTTCAACGCTACATGTCTGCTTGCCTTGGTCAGTAAAGTGTTACCAGCTTGGCAGTCATGGTCAAGATAAATGTGAGATATAAACTGGTTGAACTGATGTGCATATATATACAAATGTGAGCTGTTAAGGTGGTATTTGGGCACACATCCAGCAATCATTTTGCTGTTTCATTTATTTAATTTTGAAAAAGAGGGTAAACTTTAAGGTGTTTGCTTTCCTGCTTATAATAGTGTGAAGCATCCCTTTTTTGAGAAATGTAATTTTTAAAGTAACTTAGCTGCTAGGAAATTGTCTCTACTTCAAATTTTTCAGTTCAACCTGTGACAACTGATACGGACTCCAGTCCTGTTCTGAGAATCTTGTAGCAAGCTCTTTCAGGGTCTTCCAGGTCATGTAAAATAACTTCTTTTGTGGAACAATGCCATCTGATTTTTAATCTCTTCCAATTCTAATTTAATATAATAAGGATTTGCCAAAGCGAACACATTGAAGAACTTTGTATTGGTCATATGTGTATCTGTCATACAGATGATGAATGTTTGATTCAGAAGTCCAAATCTTATTTCAAAAACTGTAAGAAACAAATTTTAGTGTAACTGGTCATAAAGTTTCTCAGGGCTTTGGGTGAAGGCAACAGCCAGTGTGTGCCTCAAGGTCAAGTGGCAGCCGAGTGCCTTCATCCAGTTAGGGAGTTGTACTGATCAGAGATAGGAGACCAGATTTCCTCCAGCCAGAATTTGCCCCACAGCTTCCTAAATCACCCAAAATTGTATTTAATATAAGGTATTCTTTCTTATGTTTTGTTTTTAAAAAGGAAAAACAAAGATAGTAAACCTCTAATCCAAATTTAAGGAAAATAAAAAATCGATGGAAGTAAAGACAGGCTGCTTCATCTGATCTCTGATTTTCAAATTGCTGAACAACTCCAGGGTAAAACACAATTCTGATGCAAATGGAAAGTGCAGTGCATTCCCTTAGGATATTACTAATATAGACCATTTCATTTCTTTCTGACATTGTTCTTCAAGAAGATAAAAGGGGTCTTTGACAATCAAAATGGAGCAACTTCAAAGGAAATTAGATTAAATTAATGATAGATGGGTTACATAGAGTTATTATTAGCTATATTACTTTATATATCTCTGTTACATTGGTGTTAGGCTTATCCATCTTTACCCATTGGACATATTAGTGTTTTGTCATAGGAGAAACAACAGATTTGGAAAGTCACTCTAGACCTCCTGAAGGAATGTGTTTAGACAGATTTTACTTAAAAGTGCTTTATTAATTTTGTAGGAAAAATTTGGATTATATTTTCTGGTGATCTGAACTTTTGGGGCATCATCAATGCAAAACTTAATTTGCATATCATATAGGAGGCACTAGATGTTTTTGAGGGCTGAAGTACTAGAAATGAAAAAGTTTGTATCATTGCAGCCATGAACTTTACAGAATCTCTTCTTTCACCTTGAAGCAGAGAGAGGAACAAGACAGGAGAATGACCCTGGTGTGTGAATTGTTTGTGATTCTAGCTATAAGGCAGAATGTTTGTGCAGTGGTGAAAAAACATTAGATTCTGTTATAGCATTTAGGAAGTTTCAGCGAGGTATTCCCAAGGGAGAACTAATCTCAGAAGAGATGATTGTAGCAGTCTGGACTGAAGCCAGATAAAATCACGGTTTTTGTTCAACGTATTGCAATAATGTGATTTCTCCAACACTGCTGTTATCTTCAAAGCTGAGCTTATTTTGAAGCTGAATTTATCTGACAGCTTTGTGTCAATGACTGAAATCATGGAAGCTCATTATGATTTCATCTACAAATTTCAAAGTCTCTTCCATTATAAATATATATCTTTGTTAAGTATGGCAAAACCTTACTTTTACTATAAGTCAGTTTAGTAGCAACCTTCATTGTACTGTTGCAATCAAGATGGGAAAAAAGGGTGCATGAAGTATAACATAGAAAATCACCTCAGAAACCTGATAGAACAGTTACATAAAATTGTTCTGTACAATGCTTACTGTTCTTAAAAGATATGGCCTATGGTGGAAGTGGGCTGAGCTCAGGGAAGTGTTCCAAAGAAAGGGAAAAGATTGGTATTCTCATAAGTCAGAGTACGCAGAGTTCTAGTGTATGAAGGACTGATATATAAATTAATGACAGGTTTAGAGAGGGAACATTGGGGTTTCTGTGTACTCTATACTGTAGTATACTAAGTTCTAAGGAAATATGGAGCCGGTGAAGGGAATTAATTTCTATCCAGGGCATTGTTAAATGATGTAACTTGATGCAAAAAATTTTTGAGGCTTAAATCTTAAGAACCAATAAAACTTTGCGCAAATAAAATTGTACAGGATATCAGAATGAAGTAGAATTATAATAGACAAAAAATATTAGATTTTTGTTAGCACAGTAAATTAAATTTTTAAGTTTTAAATCTTTTTCCTGGATATTAACAATCAAATTTAGAGATGTGATTTTTTGCATTCGGCTTATTTCTGTGCTGCCATTTAAGAATAATCAGGGAAGGCATGTCTGATTGAGAATGGCATTTCCAATGTTCCTCTTTGTAAGGGAGTGTTGAATCAGTTTGTAATAAATTGTGCCTTCGATTTATTTTGTTCCTTTTAGGTTTGGTCACCTGTACTTAAAATAGCACAGTGCAAAGGCAGTAATTGTGTTTACACATTTTATACCGAAAAGTCTGCTCACATATAGACCTTAACACAAAGCAGAGTTTTGTTTGAGTATTCTTCAATTTGACCTCAGTAAATTGGGGGTTGGATGAAGCCTGAATAAGTAATATGGACTGTTGCCATTTATAGTTTCACTAATGCAGCAGCTCTTGAAGAGTGCAGTACTGATTTGTTAGCTGAGCTGACTGACAGCAGTCCTTAGCCATCTGAGTGCAATTAAATGGAACTCCATCCAAATTAATTATATTTATGTGCCAGCTTTTATTTTTACTTAGTCTCAGGGCATCATAGTAGTTTTAATATATTTGGCTGTGGTAGGATTTTAATTTTCATTGAAAATAGTATCAGGCAGCCCTGTTCTTACACAAGTTATATGAGGTTGAGAAATAATTAAAAAAAAAAAACCCTTCTGAATATTTATTTATGGGGTTATCAAAACTTCCTTTGTTTTTTTCCTCCTTGGTTCATTCCATTCTCCCTTTCACATTAAGCTGTTGACTTAGAATACTTCTGCACTAATAATGCAGTCACCAAATAAAAGGCATTTGGTTATTCAAAGCCTCTGACATTCATCTTGAACAAATATGTTCACAAGCCTTAGAAAAGGCAAACATACATTTTCATTGTGTTTATTTATAACTTATTTTGTATCTTCATGATCATGTGACTCAGCCTATTACAGCATTCTGAAATAATAATATTTAGATCTGAATACTCCAGTAGATGGGATTGTATTCTTCTTGTATGGGAATATAAACTCATGCAAACACTGAGCTCATTTACCAGAATACACAGTGATTTGTCCTTGCAGGTTTAAGGGCAGGATGAAGTGTTACAGTCACCCTATCAAGACCCCTTTTGTTACTTGAAAGCAGCATCATGCTGCATATTTATTTTGGCTTGAGAAATGCAGACAAAAAAATAATTATTAATCTTTCCAGAGCAGAGCTTTTCTAATTCAACAATACTTGTTATTTCATCTGAAGCATCAGAAATCTGAAGTCATAAAAACAGGCCTTTCAGTTTATGTTATGAAAATCTCCAACCTTGCTACTTCTAACAAATTCTGGCATGAGAGATCAGTGAAACAAGTTACCACCTTGTAAAGATACAGGTGTTAATTTATCTGAAATAATTTGAAATGCCCCTACATAGACTGGGACTGGTCCAGAAATTGGTCAGTGCCAAAGTGCAGTTTTTGCTTTGCCTTGTCAGAGATGCTCCAGATGGAGAAAAGCAGCTATAGACTATACCTGCATTTTTTTTCAGCTGTCTGATTGAGAGGAAGCACAGATTCCCTTTGATCTCTGTAATTTAAATTGATCTCCAGAAGAAAAAGTGGAAACCCTCCCCCCCAACAATAGCAGAGCTGACCTCTCTGGTCATGGTACTGCACATACTGTTCCAGCTACACAGGCTGGATTGCCAGGCACCAGGTCAGGTACTGTCGGTCAGCCAACATCTGTACAGTGCTCAGCACGACACTCTTCTGTGTTATTGCTCTGTTGCTCAAAAGCAGCCCCATCTTCAGTTCACAAAAGTTATTTGTGAAGGTAGTGGCAGATTCCAGGACTTTTTATAAAAGGCCATTTACATATTGGTGCTTGTGGGAATATTGCACGTGGCTTTGTCAATTTACTATTCTGGTAATACTACTGTGAATATACCACTTATTAGCAAAAATGTCATTTTTCACAGCTGAGTTTATTCTGCCCCCATCCCTTCAGTATAAACTCTATGAAAAACATGAGAGTTAGTCAATAGACCCACATCTCTTGGCATTGCCTGACTTAGCTAAGTATTTTCACAGCCTTGGATGACATTAGCAAGCAGAAATCCAGAGAGTATATCTGGCTGTTACCTAGAAAAACCTATAATTCTGCTTTAAGCTGAAATAAAATATGCTTACTATATTTAAAGCATCAGAAGAGATTCATTCAGAAGTTTCTGAAATTTTTGGGCAGCTGTTCACAAAACTGAAAGTATACTGTGTGTTTTTACATAGGAACATATAAACCTCTTTGCAAAGGCACTAAGCTCCCTGTTAAAAATAGTTAATTTATCTTCCCTATCCCTTACTGCAAAGCTGATCTAGAATCCCAATGCACATATTGAAGCATTTGTGTGAGATAACTTGGCGGAATGAATATTTTGTTAAAGAGTTTTAAAGTACTTAGAAAAAGAAGTGATAGCAGTGTGTATTATCTTCTTCTGAAACGTAGGGCTAAAAGGAATATTAGGAATATAGTGAAATCTATCATCAGCAATTTTTTATGAAGTATAAATAATGATCCATTACACAGAAAGCAAGAAAAAAAGCAACTGGTGGATTATAGGAATTAATCCATCAAAAGTCTCACTAGGAGTCATATGAATATAATTCTGGGAAAAAAAAAAGTAAAAATGCAGAGTTAGTTGGTATCTCTAGTTAGGGAAATGTTTTCAATACTTTTCTTGTTTTCAGAATGACTGGTGTTTTATTTGCTGGTTAGTTTTTTTAATTAATACTGAAGAAGTATATTAATATGAGATGCTGTATCTGTAAAGTGATATCTGGCTTGCCATTATAGTCCCAAGAAAACTAACTAATATTGCTGTAAACTTCATAGGAAGAAAAAATATATATGAGCAGAATTTCATGCAGGTAGCGTGAAATGTGGAGAAGAAAGGAAAATCTAAATAACAAGATTGCAAGATTTCCCAAATGTATTAGTCCTTCCTAAAGCTATAGAAGAGCTTTGCCTAATACAGTCAGACACACAGAGATGAAAATGCACTATTAATCTTTTGCCTTTGATTATTTGGGGGAAATTTATTGATGGGTTTAGTTCTTGGAACTGCATTGTACCTCCCTGCAGTTCCAGCCTGATAAAGTGCTTTTCCAATTTTATACTCAGCCTGTCCTTTTTTCCTTCTGCAACATGCCCTCCAGAGTGGTTTTTTCTTTTCTTTTCTTTTCTTTTCTTTTTTTTTTGTGTGTGTGTTTTATTTTGTTTTTTTTTTTTAACATAGGTGCCATCTTAGGTACAGTACTTTCCCTGCTGTTGAATAAGTTTAATCTCACAGGTTTATGGCACAGACCATGTTGAACACTATTCATTGTGAAAAACTGACCATTTATTTCTCTCTTCCATTTATCATCTTTTAAACAGTTAATTATCTGTGAAAGCATAATAGATTTTCATTCAGCTTGTGGCCCCAGGTCTCCTAGGAGAGAGTAATTCCTTTAAGATACATTGTGAAATGTCTTTCTGAATTCAAAGTAAACTGTATCTGCTTACTCCTGTATCCGTAAGTTTGTTGACTCCTTCAGAGTTTCTGATAGGTTCTTAGCTTCTTTTTAAAGAAAAGTAGAGCATATAATTTTGTTCTCCAGCAGATCATATTTGCCCGTGTTCCACTGATTTCATGCTTTATTATGATTTTCATCATTTTCCCAATTCAGATGTTATGCTCAATTTTTTAGTTCCTCTGAATTTCCTGAAGTATCTTTTTAAAGTGATGTCACATTTAGCATCTTCCAGTCTTCAGACAGGAAGGTAAATTTAAGCAAGAAGCTGTGTATCACTAGTATTAGTTTTCCTATTCCTCCTTCTGTAGTTATATTCTTTGGTGACATCTTTTGCTCTTATCTATTTGGGCCATCATGTCCTCAACTAACGCTGCCTGCTGTGGTCTTGCCGTTTCTAAATACACTTTGTATGCTAGGCCTATAGACTCTATAACAATCTTTCTGTCCCTAATGTCCTTGAGGGAGGACTGCATCTTAGCCTTTAGACCTCACAAAGTATCTCCTTGAATTCTCTTCTGCCCTCTCTCATTATGATTTTAGATTTATTATGCTAGATTCATTATTATTTCCCTTCATTCTTTGTTTGTAGACAACTCCAGCTTTTTGCAGGGTGGTGTCATCTCCCCACCGTTTAGTTCCAATGATTTCTTTTTGCCCTTCCTCAGATTTCTTGATTGGCAGCAAGCATTTACTCCCTGCCTCTAAAACACTGCCCCTGGTGAGCTTCCCTCCTGTAGTGCTCTGCTGGGTCACATCCCTCTGCAGATCCCTCATTAATGGTTGTACTGAACCCAGCTGTCTTCTTTGTTCCTTTGCACTGCAGAAGAGGGGTCAGGGACTAGCTCCCTAATACTTTTCCTTGAGCTGAGTCACCTCTCAAGGCAGCAGAATTCAGCAAGGAAAATTCTTTTGAAGCTTTTCCAGGAAAACAATCAAACAAACAAAACAAACAACCCCCCTGTTGACCAAAATACATATTTTTTTGTAATTTTATTTGTATTTCTTAGCCTTGTGCAATTAAACCAATAGCCTAGTTTGCTTAGTCAAGCGTAAAAGCTGAGTTCCTGCAGGAGACTTTTTACAGCTACTGAACAGTTACATTACATTTAAACCCCCGAAACACCCCTTCTCCCCCACTTGCACCCTGATAGCCCCACACATCCACCCTAAGGGTGGTCAAACAGGAGGACTCAGAAGCCATGATCTTTGAAATTTATGGAAAAATACAACATTTGGTTTCTGTAGCTGTTCAAAGTCATATTATATTTTGAATGCAGTCACAAACTGATGCACAAAGTAGTTTTAGTGCTTGATTGTCACTGCTAAAACAGGGCCTTATCAAAAAAGCATTGAAGTCAATTTAGTCTTCCTCTGATTTCAGGGTAACTGAGTCAGCCTCCAATTTTTTGTCATTCTGACTGCTTTTTAAAACATAAATGGTGCTCATAAATGGATTCCAAACAGTTAAAGAATTGTTTAATGTTGCCATCAGAGATATTTATTATGAGTTGGATGCAAGAGCTTTTGTTTGTTGGCTGGATAATTGTAAATATAGGCATCTTTTACACCCCGCACTGTTGAGTGTATATATATTTTTTTAATCTATCTTATTTTTTTTTAATTGTCACTTATCAAATCCAGTAAAAAAAACCAAGTCCTTTGAAGCTTCATATTTGACATGTTCTCTTGGGAAATGACTTTAAAGGCTGTAGGAGTATGAGCAGTCCCTGATGAATTAACTTTCCAACCCTGTAAATGCACAGAACCAAGTACTTACTCATTGGAATAAGGAACGTGATTAAGAAAGCAAAAAGCTCTAAACCCCGCAGCTGGAGCACAGATGCCAGCAAACATAACTTTGATGCTTCACAGATGATTTTGAACACAAAGCTGTTCCAATTGATTCCTTCCCTGCATTTTCCCTGGAAAAACATTAAGTACTCTGGTTTGTTTGTTGGTGTTCTTAAGTGGTTGAAGGGATTATACGACTTCATAAAGAAAGGGTTTTTCCTAAATGGATGTGTGCTTGTTCAATTCTATTAATTAAAGTTAACAAACCATATGTCCATAGATTTTTAAGTGTACAGTAAAAACAGTGCAATTTTCAGTGCTTTTTTTGGATGTGAGTTGTTAAAGGCAAAAGAGGCAGTGATACACTTATTCTGTCATAGGAAACTTGAAGGTTTAACTGCTAGAGAGTTTGTACCATCTCAGAAAATCTCTTTTTTCTTAACTTCAGAAAAGCAGATAAGCCCTTAAAGGCCACCTCTAACACTTTCCAATTAAAATCTTGCAGGGGAGTCTAACTTGCAGTTAGTGTTGAAGTTCCACAAGGTACCCATATACATACAGGCGTATCCGTGACATATTCTAGGTCATAAATAGGTAGTTTTGTTGATGTGTAGGCACTGATGTACATGGTAGTGTATTGTAAAGTTTTAGTGAGAATCAGTAGCACAGCTGTACTGGGAGTGCAAAACAGACACCAGACACCTGTGTGCTGGGGAGCAGCTTCATCCAGGTCTGTCTGAGTGGCTGCCTAAGGGAAAGGATACGGAAGTAATGGGAACTGATTAAAAAAATGACTAAAAGGATTTTTGAGCTCTGAATTGGCTGAATCACTGTAAATCTTGCTGGGATTAGGCTCTTTGGAGAACTCACGCTCATCTAGATTTCCTGAAAGCCATTTTGTTGTGACATAGTCATTTAGGTAAAGATTGACTTTATCTGTTTCAGTTGGTCCTCATTTCTCATACTTTGAATAATACCAATCATTGCATGAGCCTGGGTTTGTTTCATTCATCAAGAGCAGTAAAGCATGAATGGCTTCTCTGAATTACTACCAATAAAATTTGTGTCTCAGTCACTGTTAAGTCCTGCAGAGTTCCAACTATAATAGAGCATTGCAGAACAGGACTTGTGAATCATATTGGCAGTATTCCAGGTTACACAAACAGATTAGGCAAAAAAAAAAAAAAGGGCATTAGAAAACAAAAAAGTTTAATCTAAAAGAGCTTGTTTAATAACAATGCTGTTATTTTCAGATCAGGAACCAAAGTTCAGTAACTGTAATATCTGTTGCATGGAAGAGCATCTTCCTGACTTTCTGAATTATTATGTATCCATTTTCTTACACTTACATTGTGTCTAGGACAGATAGTGCCCATGTAAGAATTTGAAGTACTGTAATTAATGCAAAAATATTGCAAATTTCGAGGACAATTTTCAACACTTTTTTTTTAATTCAGCTCATCTTTTAAATGGTTTTGAAATTACAAATAAATCTTGAAAATATGTATTGGTAAGTGAGAAATAAGTGAAATAAATGGTAGCGTATGATATTAATACATCCTACATATTCACACTTCACCACTTGCTTATCTCACAGTAAAGTCCTGAACTAAGGATATCAGAGCTGAATTGTGGCAGGAAGTTTAGTACTGTTCTCTTCCCACTACCTAAAATTCTTACATTTTTGGGCAGTTTTTTTGGTTGGTAAAAATTATTACATGCTAGAACTTCACAACCTAGCAGATGAAGTAAATAATTTCACTCCTTTCAGAAAAGTAGAAAAAAATAAAAAAGAAAGGGGAAACCATTTTTTCACTCACCACTGCCTAAGCCTTTGATGGGATTTGAAATGTTGGAGAAGAACTTCTCCTCCCACTCTGCTAATTTAAGGGCTAATGACTGGCTGCCTGCAGATGAGAGAGTAGCTCTACCTGATTAAGACCTCATGCTCAGAACTTAATTTTTGATTTACAATATTCTCCAGTACTCAGTGCTGGAGAGGATTCCTGTCTGTCACTTTTTTTGCCACTCCAACGTTGAAGGAGCATGCTATGAAGAAGTCTGAGTTTAATTCTTTTCTGAAAAGGGTATAAAAATGGAAGTTTGAAGCTCTGTGGAAAAAAATTATAACAAATAAAACAAAAAGATTGAATGTCAGTCATTGCCTCAAACAATTCCTAGACTGTTATGAAAGTATCCACATACTTAGAAACAAATTTTGAAGCTTTTCAATAGTTCTTATTATTTTCCTGGGGCTCCATTCTAAAGAGATTTTTGTAGTCCTATTTTCACCCTCTATATCAGATGATATAATTACTGTATAATCACAATCAGGCCATGACATTTACAGGTCTTTGCTGATGTCACGTGGTAACAAAGACAACCTAGATACAGAACTTCTGGATTTTGTTTCACATTTTCTCGTCTCGTAGTTTTGAATTCAAAGATACCAGTGGTAAATAAGTTTCATATACCTCAGTGGATATTGATGAAGACTTCATCACAGTTGCATCTGAAAAACATGATTTATTTGTTTGTTTAGATTTAAAGGAAACTATGAAGTTGCAAATTAAATCATTCCAATACAGGACCTAGTAACAATAATAGAGTTAAAGTTGCACATGAATATTTGAAAATATTCTTAACTGTGAAGTACGTTAAGAGAAATTTGTTGCAGTTAGGTTAGAGAACAGATTGCTTGGATCTATTTACTAACACTTATAATTCCTGTTACAGGCAAAAAAAGAATACACCATTTATGTAAAGCCAAGAATTTAATCTTGGTCTGATTACAGTCCTAATGTTTCTTACATTTATAACAGCCTTATCAAATAGTTTAAATTACATGCTGGTAACATAAATACACAAACTTTTTATTCTCTGCTTTTCTCTGGTATTAGGCTGGCCCTCCTACTGCCCCTTGATGTGGGGGTTGATGGTTTCAGTCTGGGGATGAGTTTACAGCAATGGGTCAGTGTCCTGAGCCCTTGGCCAGAAGTATGACATTGATATTTATAATTTCTTTTTTCTCAGTTTAGGACATGGTTGGGAACTTTTTAATGTTTGTTAAGAGGCTTCACAGCTTGCTTATGATTTGTTGATTTGCAAGTCCAATTGCAGCTGAGTTTACTGTGTAATGTGTTTTACATATGTTTGGTGCTTGCTCTTTGTTCTCTCTGCTACCCCAAGGCTTGACAAGAATGGCTTGACTTACCTTGCTCCTGAGGTTGCATTCATTTGATGACCAATAATTGGCCATCAGAGATGTTCATAGCCCTTGGGCTTCAGGTATTGCTCTCTGTCAGTCCTTTCAAAGCTTCCTCTGTGCTGTGTTTTATTAAGGGGGTCTAATAGGTCATTCTGCTCTTAGTAACTACATGTTACAAATGCCCATTAGTTACACAATATATGTAGGTGTAGACATTACCTCACACAATTATAACAGAGCTGATGAAAAGTTAAAACAAAGCAGGTAATAGAGATCTGGTAATTAGATGATTGCTTTTGCTTGCAAAAACAAAACACAAGCTCAGGCACAGCACAGCAGGTCCTTTAGCCTGTCTTGTTAGCTTAATGCAAAACCTGTGGCCTGTTACAAGCAGCACTTATTCCCTATTTACTGAGCTGCAAAGCTAGGAAGCGTGTTAGTGGTTTAGTTATGCTCAGGTTTCAGGTGCACCATTTATGCTGGAATGCAAGACAGGCTCCTCAGGCGATTTAATGGCACTCACCATACCCATGAAAAGAAAACAAAAAAAAAACACATTAGATTTTCAAACCCAAATCTCTTAATATGGACATCAAGGTTTCAGAAATCCCATTTCATCTAAGGATTGGGACAGCTGTCTCTGGATTTTATGCAGCAGACATCACATCCACTGGAATAAATCACTTATGTCATGAGCTTATGATTCTTAGTGCTAGGCTAGTAGCCTTATCCTATGGGCAAATAGAGATACATCTCGGTTTTTTTGGTCCTGCTGGGGAACATTGGACATTCTCATTTAACTGCTGATTAGTAGGAGCCTCCTGATAGAATTCTCCTCGAGCCAGGTGTTATGAGCTCTCAGAGGGTCTATGCCCCTTTGGGTTTTGTCCTGAAATCCCCAATGGCATAAAATAAGCAGGATGAGCACTTCAGGCAGTGTTGGAAACAAAAAAGGTTGATTAACTGCGAAAATAACAAACTCTTTATAGAGAAAAAGTCGTGCCAGAGGCAAGGAGGTTCTTGTCTCTGCTAAAACACCCCAAAAATGCTACAAGGTTCTTTTCTCCAGTGCTTTTAGTATTAATGATCGAGGCGGGGCCTTTGGCACTTGTCCAACCAGGTAGCCCCAGGTTTGAAGTGACGTCCAGGGGGTCCTATGAGGTGTTCTGGTTCAGAACACATCCAAACTGGGAAAGAAAGTTCTGGCTTTTTCACCTTTTTAGAGAGACAAGAAGACCCTCAAATCCCTTCCCAATTTGCCCACCCCGTCCTTGGGGGGTGCCCCTGCTAAAGACTCCCTCGATCAAATTGTTGTACATTCATATTTCACTGGCTGTGATGCCAGCCAGGCCCAAGTTTGTTTTCACTTTGCTAAAAAGAAGATGATATACTCTACTGACAAAACTACACAATCTTAATATTACATGTTGCTGTTCTGATCAAGAACTCCTCTGAGTCTGATGCTTCTGTTTATTACTCAATTAAAGTAGGTATAAAATACACAGCTCTCCTTCTCATCGCTTTTCTTAAGTTCCTGTGCCTAAAATGATATATTTTTTTAAATTAATAATCTTCAGTGTATGAAAGGGACTCATGGGACCTCATTAAAGGAGTCTCAAGGAAATCTGAAGTTGGCATAATGTGAATCCATGTGACCCTCTAGCAAGGAATTGCACTTTTTTTGTTAGAAATGCAAGCAATCTGTATCCACTTGTCCTTCCTGCTAGAAGAAAGGATCTGTTCTTTCCAGATAAAACACAACTTTAGGGTGTAATAAGTACATTTACTACTATTATAGTAGAAGATATTGTTCCTGTATCTCACTCAGTTTCCTTCTCTGCTAAGAATTGTTCTCTGAGGCTAAATTGATGGAAGAAGTGGTTGGCATGTAAAGTATTTGAGGATGTTACTCTCATTTGATTTGAAATACTGAATGATTTAAATTTTCATGAGGTTTAATGTCACTGAATCCTACAAAAAGTAATTTGCATTTTCTCTAATGTTTTGTGTATTTGAGACGTGAGCAGCCATGTGATTACACATCCTGTGTTCAAAGAGCTAAATGCTCTTTGGAACATTCACACATATGAAATGAAATGTCTTTTTTGCCTTTGAGTGGGATAAGATCCTGACACATTGGACTGATTCTTTCTGGAATCCTCATGAAAAAATATAAAAAATTACCCTGTTGCATCTGCCACAGACCCTTTCAAAGGAAACAGATAGTGAACTTTCCATTTTGTAAAATCAGAAACTTTCTTTGTCATCCTCCAGAGTGATCACATTAACTTTTTTCCTTTGTCATGAGATTTTAAAAAACACTTCCATAATTTAAGAAATGGTTTGGCTATATCAGCTAGAGTTCAAAGAACAAACAGCTTCAAAGTTATGACTTCTCACAGACTTGTCTAAACATGGAGATATGGAGAGGCAATCCTAGGTGGCAAAATAGCTACAAAAATATTATTTTGCTTGTATGAAATGTAAAAGAAAGAAAAAGGCAAAGTAAAAAAGCTCTGTTCCAAAATAGGGTCTGTTGAAACAATTTGTCCAAGCAATATTTGATGTTAAGAGTAAGAAATCTGGGTAATGATGCATGATTTTGTACACCTTAAGCAAATCCTTAGTAAACTTACATGTACCGTTCTTGCCTCCTGAAATCTTTTCAGGCATCTCTCTCATGCCTCTCTCTGGTACAAAAGTACCTGGGTTGAATGGCTCAGGTTTCATCAGGTTTCATATAGTAATGGGATCCATTAAGACAGAAAGTTCATATATAATGCAGAGTGATTGCTTTTACAAACCAAGCCTTTACTGAACAGCATGTTGTGTACCTCATCATCACTGATACTAAAATATTTACTAAAACACCTACGCCTTGATTTACTAAAACACCTACGCTGTGTTAAGATGTACTAGAAACTGTGGCCAAAAATTAAAAGATACACAATTTCATATGCTCTTTAAAAACTGCAGCAGTGTAAGTAGGTGAATTAGTATTTAGGAAGCCACATTCAAGCCTTCCCTTTGAAGATTTGTGAGAAATTTTATCTCTGCGAAGATTATTGAAAATTCCATTCTGTCATCTTCTTTCTTCCCTCTCCCTTGGGATCCCAGGGACTGCTTGCACTTTCACACTTTCATCCCCAAATTCCTACCAAATAGATGCATTTTCTTATCAATGCAATTTATTTAGCTGTAACTGCTTTTATTTTATGTAGTCACATTAAGAACTTCTTGTGGATATGCAAACAGCTCAGTGTCATTATCTTTTATTTATTTTCTTTTCTGCTTTTCTTTTTTTTTTTCTTTTTTATTTTTTTTTCTCCTTTAAGGATCTTTTCCTAGGCTTCTTAAGGAAAAATAAGAAAAGAAGCAGACTGCCTCACCTACCTATTTTGGCCTGTTTTCTACCTTTACTTGTCTTACTGATGTTGCCTTTGAATATCTAGAAGAAAAAACTTATTTTCCTGAGAACTTCTATATTTTGGTGATGAATTCCTGAGTATCAGAGAAGGCTGTCAGAGAGAAGGATGCTTTACCAACTTTGTCCACTTGGGGAAAAAAAACCCACAACAAAATTTTTTAGCTATAATTTTCTCTTTGCATATGTACAACTTCAGACTACTTTGCACCTCTGCCATGTTGTGCATTGAGGCTTGCTGGATGCCAAGGCTGCTCTGTTGTTCCCCTCCTCATCCTGGCAGGCAAGAGAGAATATAAGAGGCTCCTGGGTTGAGATAAGAACAGGAAGAGATCTCTTACTAGGTTGTTCATCATGGGCAAAACAGGCTTAACTCGAGAAATTTATTATTTTTTTAAATTTTATTTTATTGCCAGTCAAATCAGGTATTGAGATTTAAAACCTAATCATAAAAGAACCTTTCCCCAACTTCTCATTTTTTTCCAGGCTAAACTTCATGGGCATAGGGGCTGAGGTCAATTAATCACACATCATCTCTGCTGCTCCTTCCTCCTCAGGGGTAGAATTCCTCAGTCCTCCCCTGCTCCTGCATGTAGTCCCTTCCTCATGAGACAATTTTTCATTAACTTATTCAACTTGGGTCCTTCCCACAAGGTGTGGTTCTTAAAGAACTGCCCTCTCCCTTCCACAGAGTGCAGTCCTTCAGGGATAGACTGCTCCAGCAGCATAGGTCTTACCAAATTACCTTGAAAGTTTAATTTGATAGGCCAGAATGTTTATAAATGGCCAGACATTTCAAATTTAGAATCACAGTGTGAATGCAAAATACTTACACAAAGCAAATTGCCTTTTTTTAGGAACATAGTAACACTAGCGCTTTTATTTTCCAGCTGTTAATGTCATTGTCCTGAAAATGACAAAGAGTTGATGATATGCTTACAGATCTGTCAAAATGTAGCCTATATTATAAAGCCCACAGTGTAAATTCAGGGCAGCCATCCTAATCTTGAGCTAAAATTCTGTCACATGAGTTTCACTTGTATATTCCAGCCATGGTTACATAGGTAGAGGCAGTAAGTCCTCTCCACATTGCTAGGAATATTAGAAATACAACATCATGTATTACCCATCTCTCTTTTCCAATAAGTTAACATGGGTCTGTTTACATATTGCTTTGATAAGTAAGCACAACGTTCCTAATTAACCAATGGCAGTCTGCAGCCTCAGCATCCTGGAGGCATTTGCCACAGTTAAATTTTCCAATCTCTGGCATGTAATTCAACTCTTATATCTTTTAGCTATTTATGGCTCTTTTCTGTTGTGTTGAAGAGAAAAATTTTTAGTAGGAGTCATATTCACTTACAAACTGGGTTTTTTTTCCTGCCCAATTTGACCACTGCAGTGTGAATCAATCCTTGCTCATCTCATGTTTTTCTTCCTCTCATAAATGAGTTTATGTGAAGGTTATGTCAAGAAATGGGACAGAGCTGAAATTTGATTTGCAACAAGACTGAGATGAGCATAGCTGTGTATAAAGAGAAGCTAAGGATCCTGTGTGAACATTAAGTATAAAGTCCTTCTTTAAGAGCTCTCATGAGCATTGTGTAAAGAAAATATATTGTTACACGTCCAACTTGTTGAGACTCATAAAATGCTCCATTTGAACTGTGCTTTGGTTTAATTTTATCAGGAAATCAGACTCTCTTCCTGGTCAGTTTATTTTCATTATCACAGTATTTTCTTTCCTATGATTTTTTTACAGTCTATAATCTCCTTCTCCTTTTGTTTTCTTCATTAACCTTCTGGCTTCAATGTCTTTAGCAGTGCCACCTTGCCACTATACAGTGCTTAGTCTTTCAGCTGAGGTGTCAAACAAGGTGTAAAATGAAAGAGCTTTAATCTTAAGGAATTTCCCCAGAGCAGCAGAGCACAGTGTTCAGAAATCCTGAGCTGAAACACACAGGCTATTGTCAATTAAAACCTGATCTGTTTTATGCCAGGGTCGTGCCACCTACAAAACAGCTCCTATTTGAGGAGGTGCAAAGCAAGCCCACAGTTATTTTTGCTGTATCTTCCTCATACTGGAAACAGAGCATAATATGAAGTCAGCATACAAGTATTGCTTTTTTTTCCCCAGAAACATCTGTCTTACCAGGAATTGGCTGAAGATCAGAAAAGTGTTTTCTTTGCAGACACAGAGTTTCAAAAATAAAACATAGACAAATTAAACACTTTGTAAATAAACTTTATATAAAACCAAAAGCATTAAAATGTCTAAAAATAAAGAGTGTTGTATGAGAGACATTGATTTATAGCGAGGTTTTTAGATTGACACAAATTAAATATCAAACAGTAGGTTCAGTTCTGATGTGATTTTGAAAAATGACAGACACCATTGGTGAATACAAAGGCAGAATGCAGATTTGCCTAAAGACATGTGCTGCTTTTGGGAAGCTATAGGGGGTGCGAACTTGTGGATGAAGGTTGTAATGAAGATGTGTCAGAGGCCACGTGAGAGACCCACATGCTTTTAGAAGCGTTTGGAAACTAGGTGAGATAACCTACAGCATTTAAAATGGCAGCAGAACCATACATTTGGGAAACTGAATCCTGTGTTTTGTACATGATTTGAGAAATTAATTAATGCCCATTCATGAGAAAATGACAGAGAATTTTGTATTTATAATTGTCTGTGCAGTTTCACTTACTGAGCATGTTAAGCACAAACGTGAAAATTTGTAGGTAATTTGAGTTTACATTTATTATCGCAACTAGAAGGATAGTTTTCAAATACTTATTTATATGTTTCTGCTTTTCAATCATCAACTTGTAAAATTTTATGCTATTATTTTGATTGTCCTTTTACTTTTTTGCAGTATTTTTTTCCCAGCATAACCAGGGGCTCTAACACATGAGTTAAACTGATGCTTGCCACAGCAATTTAACTGGCTCAGGTGTCCCCCTTTACTAAAGGTCATGTTTTCCCATAGCAGAGTTGGCAGAAACAAATATATTGGCTTTTTGGTTGCAGTGCTTCCTTGTACAAGTGATTACAAGCTATAACTGAAGATGATTTTGTGTTTATCTACTTGACTGTAGCAGTCAAGTCAGCAGTGTTTGAGGTGTGGGCACACAGTCATCTGTCATCTCAGCTGTAACTTCGGCCCTGGAGAAAGGCAGAGTTTTGTAGTATGATAACGTATTAAGTTGTGCTTAAGTGCATTTTTGGTTCAATTTGCTTCCACAGGCCTTGGTGGAGGCTTGAAAAAGATGTTCATAGCACAATGGATTTTTTTTTTTAACCTACCATCTATATCTATTTGCTATAGGTCATGTCTAGTCTTTCAACATTGCTTTAAAGGAATTTGGGGAACGGGAGATGTGTTTGTTTCCCTCCTTTCACTTATATACAGAGGAGTGGCCTTTGAGCTATGAAGATACAGATTTTCATATGCACATTAGCATTCCATCTTTGAATTTCCTCTGAGTAGATTGGAACTGTATGTATTTGGCATTTTTGAAGATGAAATAAAAACCGTCTGGTGCTGGATGGATCTGGCAACTGTATTTTGCAATCTTCAATGGACTTCCAAATCCATACTCATATCCTTACTGAGTGACTTCAATTTCAGAAGTGTAGATCACAGCATTCTGCTACCTCATCACAAAGTGAAGTGATCAAAATCTCTGAACCTGTCATGTTTGTGTGACTAAATCAATTTCCAATGGGTTTAAATACTTCCACAGTTTAACACATTTCAGCAAGCAGTTGTGCTTTTTACTGCAGCTCCTAGGTTTGGACTGGCAACTCTGAATTAGAGTTCATGGCTCCCCATCTATTCAGTTTCTGCCATTTCCATCACTTACACATTTGTTATTTAGTAACTGCTACAACATTTTAAGTGTTATCTCAGGAGTGGTGACATTATTGCATTTTTCCCTCCAGTGATTGTTCTATCATTTAAATGATCCTTTAAATCAAAAATTCATCAAGAATATTACAATAATCAACTTTTCAGGTCAAAACCAGCTTCAGCTCTTCCCAAAATTAGTTTTCTAAAATTTTGCTTCCATTTTTTATGAAACACAATTTATCAATCTTTATAATTAATGTGGAAAACCCCCTCAAAAAAAGTAAATGAGCTGCAATTGAATGCTTGTTGTCTAAATGATTCCATAAGTAGCTAATACCTTCACAGTATCAGGTCAGTTTTGATGTACCAGTGATTAGTAGCCACATTTCTTTTCCCTCAGATTTTGGTCCTAAAATGTGATAGCTCAGCTGAACCTAAAAGTTTGTCTCATTGTAGAAAATAAGACCAATGATGAACTGTAGGCTGGTAAAAGCATTACTTGTAATATAAGGCTTCACTGGTTATATAATGAGTGATTGAGGATAAATTAATAATTATCTGAAAGAGTGATCTCTGGGTGGATATAAAATAATAATGACTGCCTTAATTTTCTGCATTACTTGGCAGCAGGCTTTTCACACAGTTGATTTTTCAGGTTTAAATATTATGGAAGTAAATGTAACCTCAGTATGTACATTTCAAGAATTACTTTATGGTTCTGCCTAATTTGAAACTGCCTTGTAAAAGAAAGAAGCAATTTTGCCCCATTGAGAAATATTGCAGCTAGCATTGGGTGAATCTAAGCATCAGGTATCTAAGAATCAAACTTTTTCCATGTCACAAAGCAGCTGAGTTACCCTGGTGTTGCCTGTGGAAACTGAAATTCCAGATTTACTTCCACTTTTGGTGTTTAAAAATTTGTTGTTAGGGATCTCCTTTTACAACAAGAACACAGCTCTCTTTGTCTTTCTAGAAACCTACATGAAGGAAAACTGACGTGAAGGTAATTTAGGAGTGATAACAGATTTACAGTTATTAGGAAGCAGCACTCTCTAAATCTGATGAGTTGATAACCTTTTTATGCCTTTTTGACTATTGGATTATCTCCTAAAATTCTTACACTCAGTTAATAAATAGCTATGATTTCCAGCACTTTAAAAATATTTTTAAATTAATAATAACTGTTTCAGCAATTTATAAGATTTTTTTTTTGTCAGGAATTATAGGGCCTATATTAGAAATGTTCACCTTCTCAGTAAGAGTATTTGAAACTAATTGCAAACAATTGAGCTATTACAGCAAAATAAATCACACATTTTCCATCTGACTTAATCCTCCTTCCTTTGCATTTGCATTTGTAATGAATGAAGCCACATGCACAGATCGTTAGCAGTTAGCTGAGCAGTAACTCCTTGAGCTGCAGGAACTCTTTTTTCCCCACTCATTGCTCATACCTCCCAAAATGGAATTTTGAACAACCTCCTTTTCTCTACTTCTGAAGTACTGAGTGATCAGGGAAGCTACATCTATTTTCCTGGTCTTTTAAAATGGCACATCCCTAATTTTAAAGGTAAAACTGAATTCCCTCTCTTTATGATTAAATTTCTAAAGATGTATTTCAAGGCTGCTATTTACATGCTGATTTTTA
This sequence comes from Bombycilla garrulus, assembly GCA_013400315.1. Taxonomy (NCBI): domain Eukaryota; kingdom Metazoa; phylum Chordata; class Aves; order Passeriformes; family Bombycillidae; genus Bombycilla; species Bombycilla garrulus. The sequence goes on from VXBU01005600.1 coordinate 315,853, forward strand.
AAGCTGAAAAGATTAATTATGATATATTTACAAGTAACACATAATTTACCTTTAATGATATCTATATTTCACCATCCACTTGTCATGCTGTTGCTCAGATGTTGGTCCTGGCTTTCCTACTGAAGTTGAGGCCTTCACTATATGGCACTCCAGAAATCACTTTTGAGCCAGTTTTAGTAAATCCATGCAGTCATTATAAGTGGTCAATCTCTTCAGACTTACAGCCTTGATTATTTATGGTCCTGTGTGTTCTGTTTTCATCAGGTCAGTAATATCTTATACTTCCTTTCTTTGCAGCAGTCTAAATGACAACACTCAAGGCAAAAATGATTGAATCCTTAGTCCTGTGACAGCCCCTTATGGTTTTCTCAAATTTTACTGGGTTCAAGGGGTGACATCCCCAGCTTCTCATCCCCCACTTTTGGCACTGCCCACCTCAGTGGGAGCTGCTAGAACAAGAGGCATGTTTATTATGTGCCAGATTGTAACACTACATACAAGACCAGAGACAAGGTGGAATTTACAATAAGATTCCTGACTTTGAACTGGAGAAAATGACCCCTGGACACCAATCCCCTAAGCAGCAAAACCTACCTGCAAAACAGTAATTTTTGGTAGTAGCAATTTCCTTTAGAGAAGTTTGATGAGTTTGACATAAAATGTAGCTTTTGAGTGGGGAGTTACACAAATGGCAGGTAAAAAAGGAAAGTGGTGGCTTTGTTCACTCCAAAAACTGATGGTTTTATGAAGAGGTGATGAAAACAGGAACTTTCCTTATCAAAGTAAAATTAGTGATATTGAATATAGGAAGGATTTGAGTCCTAAACTGTCCTAATCCACTGACCTGGCCAGAGGGCCTTGAACTCTTCCAGGGAAAAGGTATCCAAATGCAGCCTTTAATTCTTTTTAAATTGCCCTTTACATCAATGGGGATTTTCCCAGTTCTTTTCAATAAAATACAGAAAATTGAAACAAAAAGTTGTGTGCAGTCAGTACTTGCAGCCAAAACCCACATCTTTTTTGCTCAGAAAGAACTTAGTTTCCTTCCTCTATCCATCAAAATATTTTTAAAAACCCATTCTGGACACAACCTACTACCCTTACTTTACATAGCTGCAGGACTGCATCTGTAGTGAACATTAGTCTGTGCAGCCCTGGTTCCACTGGAATCAGTAGAACTTCTGTGAATATCGATTGAAACTAAAACAGTGCCTACAAACTAGGATGTCTAAATGTGGTTAAAATACAGAGGGGATCTCAGAAATTCTTTTAGGGTTTGTTTTCCAAGTATAGCTGTGAAATTTACAGGATAGTAGATGTTTTGTTCAATGGATTGAAAATAATGGGGTTTGAGTATTCTTTCATGTCATGCTTTTGGAATAGTATTGTAGCAGCAAAATTGCACTCAGCAAAGGTATATCTAATGAAATTTGGTTGAAGAACCTGGCTTTTTATACTGAAAAATGGAAATACAATTAGGGACTTATGTTTTGTTTGGTTTAGTTTGAAAATGCTTCCTTAAATACACAAGAGTACATTTCTGTAGTAAAAATAAACTAACCATTTCTTTTTTTAAAGTTCAGTTAGTGATTTTTCTCTGTGGTTTTCAACCACAGGAAGATAAATTTTATCTGTCTTTTGGTTCTTGGAGAGAGGGAGGGTGTGTTAGTCCTTCAGGAAACTTACATTGTGGTGTGTAAACAAGGCCTCCTCTACTTGCAAACTGTTTTTCTCTGGAGTTTTGTAACCCTGTTGCATTTGGTTTGGCCTTTGTTTTTCTTGCATGTGAGAGCTATCCTTTCTTTTAACTATGTATTGCTCTGGCAAACTCAGAGACTGAGAGATGGCTGAGAGACTGAGGTTCTCATATCTTACAACTCTGTCTTGTCTCAGGTGAGAGACAGTCTAAACCATTCAATTTATGAATCAGTGACACTCTTTTCTACTAGTGTCTTAATACCTGAAGAATTATTTTGGGCTAGTCAAATGGAAGTTTAGCATGATGGAACAAAAAATTCTAAGTATTTTTAATCAATTGGTTGTTTGGTGATTCAAAAAAAAAATTGAGAACTAATATAATATACTGAAAAAAAATCATATAACTCTCAGACAGAAAATATTTAAATGCACTGTCAATGTTGATTTAGCTGTTTTGTCTGTCACACTGACATGTGAGAAAGAAAAATACAGATGAGAACTACAAAAGTGCATTCCACACAGACATACTATATGCATCAAAGAAATAAGAGCCCGTTAGGAGAAATCCCTTCATAATATAAACATATAAATGTGAATAGAACTCTCTATCTTAATTCTGGTTTTAATGAAAAAAAATGTACTTCAAATATAGATAATATTTTGGTCTGTTTTTTTAAGGAGATATCAGAGTATCATGTTTTTTGGTTAATTAAAATCAAACTTTAACTAGGAGTAAAAGTCTCAGAGATTCTCAAATTTTTTAGGATTTTGACTAATTTATGCAGAGGGAAAAAAAATAATAATTGTCAGTTCCATGTGCTCCAGGAGAAAACAGTGAGTTTTCTTGTTTTGTTCAGTGTTACTTAACAATAGTCCCCTCTAGTCTGAAATTACATTTTACTTCTCCTTTTCTAAAATAATATAACCAAAAATTCTAAATAAATCTTGGTAGAAAATATGATGTTAATATTATTTTTCTATTATGCAAAAATACTAGGGAATACTATTTAAGGACAGAGGCAAGGTAGCTGCTTAATAGAATAATCATTGTCTGTGATTCTAAATATAATATGATTCCAAATTATAGTTTTAATTTATTATGCCTTTTTTCATATTACCACCAGTATTCTTCATAATTTTTTATTTAACTTTATCATTTTCACAGATATTTTGTGAGGTATGTGTATATATTTGCATATTTTGTGTAAAATTTCCAGCAATCTCCAAAAAACTGCAATGTTGAGTTCCCCCCTAAAATTTATTCTTTACAAGTCTTATTACATATTTACCAGGTATAGCCAGGCCTAAATTCAGCTGTCTCCACTGGCTAAATCCAGTCTAAGCTAAAAGCTACAATATTGTGAATTAGACCACAAGTTTTAGAACAATTTACAAAGAGAGCTTTGAGAATGTCATTAAGCTTGAACTATTGCAATGATATTTTTGGAGTCTGTAAATGGCCTCTAGTAATTATTGCTCTGAGTCCACAAGCATACCTTAAGAACCAATGTGCATAACCCCATCACTTGAGCCCCTGAAGTATTTTCCTGAATATCCAGAGAATCCCACAGGAGAGTTTGACCCCATCTCTCCCTTCAGTCCACTTGGACTGTCAGAGGTGGAGTTAGCAGCTTCTCAGTTCCTCTCAGCAGCGCTATTGAAGCAGAGTGCTTCACTGCTCTGTCTTACCACTGATATGAGAGCTCAGTGTTTCATCTCATACTTTTATTCATCTGAGACTTATATATGGTTACTTGAGTAATGTGCCCATGATCCTAGCTGGTAGAATTGCTTTGGAGAGGGCCATATTATTGAAATCCCTCTGGGGTAAATCCTTCAAGCATTGGACAAGGTGATAAGAGGAGGATAAACCAAGCAGAGGTATCAGTTTCCATATTCCCTCTCTCTTCCCTCTTGAGTCTTTCCCCTTAGACTATGTCTTCATGCTAGCAGCACTTCATATATCCATGTGTAATCTGAAGTATGCCTTTTCTCTTCCCATTTCCTTACTTCCACATCTGAGGCAATTCAGAGCAAGTTCATTGTTCTATTTTTACCAGAGGTTTCAGCCTCAGATCACATTGATGCTCTCAAAAGGCACCCTATGGTTTTTGATTCCCCTGTGGCAGATGTGTCAGTAGTCAGCAGAGCAGTGCAGCACTTGCCATTTGTGAAAGCAGCCAGTGGGCTCTGCCAGGTCATTATTAGTGCCAGAACTCCAAGGAGTCATCCATTCTGGCAATAGTCCTCTGAATTTTCTTTTGGAGAGATTATTTACTGCTGTAAATATTCTCCAGTTAAAATATATGTACTTTTGTTTCCCCAACTCTCTGAGCCTTTCATGGTTATTATCCAGTGGTTGAATAGACAAGCATGATAGCAGTCAAACTTTCATAAAAGCTATGCAGCGAGCAAGAAGAAAGGAAAAACTAACAAATGGTCTTCACAGACACTCTTCAGCAACATCTTTCTTTCTATGCTGCTAACAGCATAGGAGAATGCTCTCTCAGGGTGTATAAAGGGACTACACATCCTGAAGCATACTGAACACTGGCAGTCTGTCTTTCTAGAAGCGAGGGAGCTGATGTGTTCATCTCAGAAGTGTGTTAGCAAAGCAACATTCAATACATTGCCACTAAATTAACTTCTTCCTCTACTAGCTATATTTATTTGACAAAGGGTTCATTACATACCTCACATATTCTGCTTTACATGACCCTCACCTTTCTATGTCATGTCTAGTAATGAAACCCCTCATATTTCTAGCAGCTTTTGGTTTTGACTGAAAAATATCAGTACAAAAATCAATAGCAAATGAAGAACTGAAACTTTTAGACTATTGTGACTATACTGAAATCAACATTGTAGTAGCTACTATACTGGTTGTTTCTTTTTTTTTTTTTTTAAGTAGTTTGGGTTTCAAGATGTTTGAAAGTAATACAGAACATCTCTTCCAAGACATTTATATTTGCAACAGAAAATAATTTGATTCAGAAAACTGTAGTATGTGACAAATGTTAAATGGATTAAAAGCTGGATCATTGACAAATTGAAAAATGTGATGTCAATGGGCAGGTATAAATTACTGGGATGTGTCTAGTAGAGTCTGCCTGAAATCAGTTCTTGGGTCAATAGCACTTAACATTTTTATCAGCAGTCTAGACAGTGATATAAGATATTTTCAGTAAAACTTGAGCAGGACAGAGATTGCTGAGGTAGTAAATAATATGTTAGATAATTGCAGAAGCTAATAAAACATATTTTAATATTGCCAAATACTACTAGCCTCTTGTGTGGGATAAAAAAATAATAGGTAGTTGTTAAGCTGTGATTTAGAAAAGGACATGTTATCAAAGATAATTGTGCCTACTTAGACTCTTTGTACAATGTTGTGGAAGGAAAAAGCACTAATGCAATAAAACGCGTATTAAAATCAGACTGTCAGGCAAATGGGGTGATGATTGCCTTTGCATGCTGTATTGACAAGTGCTTCTAGAATGCCAAGTCAAATTTTGGTGTCCAGTCTTGAGGAAAATGAGGAAATAGGACAAATGGAAGACACTGGGGTGCACAGGACCTGGAGATCAGGTTTTAAATCCTGTGTAGGTTTAACAAGGTGAGCTTAGTTTATCAATATGTGTGGGTACTTTTTTGTAGGTTGGGGATAAGAAAAACTCTGCATCATTGATAAAGGCACAGCAAAATTCAGTGACTGGAAAATTAAATTAAGGGGAAAATACAGCCTCATATTAACTTGCAATTTGTTAGCTTTGCAGATTACTAAATAGCGGAACAGCTGATCTGTGGAGGTGATAAACACTCATCAGTGCTAGACGTCTTAAAAAAAAAAAAGAAAAAGAGAAGGAAAGGCAGATTTAATGATTGCTTTTTTTACAGTTCATGTGCTGCAAGGAGAACAGTCATACATATTCTGTCCTAAGTTTAAAAAATACCAGACTTAAAGAGTTGACTTCTGAGAAGGCATGGAGAAACTACTGAAATTACTTCCCTGTTGTACCTTGGACCAGGTAGTTTGCTTGTTCTTTGCTGTCTTCTGAGCCAGAAACCAGACCAGGCTGACACTCAGATCCCAGAAAGGTTGATCATCTTTCCTAAACAGTGCCTGAGTATGACTTGTGGTCACCATAGAAGTGATCAACAGGTTTCAAGGTAGGAAGGGACTTTGCACATCTCTCAGGTGGGAACAAGAGTAGTCCAGCTGAAACCTTTGGGCTCAGAGTTCTTTATTTCTGAAGTAACACTAAAACTGTGAAAGCACAAGCTCGTCACAAGTCCCTGTGGCCTCAGAACTTGAGAATCGTGAACATAACGGTGGGTTCTCTGGTGTATTGTTGTGTTCATGGGACAGGGATTTCTGGGGAATTTTTTTTCCAGCTCTAACAGATGAAAATATTAGAGAAGCTTTCAGACAATAAGCTTCTTTTAGATTTTAAATAGCAACACAGGCTTTAAACTAAAATACGGGTTGAAAGTGATTACTCTAAACCTAATTGGGTATGTTCCTAAGTTAAACTGTCTGTGAGAAGAGGTAGTGGACTGAGGAAAGTATGAGATAAAAGGGCATTATCAACATGGGGAAGAGAGGAACAGGTAATCTGTTGCTCGTTGGAACAGGGTGGTATCAGCTGGTGTAGAGATTATGGAAGAAGGAGGTTGTACTATATGATAAAATAATTATTTATATTGTTTCCTTATTTTTTTAGTATTTAGTGGAATTGCAAACTTTAGTAGGCTTCTTTTCAGAAGGAGATCAGTTTCTCTCTGAGTTTTTTATGCAGGAGGTACAGAGAAAATTTAAAAGTTTTCCTACTGATGCCTATTTCTTTTCATCTTTAATAATTTGTCAGTGTGAATTTATTCTGATATTCAGTGGTTGTTTAATTTCATCCATATATTTTACAAGGAATTTGCATCAGATGAAGTATATTTTGTTCTGGAAAATGAATAGGCAGGATCTACAGACCTTGATGATACTCATCAGAAGACACAGACTGTGGGGCTTGAGAATACTGACTAGTCTGCATTTGTTAGAATTCTGGCAATTCTGCAGTAGTTTTTTAAATGTCATCTGTTCCTTTTAGTGCATATCACTCCACAGGGAATATGCTTCTGAAGATAGGTTTAGCAATTCTGGAGCTATGAGTAACATGCACCTCAGGGAGCCAGAATCTGTAATATAAAACATATTTTATCTGTTGTCCCTTTTGAAGTATGTGAGCAATATACAAAATGGACGGTGGTTTGCTTATTCATATGCCACTAGATGTTACCAAGGAATTATTTGCTGGTTTGTGTCACATACTTGCAGTTTATCAGAATTCTTAATTAAAAGCTTTAGCATATTCAGCGTCACTTTACTTGAGGCTATTAATTTATAAAGGATATGCTTGATTATGGTATTTAGAGTGTGTGATTTACCGTTTTTATGGATGTGATAGATCTAATTTGTACTGGTATATTACTGCTTTTAGCAGTGTGAAACTGTGCTTGCATAGCAGCTGAAAAAGCACTTTGAGCTCGAGACTGGTATTAAAGTTCATTGATGATCAATGTTATTGGAAATTTTGAAAAAATATCAGAATATTTTTTTTTAATAGTTGTCTTTTGGCTGCTTTGAGTGTTTCTCAGGTGTTTTTAAGGCCGTGTTTGATTATTATGTTTATGGCGACCTTTTTCTTTCAGGAATATCAGCCTTGTAACACCAACGCCTGCCCAGAGTTAAAAAAGACAACTCCTTGGACCCCCTGGACCCCGGTGAACATTTCAGACAATGGCGGTCACTACGAGCAGCGTTTCCGATACACCTGCAAGGCGCGCCTGCCCGACCCAAACCTGCTGGAGGTGGGGCGGCAGCGCATCGAGATGCGCTACTGCTCCAGCGACGGCACCAGCGGCTGCTCCACAGATGGTGAGCAAAGCGAGATGGGCTCGCCATGCCCCCGGCTAATGACATGTCTGCAGTCCCATTTTCAGCGCTGAGTAGAAGTTTCTGCTTGCTGGCGTTTTGTGTAACAGAACTGATAATGAGAAGGAGGGCATAGTGATCCCAGCAGGGAACTTAGCCTGTATTTCTTCTAGATTTAACATCACTATTCAGACTAAGCAAGTGTCTTTCACCACCAGTTATGAGATTTGTGAGGTTATTTTCATTCTCTTCACAATAATCCTGTTGTTGTAAAATTCTCTTACCTCCCAAGCTTTTACTGGGGGTGTATTTGTGCAACAAATTGGATTATTTTGCTAGAATATCGACTATTCCAAGAAGAACTTTTGCTCAGTAACAGCTGAGTTGTTATTTTCGAAAGTAACAACTGTAAGATTTATACAGGTGTTTAAATAAATAAGGAGTTTATGAACTGGATAATTACTATTATAAAAGTTTCTGTTGTGCTTTTGCTAGTGATTTAAAGTTCTGTTTATTTCTGAGATGGGAAGCCAAACTCCTTCAAAATCTTTTCAAATTTAGATTTCTTTAAATTGGAATTACTTTGTTTCAGAATTTTCTTCTTTTCCTATCTGTAATACATAGCTTTGTATATGTGTAAAAAGTTAAAACTAGGAGAAGTTGTGAAATTCTAATTTTATTAATGCATTTCATTGAATATACATTTTTAATTGTATATCAGTGTATCTTTTAAAGTATTCTATTTTCGTCATATAATCTAAAAATACTGACTTTTTATTATTATATTTTAATATTTATAGGTCTGTTTTCCACTTGCATAGTCTTTTTTATCTTCACAAAACCCAGATTAGCTGAAAAAAAATTATATATAACTGAAGGCAATTGACTTATCTAAGACCACAAAGAAAGAACATTTTCTGAGTCCCTGGACTTTCTAATTCTCAGTATTTTTCAGACAGACCAACTGTTGTGAAAGCCAGTTTTAAGCTCCTGCCTGTACTAGGTTTACATGTCAAGATTTTGGTAGCAGGGGAGGCTGCAGAGTTGGCTTCATCCTGTTCAAAACCTTCATTGTTTCACTTGGCATCTGGGTCTCTTTGGAGGGGGCAGGATGTTAGCAATTTTTTGAAGAAATATATAGTAGTGAAGTGTGTGAAGTCATAAAACCCATGACACTTCTGGTAAGACTTAGTTTTGTGCTCTATGTCATTTCCATTTCACATAATCTACACTGTCAAATGTTGGGGTTCCATTTAGGTCTGGATAGCAAGGCAGATTTTGTCATGGAGCAACTCTTGACATTAATATTTCTTCTATTCTGTTTTCATCCAAACTAAATTTCAGACTTATATTGCACAAAGATTTTGCTCTGCTAGGATTGGTGTATGAACTGTCTTTTGTCCTTAATGAGACTTCAAGGTGGTGCTTCTGCTTTTTGCTGTCTTCCAGCACTTAGACATGGATGATACATTTTTAAAAATTCATGAGATTAAATGAGAAAGAGAATATTTTTCTCACCAGGTAGTGCAGACTTCGGAAAGTTATCACAAGTAGAAGTAAAGCTACAGGAGAGTCTAGGTATAATCTGGTCTGACAGCTGAAATGGCAGCATGTAAGAAAAAAGTGTACAAAAGCAACGCATGACAAGAGAGGAGGTCAGTAGGGCAAACCAGAGAGGAGCCAGTTTGTTACAGATCACATTGCTTCAAGAAATTTAAACTTGGCATGGAGACACCTCTCTCAGCTCTGAAGTCATGATCATAAGACCTCTCCTGGAGCTGTATGCTTAAGCTTACTCCTGCAAAATATAGGCAGAAGTAGCAAACCCTACAGTTTGTTAAATAAAACGTTTTTACAGTGTTCAGGTGATAGGAGCAGGGATGATGCATTCTTTGCCTGATAAGCTTGAAGATTTTTTTTTGCTTCTGAACATAATACTACTGAATTTCCTGGCATTGTACTTTTTTTTGTTGTTGTTGCATCTTGCTGAAGCTGCTGCTTTGATTCATTTGGAAATAATTCATCACTGGAGCAATCTATGTGTGTGACCCCAACCCTGTTGCATAGTAATAGAAATGTTCATCTGGATGAAGGATTTTTGCTGACTAATCTCAAAACTACTGAATATTTAAGTACTTTTTATTGAGTACTTGACAGGGCAGAAACTATTACACATCTGTCTGTTCTTCCTAGTGAGCGCCCTTATGGCTTTGTCATTAATTTGCAGTCATTCTTTGATTCTTTCTGCCCAGTGAGTGTTTAATTATTCTGTAATGAAAGGTGAAACTCAAATCAGTGTTCCAGGTAGCTGCATTAACCAATACATTTCTGGTGAAAATAGCACATTTTATTTTGAGACTGTTTGCTTAGTCATTTTCTTGTTATGAATGTCAGAACAGTATGGAGTGCAGCATTTGTTGAGGGAGTGGTGAGGGGGCACCACTTTGATTTGCTGATGAGATGAAACTTGCTGACTGTGTCTAAACTGCAGGATTAAGGAGCACTTCCCTGCTCCCAGGTTTAGATGTGGGCCAACACACCACCACTCTACTGCTCCTTGATTTCACTGGAAGAAAATACATGAATAAGAGTCATGAAAAGTAGCTGTAGCTTTTGGAACAAAGGGAAGTCACGTGAATGGGAAACCGTGAATTATGGCAGATACCTTCACAATTTCTGGCTAGATAGCAAGAAAACATCATTACTTACTTCCACCTGACCAGAACCAGGATAGTGTGAAACATTATTTTCATTATCTCCATGTAGAATTGTAGCAATTTTCTGGCTTTTACAGAAAGATTAATTCTGATACAGAATGCTTGGCATACCTCATTACCAAAGATGTGTTCTGCAGAAATCAGTTCTCTGTTCCTTGCAGATAGGAGCCATTTGTTAGAAATTTTCTCACTGCCTGTAATCTCCCACTGTGCAACTATAGTCACGCCGTGTTAAACAGGATCATGTTTCACTCTCAGATGCTAGCAGAGCAAACTTTCTTTGCAGTCTTAGCTTAGAGATAGAACTTCTTGCCAGAAACCCACTAGACTCCTCCTGAGTGTGGTAAGATTTCTATCTCAATCAAGTAAGCAGCAGCATTTGCAGACTGTATTCATGCTTCTCTGATGTGAAGTTTGATTAAGAGGAAAGAAAAATAAATCTTGTTCCCTGCCTCTGGGTTTTCATATAGTGCTCAGATAGGAAAGAGACAGCTATTTCAAATAAACTGAAAGAGGTTGTGTACATTGTTGTATGTCTTAATGCACTGTCTGTAAAATCGAGCATTCAGAGTATAGAAATTACATTACCCTAGGCTTTAATATGTGCTTATGAAATATATTAAATATCTACATTAAACATGCTGTCTCTCTGTAAGATTACCTGATATGTAAACAATAATAATTTTACTGAAATAGTATTTTTTTAACACAGGGATAAATATTTCACAAGGTATGACATTGCCTGATACTTCTAGATTGAATTTATCTTACCAAAGTCTAGACTCTCTAGTACTCTACAAAGAGAGGTTCAGCACCTTCAGCACCCTGAGGAATGAGGGATCCATTGAAGATAAGCATCTTCAGATGCTTAATGGGTGATTAAGACATAATGGGTGCAGTTCACCTTCTGGAGACAGATACTGCCTTCTGTCCATGGTGTACAACGCAGACAGCAATGGTGGGCTTAGACAAGACACTTGACTTTGACACCACGGCCAGAGTTAGACCTGGTAAACTTCCAGAGTACCTTTTGAAGGCAATTAACCAAGACTGTACTTCTAATTTCAGTCATTTCAGTCTTAAAGAATCTTTCGTTTGCTTTATTTTTTTCCACAGGCAGCTGGAAATCTGTACCTAGATTCCTAGTTGATTCTGCTTCATCTGCCTCAAACCTCATAACAATAGTTATTTTTGAAGACAGGATGTGATTTTGTCTGAATTACTCTTCTGGTGGCTATGAGCTCTTGTGATAAATTTGATTGAAACTTTCTTTGTGTTACCCACAGGAAATCCATAGTGCATTCAGATTTTTTTTTCAGAATAGAACATGTGCTGATAATCAGGAATGTCCTGTAGTCAGGAGGAGTAGGTTTTGAGATGTTATCCCTTATACTGTCCTACTGAAGCTAAGCTGTGGCATTCTGAGTAAGAACAAAATGAATTCTGGAAATTAGAACTGAATCTGATGACAAATTCAAGTTTGATTGACAAAGTACAACTCAGTGGAACTTTAGAGTTAAACACAGAAAAGCTTTGTACAAGGAACAGAGTTATCATGATAACGTGACATCCTCCATTTGCATACTCTTTGGGTTTTTTAAATATCCTGTCTTTCATTGCATTAATGTTTGCAATTATATTTTATTATTTCAATTTTACCATGTTTTGAAGGTTTATAAAGCTTTTATAACTTACAGGTATTTAGGCCTGAAGTTATATAAATTTTATGCTTCAATAATATTGTCAAATAACTTGCAGACTATCTTCAGAAAGTGACAACACTGAAACAGTCTTTGCTTATCCTTGCTACCTCTTCACTTCAAGCAGTGTTTCATGCTGTCATTTAGAAATTATTCAGGATACCTGAATTTTGGCTTCAGATCATCTTTTCCTGAAGTCATGAACCTAGACTGCTTGGTTAATTGAATTTTCTTTGTTAGGTTGGAACTGGAGAACATAAGTCATAAATCAGTCAAGTAATATAATTTATCAGGTGTCACAGCTACTTCTCTCTTACTTAGGGCTGTATTACTTAGCTGCAGGCTAGACTAGGGAATTATTATTAAACTATGTGCTTTAATAGAGCCTCACTTTTAAGGCAAATTAATTGAACTTGGCTGAGAGTGGTGCAGTTTTCAAGCAAAATCAGGCCAACCAAAGTCTCATTACAGGCTTTTGAAAAGGCAGATTTTTTTTTCTCCTGTGCTAGTCAGGGCAAGTGACTTCACATTAATATGTCTTCAAACAGGATTAATTTCTTGTGGATTTATGAAGTTATTCCAATTCAACCAAAAAGCTTTAAGAATTTACTTATAAATCATCAAATCATCTTGGTTTATATCAGAATTATGTACATTAATTGGGCAATTGTTTTCAGTTATATTTGCAAATAAGTAAATCAGCAGCAGGGCAGTAGTAATTTCTCTGTGATTTTACTGATATTGAACAAAGCAGAAGTGCTTAAAATGAGACAAAAGTCTTTTTATTAGATGTCAGTTCATATCTTCAGTCTTCCACTATCTTAGAATTTTATGGTTATTTTGTCCACAAAATCACTGTGATTGTTTTTAGTGAAGTTTTTGCAGTACTTGCTGTTACCTGTGAAACTTTCACTTAGAGAAGCACAGCTGCCTTTTAAAAATTGTACTGGGATCAAGTAGTTAAATCCCCTTTTCTAGCCACAGTGTGCAGCAGTTTGGTACTTGAGCATGACTTCTGAACAACTGAAAATGAGCCTTTTGGTAAGCTGCAGGCAGAATTCATGCTTCTAGTTGCTCACAGGCCTCTGAGTCAGTCATGGGCTTTATGATAACAATTTAGTTTAAAACATTTGAATCATGAACCTGTCATAAAGGTCAGATAAGTTTTTAACTAACAGATGTTCTGTCTTGGGAAAACTGTTCGTTAGTTTATTGATGACGCTATGACTGATCATTCTCTTTGTCGATTTTACAACTATTTCCATAGATGGGTTTTATATAAGGGGAAATAAGATTTTGTTTGGGCAACTAGACTTTTGCTGCTACCATGCTGAGAGCATTTGCCCTTGCATCCTGGTTTGGCTATATATATTTATCTTAGGAGCAGTAAGCTGAGAAAAGCAGCTTAATATTGGATTTTGTTGGGTGGCACAATCTGGTTTCTGTCCCTGGAGTTGGATGTAGAGCAATCTGAAAGTGTCCCAAACTACAAACAGAAGCGGCAAGCAAGAAAACCACAGTTTAATGAGACAAGTTGGAGTTCTCAATTTTGTGCCACTTGTTCCAAAAGATTACAATACTTTTCTATTTATGCCTTCTCCTGTCGAATTTGATGTAAACTGTGATAAGGCTAGGACTTGGTTCTGTATATACACTTACTTTCTGAAGGATTTTTGCTTGAACAAATTCTACAGTGTAATCTTTTGATTAATTTTATATTGCCTCCCATCCCCTCTACCAACTCAGTTAATAAGCAGGACTTCTCAGCTGAAGGACTGGGGAATGGGGTCCAGAGCTCCAGATGGGCTCTCTACCAGTGCTGAGTGGAGGGGAAGGATCCTTCCTTGCCCTACTGGAAAAACTCTTCCCAATATAACCGCAGCGCCTTTTTTTCCACAAGGGCACATATCTGGCTCACATTCAGCTTCCTGTCCTCCAGAGTCCCAAGATCCTTCTCTGCAGAGCTCCTTTCTAGGTGCTTGGCCTCAAAGTAGGATTACATGGGGTTGTTCCTATGCAGATTCAAGACTTTGCATTTTCCCCAGCTGAACTCCATGAGGTTTCTCTCTGCCTTGTCAAAGTGTGACACGACCCTTTGGTTTATCAGCCAGTCTTCATAGTCAAGGCAAACTTGTCCAGGTCATTAATGATGGTGTTAAGCAGGATTGAACCTCATGACTTTTCTGCAGCTGGCCTCTTAATGGCTCATCACTGTCCCCTGGGCCTAGTTGCTCAGCCAGTTTTCAACACTTTTCACTGTCCGCTTATCCAGCTCATACTTTGTTGACTTGTCTTCCAGGAGGTTATGGGAGTCAGTGTTAAAACCCATACCAAAGCAGAGATAGTATGCACTGTTCTCCCCTCATCTGTGCACCTTGTTTCCTCATTGCAAAAGGCTATAATGTTGTTCAAGGAATATATAGAACAGTATTTCCAGAATGCAAACTGATCTTGTCACTTTTCGTGCTGTTAATGGCATAATGTTAATTTTTTATTGTGTAGTTTCTGTCTGAACAGAAAATTCTAGAAGCCCCCTTATGAACACTGTATTAACTACTGTAAAACTGTGAAAAGACTAGTCCTTACAATAATTTTTTTAATGCTTTGGAAAGACGAAAACTCAGGGGAACGTTTGCTGCAGACCAAACTCCACACTGAAAAGATTCTTTGGAATATTTTTCTGTTTCAGAGCTAAACTACCTTAGAGATTTCCCTTAGAAGATTCCACTCCCCAGTCCCCAGTTTAAATCACGAGAAATCTAATACCATAATGTCAGATAAGGTCACACATGTTCCTTAGGATTTAAAAGGCTACACATATACTGCAAAAATATCTTCAAAATATCCTAGTATTCTTATGAAGTGTGTGATGGGTTGACCAGCACAAAGTGATACACCCCGCAGTGATTTATGAAAGGAATGACTGGCAGTCTGGTCTGATTAATAGTGTTTTCATTGTTTGCATTGCTCTTAATTTAGTAAATGAAAAACCCCCTTGATTTAGAATTCCAGTACAAAATATACTATTATTTTGTTCTCACAGCTCATTGTGTACATAAGCTGAGAATTTCCATGACCAGAGTGATACAAAATTGAATAAAAAGGGTCTTACAGAGCAGGAAAGTGGATCTGTATTCATAACTCACATTCTGTTTCTCTGTACTTGCTCCCTTTTTTGCATTTGAATGTATGTCATGTTTTTTGAAATGCTGCTTTTAATATCTATGTAATAGAATCTGGCTCAGCAGGAAAGAAATAGTTACCCTCTATAATTCCTGAAAGGTTTTATCCATTTTTACTCATTTTTATACTGCAGTTCTTCTGTTTTCTTATTAATTTCAGCAGTTTCTTATTACCAGTATTTCTATGTCAATGCATCATCATTCCAATATTGCAAGTTATCAAGTGTTGAATAAAAATATGCAAACCCTCATCTACTTTGGGATGATGTGAATGTATTTCTTGGGGAAGAAGTTAAGCAGTGTTACTAATACCAAAACCAAGGGTAGAAATAGGGTGGACTGCATATAAGAGGCTCCTCCATCATGGTTATACAGAATGATGATCCTGTTCAGTACAGGACTGCTGCTGGGCAGACTCTTCACGGTATTATTTCTGTCTGTTTTCATGGCATCACTAAGTAAATCTTCTGATTCTTTATCTCCATTTCATACTTCCACAGTGCCTGTGCCTGTGGGTAGGGCACAAAACAATTTCTTATGAATAGACATTTGTGCTGTAGTAAGTGCTGCAAACAATCCCCTGCATTTCTCCACTGTTGATATACAGTTCATCTGTGCTTATGTTGGCAATACTGAAGCTCTAGCATGGAGAGCCAGCCATATCCTCTGCTGGCTGAAGTACCATTCACATGACCTTCTCTTATCACAGCTACTTAAATAAGTACTTGTAATAAAAGCAGCAGTTATTGGCCCATCATTCATAGAGTTTCCACTGGGAAAGGTGAACTGCTCTGGCAACTGTAGGGAATCCCAGTAGCGTTGGTGGAGATGCTTAGTGATCATGCTTAGAGGTAAGGTTACAGCTCAAGAGTGATTTCAGTGTTGTGCTTAGTAGAGTTGAGGGAGCCTTTTCATATGCAGTACCAATCCCAAAAGTGACAGAGATACTCAAATGAACTGCAGATTATTACAACTTCACCCAGGACTATTGGTTGGATGCTGTGAACAAGATCTATGTGTCCCCTCTCACTGATAAATAGCAGACTTCATCCAATGCTGTTCAATCTAATGCCTTTTCTCTGTACTAAACTTACTTAGAAAATATGTTTTCCACTTGACAGATGATTATTTTAAAAAGGATTTTTTGTGGGGTGGGGGTGTGTCTCCAAAAGGCTGATTTCTATGGCTTATATATGGCATAGAATCCTTCAGCTCTGTGTAAAATAAATTGCTTTTTAAAGTGGGAATACATTGCTTTTCACAAAAGGGTAGTTTTGCTAGACTTTGTGGAATTATCAATAGACACTGTCTAAAGTCTGAATATGGCTAGGATAAGTCCAGTGCATGGGATACCCATGAGCCTCTGTGCACCGCCAGCAGCAGTGAAGGCTGGGTGGATTAAGTGAGCAGTGCCCTGCAGGAGGACCAGGAGAGCTGGCTCAATGAGTGGTCACAGGAAGCTCAGTCCTACCTCCTTTGTCACCTTCTTCCTGAAACAGAGGCAATTATATTTATGTAATATATTTGGAGATTCTCTGATGGTAATTCCTGTGCAAGATAGAGATAATTTTTATCATTCTTTGATGGAGTAAATTGTCTAGTTCAGTCCATGTGGCCATAAGGTTTTAACTGAAGTGTGGGATCCCACTCTTTGCTGTGGGAGTTCTGTGTGAGTGATTATAAAATTTCTACCAATTCTTGAGATGAAACTAGGGTTTGGATTGTGACGCTAAAGGACAGGACCGTTCTGTTCACATTATTTACTATTAGAAGCCTAGGAGTAAATTTGGAGAGGAAAAGGTTGTTTTGGGATGAGATACTATTTTAATTCAGTATTAATTTTTTGATCCTTATTTTGTTAGGATTGTCAGGGGACTTCTTGCGTTCTGGACGATACTCTGCTCATACCATCAATGGTGCCTGGTCCCCCTGGTCTCCGTGGTCTCAGTGCAGTCGTGACTGCAGTAGAGGCATCCGGAACCGCAAACGGGTCTGCAGCAATCCTGAGCCCAAGTATGGGGGACTTCCTTGCCTTGGCCCATCTCTAGAGTACCAGGAATGCAACATTTTGCCTTGCCCAGGTAAGTTTCAAATTAAATGAAAAAATCTATAACGAAATAGCTCATCCTCAAATTTATATCTTGCAATATTTGGTTTGGGTTTTCCTTTTTTCTATTTCAGCTGGTGGGTTTTGGGTTTGTTTTAGTTCTTGAATCAATTACACTTCAAATTTACCTTTATAATGTGAG
This sequence comes from Bombycilla garrulus, assembly GCA_013400315.1. Classification (NCBI taxonomy): domain Eukaryota; kingdom Metazoa; phylum Chordata; class Aves; order Passeriformes; family Bombycillidae; genus Bombycilla; species Bombycilla garrulus. Next base: position 333,325 of record VXBU01005600.1, read on the forward strand.
TGGATTTGGGTAGTATTCCCATGTGATGTCAATAGCTTTACCATCAAGAGTATTAATAGCTATACCTTTTTTCATTTGTGAGACTCACTGTAAAAATATAATTTTAGTATGTAAACTTATAGGGGGGAAAAAGACATAAGAATTCTGTCAAGACATGGGAAATCTGACCTAATCTTTAATTAAACTCAAAATATTATTTTCATCACAGTGGTTGTTGGCACTAAATCTGTGTTAGCCTTTAAGTGTAGAGTTGCCAACAAATAAGGTTCACAACTGATCACCAAATTATTCAAGTAGTCCATAAAGATTGTTATTGGAATCTTGAGCTTCTCCTTAAAGTTGTTTTATGATTCTATGAAAGGGATTACAAGTAGAATATATGTTTACAGGAAACTACTTTGGATTAAAAATCATGGTTGTAGCTCCAACCCAGGGGAAAAAAAACATTTCAGTCACATCTCACCTTCAAAAATCGACATTCAAACTGAAAGGCTTTTGAGGTTTGCAGAGGCTTTATGGGAAAAGGAGGGGGAAGGATATAGGAGAACACATGAAGAAAAGAAGGTGTTAGTTGTTTAGGAAGAGAGAATTCAAGGTAATTCAAGAAACAATAGAGAGGAAGAAGGAAAGACTTAAAGACTCAATTCCTTCTAGCAGCAACAAGTAAATTTAGAAATAAACTTTCCTACATTTTTAATTTTATTAGTTATATATAGCAGTGCTTCATATTTTCTTGTTGAAGACTTGAAGCTTTTGTCATTTATTCAAGCATGGACCTGGAGAATTACTATGGCAATATACATACTATGCATGTATACCACTATTTTAAAGCATGCGTATTTACAAATGTATATATGGTTTCAAATAAAACTGTATTCCCTAAACCATGGATACACTGATTTTTATAATATGAGTATTTTGTCCAATCTTTTTGCAGTGTTTTCCCCAAGCTTTTAAAGCCCTTCAACAGTCACTGTCCATTCCTTGCATCAGAATTTAAGCAGAAGATCTGTGCAGAAAACAATACCTCCCTCTCAAGAGGACACAGTTTCTTGAAAAACATGTTTCCATCTTGAATAGAACCTGAGAAATATGTTTTGGCACACAGCCTACAGACCCAGCAGCTCTGTGAACATTCTGGCTGTTTACTGAAAGCAAATTTCTCTGCAGTTTTATTGCTAACAAGAATGGTAGGATTGTTTGAGAATTTGAATGCCCTGAGGCACTCAAGCTTCCAGCTTTCTTGATGGTGGGGCAGATCCATGGGGAATTTCCATGGAGTATCCCTCTTTTGATCTGGGAAAATGCCCATTGGGCCATTGAAGTTCTAAAAGAGGAACTTGGGCAGAAACAGCCAGTGTTTTCTGGTGAAATTTACTTGCTGTATCCAAGGAGGAATGTAGCTTTAGTTGCTCATTCTGTAGCTTCTCTATCTGGGAGTGTGAATATCTGAGGAAATGAAGGGAAGAGACCATGCTTCTTTCTGAGCACAGAGGCATGACACTGGTCATGTGGTGTCCATGTTTTCTACACTGAGCACTGTTGGAGAGAAGTGGAAGGGAACCAACAGAGAGCCAACATTTTTCAGAGAATTGGAAATTGCAGTCCAAGTCTTTTCCATGTGGGCACAGTCCTAGTGCATGATCATTAGTTCCCAGACTGGAATCACAGTGCCTTGCTTTTTCCAGGATAATAAAATGATAAATAATTCTGTTTCATGTAACTGCAATGTTCAGGTAGTTTGGCAGTAGTTACTTAAATCTAAGATTTAGAAGACCATTGTACCAATGTGTGCAAACCTCTCCAGGGATGCATGCAGCAGGTGAAGCAACCTAGAACAGAGCAACTCCTCACTGACTCCTGCTTCCCTTGCAAAGGGAATCTCTCCATAGGACACTGCCATCAGCTTCCTTTGAAGCACGTGAGTGGTGTAGTATAAGGTCTGCTCTGCTCACAAGCTCTGAGGTATCTGATTGTATCACCATACTGTAGTAACTGAAATACATTTATTAAATGGACACAGATTGTCTATAAAGTTTTATATAAAGGGCTGTATTTGTTGTTCAGCCCTTGCTGTTGATTTTCAAATTAAATGCTGTCTTGAATTTTTGGGGATTTTTTAAAGTTAAAATAAGTGAAAAGTTTTCAGAAGTGGTATTTTTATTAAGCTCTGCAGCTACTCACTGTTTCATTTTTTTAAAAGTTTTGTTTTAACCAGTAAAACACACTTATAAGTTTGTTGTAGAGGCCCCAACTGTTTATGAGACAATACCCCAGACTAAAAACCATGAATTTTAAGGCCGAAGTTAAAACTGTGCTTTGAATTTGAAAATAATTTAAAGGATCAGTTGATATAAAGTGTGGTGGGCCTTTTTGAAGCGAGAAGTGATGCCCTAGTCTATCTAATAATTTTATACAGAGACAAGTTTTATTTTTCTTTTCAGTGCAAAGCAAATTTGAGTAAAGTTGTAGAGCATGAATGAAGTATTTAGACGAATCATAGCCTCAACAAGGAATCACAAAGTTCCTCAGCTACAGAGTTACTGTTTGCCAGTAATTAAGAAAAAAACATAGGAGACAAAATCTGATCTCAGATAAATCTGAAGGAAAAACTTTGCAAGCACAAGATGTAATTGATTTTTTTTTTGAGACAGTGCAGAATAAGGTTATCCATAAATTAGACCTGATTATAAACTTGTAGGAAGGAAATAAATTATTATTGGAGAAGCACACCGATAAATTAGAATTCTCTTAATTTTTAGTGAAAGAGACAGAAAGGCTAAGGAATGTTAGGGGATTTTGTTCTGACCATGACCTGAAAGTATGTTCCATAATTAAAATTGCAGTAAAGAATTTGATGCTAAGATTTTCCTGACCTCCTCCAGGGTAAGGACAGCTTCACCTCAGCTCCCTTCTGGCACACAACCCTTTAGTAACAGTCCAGCCCAGTCATTACACTTCCAGCAATATCCAGCTTAACAGGCAGAGGTGCGATGGAAGCCATACGGAACCTTTCCTGCAACGGCAAGCTCAGTTCTGCTTTGCTTCTCCTACTGCTTATTGCAGGCAGGATCAACCCCTCATGATGTAAACTGCTGAGAAAAGGGAGTGATAGAGAAATGTTTAGTCATGTGTTTAAATCATACTGAAAGTCAGTAGGACTTTATGCTTTGCAATGAATTAACCTGGGTTCAGTGTCACCCTGGAAGATGCTAAGTGCTCTGAAGGACTTACACAAAAGGCCATGGAGCAATCAAAGTGTACAAGGATTGTCTGGTTAAGTGTCTTGCAACACTTGCAGCATCTTAAATATACTTATTAATATATTAATAAACAGAAATTGATGGTTAAATGCAGGATTCCCAGAACTTCAAAAATTACTGAAGCCATCAAGACTCTGCCTTCAGTGAGTTCTATTAAACTTTTTTTAAGCCTGCAGGGGAGAGAGAAACTGAATTACTTTTTTTTTCTGCAGTAGTAAATGGTCCTCTGATGGGCAGATTGGTAGCAGTCACTGGGCATTTTGCTCATAGTATTTGAAGGCTGAATATATAACAGTAAATTGAACAGTGCCAGAAAATTGCCAGAAATTGTATACAGGTCCTGGAAGATGATTTGTCCGTATTATTCAAGTTTTAGAATGATCCCTCATAAAATTTTGTCTTCAACTAACTGTCACTCTCCCGAATAAGCTGAAGAAATAGTTTATGAGCCAGTGTAGGGTAAAGGCATGTTCTCAGTACAGTTTCCATCTGGCTAAGCTACTTTGAGGGGCAGGAGAATTTGAACTATTGTCTTGCAATAGCAAATTATGCTTTAAACTTGTGCCTCAGCTCTTTTTTATGTCGCAGAGATGTGAATAGCATTAAGCTGGCAAGAACTGAACTGAACAGCCTCAATAACTATGGAAAAGATCTGTGAATGCTCACTGACATTTCTGTTTTCTTTGAGTTACTAATCTGCAGTCAATAATAAAATGAATCTAAAATCAGGGTTTTGTTATCCTTGGGGGTTTGCAAGATATTTACATTATGAAGAGAACTAGATGATGAAGAGAAGTGTTGTTTGAATGATAAATTCTGAAAATCTACAAAAATTAATGAATTTTCTGACTATAAGATCTATTTGCCTGACAATATAAAACCAAACCTAAAGAACACTGTCCTAAAGAACACAGCACTGCACATCTGTTCAGTTATCTCTGTAGAAAAAGACAGAGAGAGGTAAAGGCATGTTCTCTGGTTTTGTTTCTTGCTGCCTTGTCTTATATTCGTTTGCATAGGGACATGGGAACACCTGGCTGATGTGCCTTGATTAGCCAATTAAAGCAGAGCTGTGTGAGCATCACTGAGTAGAATGAGCTACAGGAGTTCCTGTTCTCTCTTCTCCTCAGGGCATGGTGGAGGATCAGAGGGGAAAGACAGTTGCCATCTCTTAGATTTGAAGTTCATGACTATATTTTGGGATTTTACCAATTTCAAATTTTTATTATAGTAGTTGTAGTTTAGTTTAGTTGTGACATTTTAGCTGAGAAGATCTGAATAAATTCACATATCACTAAGCTTGCTAATAACAATAATGAGTTTCAGATACACAAAAATCCCTGAAAGACTATTTCAGTTATTTATGCATCCCCCAAAGCCAATTGGTTTTTATTGGTTTTATTTTTTATTATTTTTTCTTCTTTATTGTTTTCATTTCCTACTATTATTTTTTCTTTGAACTCATACTTGGCCACAAGAAAACAAGAATGTATTTAAAAGAATAAAATTTATCCTTCAGTAGCTTCATAAATCAGGAGGAAAAAAAATTACTCCAGTAAATGGAGGCTGAAGCCCATCTCATAGCATGCACTGATCTCTTTAGTCTGCTTCTATAGCCGGCAAGAGGGATGAACTGCTCTTTGAAGCAACTGTTGGTTTTCTGACTTAAAAGTCTCAGTTACAGACTTAAACCTGAGTAAAGCCTTAGATTTTGTTATTGTTCTTTTCTCAGTACTATTTGTCTTTTGTTTCTGCATTGCACTACTCTGACTGTTTGTTTCATCCAGCATCGCTTTTATGAATAAAAAATATCACAGAAACAAGACTTTGCCTTCATAAACTGTGATGTAAAAATTGCTCTTTTCCCAAACTGAAACAAGGAGCAGTATCCCACAGGACTGGGAAAAAGCAGTAGACTAAGTGATGTGGAATGGGATGATCCCCAGCTGTCTGGAAGGGAGCAGGAGGCTGCCCAACATGCAGATAGTTTATAAAGGAGCCTGCAATTCCATCTGTGCTCTCATGAAAGCAGGTGAGGTCAGTGTGTCTGCCCACACCTCCTTGTAAAACCCAAAGGACATAGCAGGGTATCCAGCTTACTTAATTGTCTCTTGGAAATTCTCCAGTTGTGTGGATGTTTTGTCGTGTCCTCAAGAGATCCCATTTCTGTATGCTGTTGCTTCCTGGCACATCCTCTTCCCTTTGGCATGTGTTTTTTTCATTACAGTGAAGAAATACTTATTAACCTCAACAACGGCCAGTAGGCAAAAAGTTGTTTGTTTTACTATAAAGGCAAGAGCACTGTTTGATAGCACCCTCCTAGCTAAAAAGAGCTTTCTTCCTAAAGGGACCAACCTCAGCAATTGTCAAGAAAATGTAAAGACTTTTTAAGTCTTTCATTGTGGAGCTACTTTAATGACTTTCTTTTGTCCAACATCTCCACAAAATTGTTATGTAAAGAAACTGTAGTGACTGGAACTTTCTTTGCTGCATGTGTATTTTTCCTCCTATAAGAGGCAGAAATAACATTAAGAGCTCCATGACAAAAGGAAAAAAAGGAAAAAAAAAAACCCAGATGGTGCTGTGTTGCTAAGCAACTTAAAGAAAGATGAAAGAAACCACAGAGCTCTATTTAGCTCTTGTAAAAACTCAAGCAGTAAATACCCACTCCTTTGATCTTATTTAACCATGATGATGCCTTATTATCCTCTGTTGCTGAAAAGAAAAAGTTCTGGGGACAGATAAAAGAGGTAGTTACAATAGTCCTTGAAAGGTTAGACGCGGCCTGTCAGTAAAGAGTTGCTAAAAAACCAGTTATAATTGCACTGTCCAGCTCAACTAGGATCAAATCTAACATTGTCTATCATATTTGTCCCTCCCCACCTTCCCCAGACCCACTTCTCCCTTTACATCTGAAGACACATAGTACAGCTGTGATCACTGCAGTTGTGGGACGTGGTGACGTTCCTGGGTGTCACACCAGTCTCTGTGTTCTCGGCCACCTGTAGATCAATGGCAGTTTCAAATGCATTTGTAGCTCTCACTCTGGTCCATTGAAAAATAAATAGGACAGTGTTGGGGGTCACTGTCTCCGTCATAGTGAAAAATGCACTGGCAATGTTTGCAGACAATTTATGTTCTGAGTAGTTAATCTCAGGCAGAATCAATTGTGTTTCATGAAGGTGTGCATGCTGCACCAGACATGCCTCTGACCATTCATTTGAGCTAGTCAAAGATCACTTTAAAGAAAAAAATAAAAGAAAAAAAAAAAGGGAGTATCTAGAAAGGTAAAGCCCTAATATTATATGAAATAAACAGTTTGGGTAACAGCTTCTGCTTTTATTTGACGTAATTTTAAAAAAAAAAAGGAAAAAGAGGCAAGTTCTGAATAAAAGATATCTTGTCTTTAAATTGTTGTAAAATTGCTCAGTATATTTCATCTGCACTGAAGACAAATAACCTATGGCTTTCTTTGATATGAGTTAGCATAATACTGCATTAATAGAGTTATCTCAGGGAAAAAGACATATTTGTTTTCCAGTGAAAAGTATGAATAAGAAAAATATGAGTAAGAGAACAAGTCAGGTACACTACTGAGATACAGTATTTATTTATTATAGGTGGTATAAAACTCTCTCATGCATAATGATTTGTTGTATGATGCAGCAATCATTGAATTCCTTAATAGTGGAAATAATTTATTTTAATTGCATCCTTGGAATATAGTACTAGATTATAGAAATCCTGTCTGTAAAATCAGGCTTCAGAGTCCAGATAAATTAGTTGCAAGAGTTTTCACTGCTACGGTTCTTAGCTAGGAGGTGCCAAGTCCATGCTTTCTTGATGTTTAGAATGGTGTTGCAAACAAACAATACAGGGAATAAAATGTAGTATATTGAACAACTTCAGTTACAGGATTAGTAAATAGTCTTTGGTACGCAATTGTGAATTATCTGTTTGATTAGCAGTTGAGAACATGAAGTTATACTGTATCTGAAATTACATTAAGATTACATTAAAAATGCATGTATAGCTTTTAATATCAAAATTCTCCTAGCTCTTTTTCTCACTGTTGAAGACTTTGCATAGAAATCATTCGACTCGACTCACCAAGTGAGTTTGTGAGATGCTATCCTGCAGAGCCAAATTTAGTATTTTTTTCAATGTTCTACATCTCCATATAAGAGAGAATCTAAATGCAAATACCACATAGATGTTTTCATTTTAAGCTATTTTTTTATTATTTGTAACCTTTTTTTTAATGGTGAGAGATAATGATGGAATAGCACTTCAGTAAACCAGTAGAAACTACCCCTTGAAAGGCTGTTTCATTAATTGAACAGAAAAGATCAAAAAGACATGGTAAATAATTTACTTCCATTAGAATTCAAGTGATAATGCTTTAAATAGAGATTTGAAAAAAAAATCATTTTTTGTAGGATATGAAAATTTTGAAAGTTTAGATTTTTGTCTCCTTTAAAAAAAAAAAGGAAAAAATAAGATAAATGAAGAAAATACTGAAATTCTTTTCTGAAGGAATATTTCTCTGGGAGAAGTACATCTGACTTTGTCATGTGGCTACAGGTACAAAGTGTTTGGCAGATGGGCTGCAATGTGGCTGTAAATACCAGAAATACATCCTGGAGCAGTGGCTTTAAGACCAGGAACTCAAAGGAGCCAGGCTGGTGCAGGCAATGAGTTAACTGTCATTTAAATCTTGTCTAGTGGCCATGTGACGTAAACTGTATGAAAAATGGGTCTCCCATGAAATCCAGCCTACATTTCAGAAAAATGTTGTGAAAACTCTGACTGGAGAATACTTTGAATTAGAAAATGCAGAAGGGGGTAGGGAGGGGAAGGTAAATAATAATATTCTTCAAAAATTTGCTTTAGAAACTTAAAGTGGTGACTCCTTTTTTTTCAATGTGTTGCTTTTTTAAACTTCTGCCATTGTCCTACTTCTGCCATCTATGGTAGAACTGTGTTAAGACTGTAGCATTATATTGGCCCATCAAATCCTAGAGCTGTGTTAGATCATTTGAAATGGGTTGTGGGGTTAAGGCAATCCACCTGGGTTGTGGAACAAATTCTGGATTACTCCATTCTTCTGTTGCTATTGTTTGGCAAAGTTTTATTTGTATAAATAAAAAACTACTCCGAACCTACAATATTTCTGCTAAACAAGCTTTGGTATTTTTTTCCTCAAAACTGAGAAAAAGAAAAAAAAAAAGAAGATTTTTGCCCTTAAAGATATTATGATACCCACTAAAAGTGTCTTATATGTATGAGTAATTTTGTTAGGTTTTTCCAGCATACCAGGGCCTTTTGAAATTAAATTGCATCATAATTAAATTTGTGGAAACTATGTTCAGTGGCAGCTAAAAATATCCAATAATTTCAGTAGGCCATGAATTAGATGCAGAGAATATGAGAAAGATGAGCTGGATTATGTCATGTCTCACATCAGCTTGGAAAAATACAGTATCCTTTGTCTTTTCAGTGGATGGAGGCTGGTCTTGTTGGTCATCTTGGTCCAAGTGCTCAGCAACGTGTGGAGGAGGGCATTACATGAGAACGCGCTCCTGCACAAACCCGGCCCCGGCGTACGGAGGGGACATCTGCCTCGGGCTGCACACCGAGGAGGCACTCTGCAACACACAGCCCTGCCCAGGTACTGCTGTTCTTTGTGTGCCACAGAATGAGCATTCCCAGTTAGGCAGCATAATGTCCTTCATCATTTCTCCCCCTTATTAAGTGCACAATCAGCTCATATGTGCTACAGTGCTACAGTCAATCAAGTACTAGCAGAATACATTCTACTGGACACTGCCTCCTTCCTCCCTCTTTTAAAATTAAAATCTAAGTTACTATATCTGAATCTGGATTAAGTAAAATTGTGTAGTATTTGAAGCAGACCATGCAAATGGTTTATGAGACTTTTAATAAAAATATCACAAAGAAATGATTTTGTTTCAACATCAAACATTAACAGCAAGAAAGTTGCTGAAGTTAATATTCAACACGTGTTACCACGAGGTCCTTCAAGTAGATGATAGTTGCCCTGTTTTCATAAAAAAGAAAAAAGTAAAATTTCATGTTCTTTGTAAAATTCCTTCTTCAGCTTTGGATGTTAAGGAACAAAGACCTGATCTTTTTAAATGACTGTGGAGTGCTTAGTAGATTAAACGTCTCAGCACCCCTGCTAGTTGTATGATATTATGGATTATGTCTATTTCTGTGACTTTGACTCTGGCTTTTGACTCACATTAAAGAAAACTAATTTTTAAATGAAATTTAAGTAAGAAATTGAGATAAAAACCACATAAACTTTCATTTATTGCTGATTAGAGGATTTCAGGCAACAGCAAAAGGACAGAAGAAGCTCTCATGCCACACTGTATTACTTGCTTCACTTAGAGCTCCTAGACTTCATAGCAAAGGTTTTCTGCACATACGACGTGGCTATGCATGCGAGGGCAAAAGCCCCATGAGTTTGAATGGATCATATTACTTGTTATGATTCTTTCATTTTCTAGGTACTACATATCTTCCAGCAGAAGAAAAGTACCTACTTTGTCAAAATTAAAGCAGATAGGGTTCAAAAAGAACTCAAATGGGTTAAAAAAAAAAAATAAAAAAGCCAAGCGTAGAAATCAGTTGTTTATTTGATTTTTTGAGACAAATAGTGTACATTTGTATGTAGAAGTTGCATAACTGCTTTGAAATCCTTTAAGATATCTTTGAAATGTCAGAGGTGGAGTGTTCATTGTGCTAGTATTGTAGCTATTTCTCTTGTCGTGCATTTATTTTCTACCACCATTTTTCTATAAATGACATTTGGAAAACATTCATAAATAATGTCTTCATCTTATTTTGACCTGCCTGTTACCCAGATTTTGGAGCAGATGCAGAACAGAGGAGGAGGTTGGTTTCATTCGTCTTGGTTCAAGAAAGTGGAAACCCTTATAAAACAATAATATTTCAGAGGCTTAAAATGTATTTTTCACATTCTGTAATATTTTATTGATATTTCAATCTCACTGAAAATTTGCCATAGGTTTTTGAAACAACACATCACCCACTAGCTGTGAGAATGGCCCTTGCTTCATGTTTACAATATAGATTTCAAAACTGCTTTTTACTGCTCTTATTTCATATGTGTATGGGTCAAAAATAACCACAGTGCTTCATAGATCAAGTTTGGACAGACAGCTGAATGCCTGCAGAGCCATTTTCTTGTGGATCAGGCTCATCCTGAGTAAGGACTGGCTCATCCTTGTGCAGATCTGGAAGCACCATTGCTGACATTCACTGCTTGAGTGACATGCTCAGTATAAGAGAATAGAATGACACTTGGAATCTAAGAACAACCAACCAGCACAGAAATGAATATACAAAAAATGGAAATTATTTGTAACATTTCTTAAGTTGTGAAAAGAGTGAAGATTTTTTGGCATTTGAAATACTCTTTCTTTTTTCTTTCCAAACAAAACCAGCAGAAAACGAAACTTTCTGGAATCCTGATACTAAAGATTTGTTGAGGATATAGAGATTTAATGGCAAATCCAACTGAAAGTATTCAAATATGCACTTTAAAGAAAGTAACAGGCTTGTGCCTGTAAAACATATCAATTTTTCTCATTTTTCATTTTAAAAGCTCTGTCATTAAGTTTGTATTTTTTATTTTATTTTACCCAAATGCAATTGCTGCTATATGAAAAGAAGCACTACAGTATTGATCAGTAGTGGCTGATTATCAAAAAGTGTAACCAGTTTCAGTGGTGTCTGCAATATGTTGCATAAGACAGCATTTTATACCTTAAGTATTTACTGCTTCTGTAAGAGGTGAAAAAACATTCTGTCCTTGGATTGGTAACTTACACATACAAACAATGGACAAAGCAGCTGAACTTTGAGCTGATGGTAGTATAATACTGCATGAAAGAAATTTAAATGTTACATTGATTAATCTGATCTTTCTGCAGTACTGCCTTCACCAAGGTATCTCTTGGGAGCTGCTTTATCTTAAAATGGCTTCAAGGCCAGCCAAGACTCTGTACAAAGAACAGGTGACATGCCATGATTAAGCCTTGTCATGTTAGAGATGAAAAGCAGTTTCAGGTTAAACACTTCTCCAGTCCACCCTCGCTTTTACATTCTCATGGCTTGTGCACAGAACTGAGGAGCAAGTTGAGAAAAGCCTGCCTGAGGTGCAAGAGAGCCTCAGATACTTTGAAGATACAGAAATCAAAGGAATGAGGCAAGGTCGCTGAGTCAGTAGAAGAGCATGCAAAAGTTATGGGATCACCTTGCCAGTGATGGCACATCTGAAAATTTGAATTCATACATCTGTTAGTCTTGGGTGTCTTACTTCTCTGCAGTTCTCTGAGCTCCCAACAACCTCCTCAAACCACAGGTTTGGTGTGAGGACCCACCATTGCAGGGGTGACCCTGTATTTCATGCTTGCACTGATGTCCCCCCTCTCATCCTCTGTGATTCTGCTTGCCAGATGAAGCTGATCAGCTTGGCACCAGACCCACAGCCTACTGGTCCTGTAGTATCTGGCTGCAGTGCAGGACTCACACAGCTTCTTTATGGGTCTCCTAAGGAGCAGGATAAAACAGTAACCTTGCCCAGTCACCCATATATAACTTAGCATGGTCCCTGCTAAGTCATATATGTACTCGGAAGTTCCTATTCCATAATGGGATGTAGCTTCTTCAGCAAAGGATCTGGCAGGTCAAAAGCACGCTGGCCAAGATGGGGCTGCAGAGTGCACCAGCCAACAAGATGCATTTAGGGTGCCCACAAGTATTTTGGCACCTGCTGCGTATATCCCAATTATACCAGGACTGGACAAGAATCTTGGCTCTGGCTTAAGCATGCTCTCTGCCCATCAAGTGAGAACTGGGCCAAGATTTTTAATGGGCAACATTCCTTTAAGCTTGAATGAGCAAGGCTTTATTGTTACTAAATATTTAGCGTAAAGATCCATATACTTATTTTACTTAGATGCAGCAGCTGACACCGGAGGTGATAACAGCAGCTCCTGGATGTGCCCCACTAAGTAAGCAGGAAGAAGCCTGTCCATTTGCTTGACTCACACCTCAGCTCTCCTACCCCCCTGAATTAGGATTGAACTACATTTTGGCACCTGCCTCTGTGCTCCTAGTACCCATTCTGCAAATGAGCCTCTCCCAGGACCTTTCCTAGGAAACAGAAAAGCCAAAGGACAGAGCTGATTATTTCTGCTACTCACAATAACAAGATCTAACAAGCTGATTGTATAAAGGTATTTGTCCAGTTGTTCAAAGAAGGCCTCATCAAGACAGTTACTAATTGTTCATTAAATATCAGTATCCTAGCTCTTACCTGACCTGCTAGGTAAATCTGTTTAATAAACAACATCTATTGCTTGGCATTTTTCAAAACTGCAGTCTCAAGTATTGATACTGCAGTCTGTTAAGTTTTAGATGACTGAGAGTTTTAACTTCTTTCCCACGTGAACAAGGAGAAAATAATGAGTAAATGTGAACTTTGTTTTCTGGAATTATACAAGGTATTGGAAGGGGCCCTGAAGAGTGTAAAATTTCCTTGACTTTCCACCTGATTAATAGTGTAGAAAAGCTTCACTAATTCACAAATTATAATGTTCTTCAATCTAAGTTGAAGCAAAATTAGAAAATACACTGTTTTTCATTTGAGGCTAAATGAGATTTGTAAATTTGCTTCATATTGGCATAAAATCAAAATTATAAAACCTATCTCTGTGGGAAAGCTGACAGAAGAAAGAAGTTTACCTGAGCTCTGTCTTTCCCATATTTACCAAACACAGAAGACTCCTATGAAGACAAATCTTGGCCTGAAGTTGTAAGAATGCTGAGTGCAGTAAACTCACACCACCTCATGGGAATGAGATCAATTCACTTCATTTAAGGAAAGTATCTGAGATCACACAGGCATGAAATAAAAATATCTTAATCAAAGCTACATGAGGAGAAGAAGAAATATAGAAAAGAAATAGAAGGTGACAAACTGAATGGGGAAGAGAAGATGAGAATCTACGGCCAAGAAATGAACCTGAAATAGTAAAAGCTAAAACAGAAAACTTTAAAAAAATCTTCAAGATGCTTCTACTTTTCCAGTTAAATACACATCCCATTTGAGACTGGAATATATACTCTTATAATTCTCATTGCTACTTGTCAGGTACATAAAAAAATGCAGTGCCCTTGTCCACCCTAATGACCTAGACTAGAATTAATTCCAAAGCTACCACTCTTTCAGTCACCCCCACAGAATCCTCCAGCTTCTCAGTTCCACACACAAAGGCCGTCGCAGAAACCAAAACCAGGAGATGTCTGCGGCAAATTTACCATCACATCCACATTTCAGAGACTTCTGCCAAAGCCAAACTGCCTTTGCTTTATTTGAATAAAGGAGCTGCCCTCTGCTAGATGGTGGTAGCTGCGGAGGAGGCTTTCTGTCCAAACTCAGAAATACAAGCTATTTCTCTCTCACTCAGTGCACTTGAACTCTTAATCACAGTGTCTGCATGTGCGTCCCTCTCTGCCTGTTGCAGACAGCTGGTCCGAGTGGTCCGAGTGGTCTGACTGCGACTCATCCGGCTTCCAGACCCGTGCTCGTCAGTGCATCATTTTGTTTCCTGTGGGCAGCCAGTGCACGGGCAACACCACAGAGAGCCGAGTCTGTGCTGTGGATTCCAACTTTATACCAGGTGAGAGCACCCAGCTCCTTGAAGGATTTCTGAAATCTCTCAAGGTGTCAGGACCGAGACATAGCATGGCTCCAGACTGCGCTGTGCAGATGCATGAGCTGAAGCAGAACTTGTTAACACAAGGATGTTGGTCTACTGTGTAGAGACAATATTTTAGATCTGGTGTCTACATAAAAATCTGTCCCATGGCACCCAGTGCTGTGGAGCTGTCCCTACTGTCACTGCCTGGGACTCTGGTTAGTCACTGTCACAGCATTCTGCTGGTCTCTCCCAATCTGCTTGGTAGCAGGGGATGAGTACACACAGAAAGCAGAAATTGCTTGCTTTTTATTTTAAGTGGTTTTGAGACAAGGATTATTAAAGAAATGTTGCTCTAGGTTTTGTGGCTTGCATGTACAAAATGGGTGCTGAGGTTGTTAATCTGGAAATAATTTCAGAGAGTCCCTTACATTAATAACTGCTCAGAAAGGTAAATACTATTAGATTTGCCTCCAGTCTTTATCTTCCATGGCTGCTAAGTACCTGATGATCAGTCACGTTATGTATTATTCTATAGTATTTACTGAAACTCATGACTGTACTTTTGTTTTTAAATCACAGGAGTCATTCAAATCCGCACAACAGTAGGGGTGGTCACAATGCACTGCTGTTAACAGTCGACTTTCTCCCGGTGTAAAAAAAAAGCTAGCGGTCTTTTCACAGACAGAAAAATTTACATTTTATTGTATCACTTGAAATGTAGCTATGTTTATTCAGTGCAGCGACCTTTTCTTTGTATGAGTCTGCAGTAAACTATAGTACAATGTAACAAAGACATCAGCAAAGTTAAACTCTGTTTTTATGGATGGTGCATAATGCTTTAACTCCCAAATAGTATTTTCCTCTAAAACCAATGTGGAAAGTGTCAGTATGAAAGCAAAAACTCCCACATTGTGGGAGTTTCCTAAGGCTTTTGAAGCTCTATTAATATTCACATTCTGTAGATCTACACCTCATTTCAGTATAAGCTCTACATCTTTTTTGGAAGGTAGGTATTTTCAGAAACTGAAACAAAGCACCACGTCTCTTGCCTTTCTGGTTTGTTTGCTGCTCCTCCTCACATTACCAGTAACACAGCAGATAAGGTCATGCCCATTACTCCCACCTTAGCAAATTGAGCTTGCTTTCTTTGGTTCACTTGGCTCGCTTTCACTCATCCAGGTCCTCTAACTCAGGGGTTTCCTCCCTGGCTTTTGGCTGAAAAGACTAATCCCTGCAGAAGTAGCAACCTTCCTCTCCTGTAAGAACTGGGCACACAGTATTAGCCCATTTCTGTATCTTTTCTCTCACTTCATTTGTTGCTTGGAAAGAAGTATCAAAGAACTTAAAATTCTGCTTTTTTGAAATCCAGGTGTAGTGTGTCAGCTACCCCACTTGTATACAAGTGATCCTTGACCCTTTCAGAGAGGTTCAAGAGACTGATTTGTAAGGCAGAACTTCCCTTCACAGAAACGCTGGTCTGGAAGTAAGGAGTGGAAAAGCTTGATTGGCAACAGATTTTATTCTGTATTTTCAAAGTAAAAATGGTAAGGATACAGGCTGCAATTACATTTTATTAGTTTACAACTGAGACCTATGAAATTGTCAGTTGTCTTTTTTGAAGACGTATAAATTCCCACTTCTCACATTAGTGCTAGATGCAACTTCTAGAAGTAATGAGCATGTTTGAACTCAAGGTAATTAAACTGTAGTTAATTTTACTTCAATAAATCAACTCCTTTTCCAAAAGCCTAAACTCCACAAAGGGTGTGCATTTCATTCTTTTCATTCCAGAGGTGTTTTGAGGCAAGAATTAAAAATAAGTTGCTGGTTTTGCTTGGGAAACTAAGGAACCTAAAGATATAATGTGTCCTTTCTATTAATTGTACCAGAGAGCAAAAATATTTTTAATCTTGAATTTGAAGTGGATGTAATAGAAGGAATTTTTAAATCCTTTCTGTGTTAATCTAATTATAATTTCTCTAATGTTTTTTCTCATTGACCTAAGTGGTTTATTTCTTTTTCTAGAAATATCTGTTGCACGATCCAGCAGCATAGAAGAGAAACGATGTGGCGGTAAGCTTTTCAACTCTAGATGTCTATTCAATGCTGAAATATTGATTCCCCATTTTTTGCTTTTGTTTCACCTTTTGCACTTTGTATTATCCTACCTTCTAAATACTGCATTCTCATTATTTACACTTGCACAGAAAAAAGTAGTTACTTGTATAGAAAAATGTAGTTACTACAGGATTTCTCATTAAATATCCATCTGTCATTGGTGACCTTTGAGAGTAGAACATGCACTATTGGATGTTTGTAGTTTCTTCTATGTCAGTGTGGCAGTCACTCTTCTACACAAAAAGAAATATCTATAATAATCTAGTTATCAGAAGGTCAAAATTTGTAAATTTGTTGTTCTGCCTTTTTCAGGATAATAAGTCCACAAACCTCTTTTAGAATCAAATAAACAGCAGAAAACCAGCCTGCTAACAAATTTAATAAAGCAGATCACTCAAGTTGCTCATTTTCAACTTTATTGCCAGAGACAAAACGAAAAGTAAATGAAAGGTTCCATTCTGGAGAGTCGTGATGCTAGAAAAATATAACTTGAAAGGAAAAACTTTTAAAACCACTTAACAAGAAGAAGAAGAAGAAGAAGAAGAAAGAAAATAAACTTTTTTTTTTTCTGTGCTGAGGTATCACGCTTAGTCTGTGTCGTCATGGTAATAGCTCTGGCCAGTTCTAGTATTCTTCCATGCACAGATAAGCTGCATTTTTTACCTAATAAAGGACAATGAAAACACAAAGGTTATGCAAGGGTACTTGTGCACATGGTAACTTGTTATGGGAGCCAATATAATGTTATTTGATTTGTTTGCTAATTAGCAGTGATACTCTGGAAACATTTTGCCTAGTTCTACACATTGGAAAACCCTCATGAAGGTGTGGAAGGATATTTTAGTGATAGATTGATATATTGACTCAGTCAGCTGAGTCATCTAAATATTAGTTTGTGTTCCCAAGTACGCAGTAGGCATGTATAGGTCTTACCTTAGATTTTACAAAAAAAATGAGACCCATGTATTGGCCCATTTTTCTGTATTACAGTCAAAAAATCTAAGAGATGTTTTTAATACTAGCACCAGCATATCAGTTTAAAATCCTTCCTTTTTACATTTAGGCAACAACAAACAAATTTTCAGTCATGCTAAGATGAAATTTAGAACATGTGCTTCTCAGTGATTCTTCTTCCCTAAAGTAAATCAAAAAAGCACAGCTCCAGTTCGAAATAACAACGGAAAGCAGTGCAATTTGTTTATTTTGAGCTAATCCTACTGGTGCTATATCTGATCTGATATCTCTGTTCCGTAACATCAGGGGATGATTGCGCTTTAGGTTCCCTCCTACAGTTTCATGCAGCAATGAGCTTCCTCTCAGTTTTAATCCTTGAATAGGTGGAGAGGGTTTCCCACAGTCTGATGCCATTGTATCTTTGAAGAGCAGAGCAAATAGGAGGGCACTGGACTCTGAGTTGTTGACTTTGCACTCTCTGGCTGCCATGCTTAAAGGTGTACTGAGAGTCAATACAAAGAGTCCCACCACTTCCCATTTCCCCCTAGAATGCCACCATTTCTTCCTCACTCCCCCTTAAATAAAGAAAAAATTCCAAAAGCTGAAGAAGGGAACAAACTGGCCAAGATACAAAAAGGATGGTAACCAGCAAGAATCAAAGCAGGGATGGAAAAACATTTACTGCTGCTACTGGGACATGAATCCAATAAAAGGGATATGGAAAACATTTATGGAAAGCAGGAATGGGGTTCAAAGATAGCAGGATTTTGTCAGCTCTGCCACGAGTCATTGTGTGTAAAAGAAAGAACTATAACAGCAGCAGAGGAGGTGATACTGTAATTCCCTGAAAGAAAAAAGCTATTTATGTACACTATATACATAATTTATATATAACAAGGCTGTGTTATACAGTCTGGAAAGAAAAAAAAACAAAAACCTGATGAACTTTTCAAACATACTGAATGCAATTAATTTTTCTTTTATTTGTGTTCTGAACTTGTTTAAGCATCTTTCAATGATCCATACTTACAGAGATGTATGGGTATCTAAGATTCTTATAATGGTCCCTTCAGGGAGATAAAATAAATTTACTACTGTAGGGATAAACCATTGCAATCGAGATGTTTCAGGGAAACACATGAAAATTCTCTTATCCTAATTTGAATCAAACACTTGTCTACATTTTTCCCCGAGGTGAAGCTTTTACTGCCACTGCTTTAAAATTAAGATTGCCTTCTTCTCTCTGCTCTGCAGAGTTCAACATGTTCCACATGATCGCAGTGGGATTAAGTAGCTCAATCCTTGGTTGCCTTCTCACCCTGCTTGTTTACACATACTGCCAGCGATACCAGCAGCAGTCCCACGACGCGACTGTCATCCACCCGGTGTCACCCGCTCCGCTCAACACCAGCATCACCAACCACATCAACAAACTGGACAAATACGACTCTGTAGAAGCCATCAAGGTGAGGAGAGGGCTGGGAGCTACTCTAGACACCCAGACAAGAGCTGTCCTGTATCAAAAGAATTCTCCTTGCTACTTTTTCACAGTGTCATTTGAGCTCAACTTATGCTGATTGTTAATGACAAAAGTAGATTTCACTTGAGGTATTGTAATTGCAGATCCTTTCACTTGTCAATCCCTGCTAGACAGGAAGTTGGATTTTGCATGTGTGTATAATTTATACAGCAGGTTTTCCTGGAAAAAAAAGCAGATCACTCAAGTTGTTTTGTGGGGTTTTTTTTTCCTAATTGGGTTCCCCAGTGACTTATTCAAGAAATAAATAGGGCCATTCACCATGGTATCTACTGAAGAAAATCCCTTGGCTCTGATGATCCAGTGTCAAGGGCACTGTTCATCTTCCTGTACTATGTCTCCATATGGAAGATGTACCTGGTCAATATATTCTGGGTCAGACTCTCAGCTAGTGATTATAGTCAAACTATTCTGTGATAAAGCAGTACAGATGTACAGAGAGTCTATAATGATATCTATACTATTTCATCATTATTCCCAAATTGCTGTTTTCTTTTTGTGACCTTTTAAAATAACTCTGCTTTTCAGATCCACTGAATTAGGGAAGAATGTGCATTCTGAAAATACCTAGCTCAGTATCTTCAGATTACAAAGTTTATTCATGCAGCTGCAAAGCTTTTTGCAAATGAGGAATTTTCTTAAATCCTACCCGGATAATCCAGTTCTTAATTTCTGCATTTTTATTTCTATTGAAGACAATTTAATGAAAATCATTAAAAACAGCAAGAAAAGTCTGGACCTTCTTGTCAGCATTCAAATATGAACCTAATTTAAAGCATTTTCAATTTCAACATCATCTCTCTAGATAGCTACAGAAACAAAACAAAACAAAACAATCCTTTGAAAATTCATACCCATATTACTTTTTTAAAAGCAGGATTTATGCACTTAGGACCTTCAGATGTTTCTGCCACATGAAAATTAGGGAATTAGGACAGTAAAGAGAAAATAATACTTTTTCAGTAAAAAGATAGTAAGTGACTCATTCTAATAGGAAGAACTGCATATATATGATTTAAAATATTCACAGAATCATAAAATTAGTTTTGCAATATTGGAGGAAAATTTCCTGGCTTTATTAATTCTAGTTAATAAAGTTAATAATTCTTATGTAATGTTATTACATAAGAAGATACTTCTTGCAAAGGCAGGTTTCTGTAAATGTACAGGTATTTCTCAATGCATTTTTGACTGGCTTACTGTACACAGATATTTGCCACAAAAACTGCCTCGATGAAAGAGCACTTAGTGGTTACCCTTCCTATGTCCTTTTCATTTTCTGATTTCTTTTTTTTTCTTTTTCTTCCCAGGCATTTAACAAAAACAACCTGATTCTAGAGGAGAGAAACAAATACTTCAATCCACATCTTACTGCAAAGACTTATTCTAATACCTATTTTACAGATTTCAATAATTATGATGAGTACTAATGGGCTTGTGTATTTTCTGGCCTCCTGTAAGCCCCCAGTCCCCAAGGCCTGTGCTACTCAAGTGCTCATGTGATTGAGGCTTCAGAGACAAAGTTCAGAGACATTTCAAGCACGATCCAAGCCATCAATGTCCCATTGCTACCAAAAGCCCAAACTGCTGTTTGTGACATGATGTTTTCTTTGCAGAATGCAAGGTTGGCCTTCAGTGTCAGGGGCAGCTGTAGCCCCTCAGTGTTGCCGGACCACTCATGAGGATTGCATTGCTTCTCTCAGTTTCATCAATTTTCCCTTATATTTCTCTAACAAGTGACTAAGTAATTCCAGTGTTTAAAAAAAAATAATAATGCTACCCCTTAAAACTGTGCCAGGAGTACAAATCTAATTTTCCTTTTAGGTGTTGTCTTTTATTTCCTTGGGGTTTAAAAAGGGAGCTTTACTGTTAGCTCTCTGTGAAGTCTCCTGAAGCTCACACTGCCAAAAAGAGCTCACAAGTTGCTGGGGATGACAAGACAAAATGTGGTGGTTCAGTGATCCTCTGCAGCAGCTCTGGGCTCTGTAGGCTGATCTTCCTGGGCTGTAAATCACTCTGACTGCAGTTCAGCTGCTCAGAGTGCAGAGAAGTACTAAGGCTGTACCGAGGGATACAATCTTGTAATTAACCCGGACACCTCCAGGGTCAGTGCTTTCCAGTTGCAAGCCGAGCCCAGTCACATAAAGCCTTCACCTTGCTCAGTTTAATTTTTGTGAGGGTGTGGAAGGGCATGTCCCACAGGGAGGCCGAGGGAGGAGGGCAGCTGGGAGAGGCACACCAGGAGGTTTTTCTCTCTGTCCTTACTGAACCAGCCTTGCTGCAGCACGCGGGTTTGTTGTGGCATTCCACAGGCTTCCCCCCCTGGTGTGTGCCCCTGGGACACGCTTGTCTCTGATAGCTGTGGCACTCGCCATCGGGCTGGCCACGGAGCAGTACAGCTGCACCGGGTATTGTGTGCCGTCTCTGGCTCTTGGGTGTATGTAGGCATAATCATAGATCTGCTTTTTTCTTTCCAGCTTTACTTTATATACACGTGTCCGACAAACAAAGCTGGCTCAGAGAATATAGGTACATTTGCAAAGGGCTGTCTCACCTTGCTGCCATGTCTGACCTGCATCAGTCAACACCTAGAGGAACATTCTTATGGTGTTTCAAGTGATGATCTTGTTGGACTTCATTGATGTAAATATTTAAAATGCTATTTGAGTTTTAAGTTATCAGTTCTAATTTCTTTTGTAGTGGTAGGTGAGGAAACACAAAGTTTTATATCATTTTTCTTTATCCTATCTGTTTTCAGCCACATTCATGACATTTTTATTTTTGTATCTGAAATTCCATATGTATAACTAAAAAGAAAATTGCAGGGATTTGAGTCAGATTTTACAGAATATATAGTAGCAAGGAAGCATTTGCTATTATCAGAAGCTTGTGAGAAGAAATTAAAAGTGCATATTAAGGATTAAAGAACTGGGCTTTCATTTTCTTGCTAAAAGCAAAGACTGTCGACTAGAATACTAGAATACTTTGCAAGGCAAAGCAAAGTGGAAATGTTTCCATTCTGTTTAGAGCCCTTGCTAATTAGGTTACGGTATGATAGACAAATAGAAAAAAAACATATACAGATTATAATAATTCACAAGTATGTGAGAAAAAAAAAATCAAAAATTACCAATAAACACTTCCATAGCAATGGTAAATACTGTATCTACTCATGGTAGTGAGCCGTATTTTTGAATGGGGATGGATCTGAATGTAGCACTATGCTTCCAATCTGTTCTACAGAAAAATGAAAAAATTCAAAGTGGTCTTTAAAATGCTATGCAGTAAAATGAACTCACATTTGCCATCTATGAAAGTAATTAAGATCAGCCGCCTATATTTATTCCAGCTGAGTAGTTCTCCATGTTACTCAGTCAAATGAAAGCAGCTCACCTTCACACCAGCTCATCTCCAGAAAGTATAATAATGCTGGGTCTCTATAATTTGTAATTTTTCATTGCACATTAGATTTGGTTTTCCAGGAATAAATTAGCTGATTGCCCTGGGTAACAGAAAATTTTCTTTGCAAGAAATAGAGGGAAGAAAAGCTCTCTAAATCATAACCAGTATGGTATTTGAATTACTGTGTTCATGCCAAAAGATAAATTTTATATTTAAATAAGATAAAATAAAACCTATACTGTTGCTACTGCCAAGAAAAAGCAGCACATGTACATACACACATATGAGTAACATTGTTCCTTTCTGCTCCTGTACTAAAAGCACATTAGTCCAACTTCTGGATTTTATATTTAGACTATTAGTTTTGAGACCTATATCTCTAAAATATTTGAACTATGTATTTTTATTTTACCTTTTTAATTAAAATTACTGAAATGACCTTTTTTTTCCTAACTCTTCAGTAGTTTGAGGCACGCCTATCTTTATAGTGATCTATTTTTCATTCTTTTCATGGCTAAATACATATGTTAGAGATGTGTTATATATGTGGTAATAATACCCTAGGTTAAGTCTGCATGATCATAGAAGTCCATTTAGCAGATGCTCAGTCTGCTCATGCTTCCCTCTCCTAAAGGAGTATTTCAGGTTTTCCAGATCTTTGAGCAGCTCCCATGCCAACGTGTCAGGAAAGTATTTCTTTTAATTATTTTTCTATGTCATTTAGCTTCCTAAATTTAATTACTCTATATCACAGATAGAAATATATTCAAAACTCTATCTGAAGCAGCAGGATAATCATGGAAATTTCACAGCACTCAAATAAGAAAAACTTGATGGCAAGATCTCCTTGTGAAGTTAGGTTGTGAGACAACAGGTTTTAAAGCCTTTAGATATTTTTGTCTTAGGTAATTTTAAAGGACCCCAGATGTATCAGAATTTTCACTACCTGAATTCTATGCAGCTGCCCAGGTAGTTTAGTAAAGCTTTTTCTAGTACATGGAGCAAAGCAAAGTTCACTCTCTATTAATTTTCAACTTACTTTATTTAGCTTTTTTTTTTCTAAAATAGGCTACAAAGCTGAAAAAGCAGATTTCATGAAGTTGTTTAGGTTGGAAGATGTCTAAGATTGAGTCCAACAATTAACCTAGCACTGCCAAGTCCCCTATTAAATGATGTCCATTCCTTCTTGAAAGCTCCTATTTTTCTTTATGTCAAAAATATAACAAGTGGGCATTTTCTGCAAACCTTGTGTAAGCCAATAGAGCTCTCTAATTTTCTCAAGGATAAAATTTGGTTATGAAAGCATTGTTCTATTCTTTGAAAGGGAAAATCAAGTCCCTTGCTCATCAAATGCCATGCTTAAATATTCTTCATTCTTTTGCTTGGATAAAGTGATCTATTTTGGATAAATAATTATATTACCTCTGATGCCATTAGTTAATGTAACTAGCCATCTTTACACTGATAGGATAAATTTAAAAATGCTTCTCTGTTTTGAATGCAAACAGTTTGGCAGATAAATTAACATTCTCTAAGTAGAGCTGTTTCCATATAGCCCTGCTGGATGGAGGGTGGAGGAAGCAAGACTGCCAGTTGCATCCTGCATGGTATAGACATACACTCAATGGCCAACTCAAAGTACTGCCATGCCTGAGGACACATTTTGCGCTTATTTTTTATGTCTGAATCATAGCATATGTTCCTCATTTGCCTAGAAAATGGACTCCTGTGCTTGCAGGTATATCTTGGATGTTGATTTGAGACTGATAATCGTTACGGCCTTTTAAAGTTACTCTGTGTAGAGGCTTTTCCAGCCATTTGCAGTCACCTGATGTTGAAGCAGTGTGGTTTGGCTAAAACTAATCCAGAGATTTTTTACTAGGATTAGGAATTTCATAAGAGTGGAAGAAAGAATGGGGCTTAAATGGCTTTGATTTCCAGGCTATTAAGCACTACTGATTAAAGTCTCACATGGATGTAGGATACTGTGTATTAGTCAGCTCTACCAGAGATCCACACTAGGCTCTGGGAAAATACCACATCAGCGTACAGATCAAGAGCTACTGAAGCACTTATGTTAGTGAAGAAATTTCTCAGCACATCAGACCAGACATATGGCTGTTCAAACCAGAAAAGAATGTAAGAGGTCCCAGATGTAAGTAAAATGTTAATAGGATTAAATCCTTGAGTATTTTTTTCCTCATAATTATAGAATGAATATATTTACTTCTTTGAATGTGGGACCAGTTTTAATAAAATCGGTGCAACATGAGCACATTCCTAATGTTGATTGTATGCATAATGGCTTTGCTGTATGAGATCAATTCTGTAAACAGTTTGGTCCAAGCTTATCTTGCTCTGCTTAAGGCATCTGGCCAATTTTAATTGTAGCTGCCACCAGCATCGTCTATGTCTCGTCTAAGAAAACATACTTAGATGGGCAGAATTATGTCCTGATGAGGGCTTGTGTCTCTCCACCAACAGTGCAGTGAGTCTGGAGAGATACTTCTAATTTTCAGTGTCATTTCCATGCCTAGGTTGGCATAAGTTAGGGTCTTGAGTATAATTTTACTCATCACGTAAGTAACCACACCAAGATCAATGGTATAGATGTAACAAGTTACTTATTTTAATGTGTTTACAGAATTGAGCCCAAAATGTATTGCTTCTGCACAAATCCATGCACAGTACAAGATGACTTCAATAGTAAAAAACCAGATTCATTTAAAATTGTTCACAAGCGAATCTGCATCTTGATATCAGGGAATAATATGTGTTCATTGTGTGGGGTATTTGAATTCATTCCTTTCTTTGCTAAATAAATGAATGATAAAACAAGATACTGCTTGACTTCATTTAAAAGCCATTCTTCCAAATAAAGAAGGATTGTGGGATCTGTGGACATTTTCCCTTCTTTCTGTCTGCTCTTCTTCACAAAAATGAACCCATGTGTGACTGAAATAGCCTTTAGTTAGACTGTTCTGTGTCACCAAATGAATGCTTTGCATTGTGTTGCCATGCGACGGCATCCTCTAACTGGGATGGTACAAAGAGGGAAATATGCAAACCTGGGAGGTTTGGCAAAAATTTCATCCCCGGCAGAAGCAAGGGTAGGCAGAAGTGAAAACAAAAACGTAGAAGAATGTGACTGGAGGCTTGGCAAACTTGACAATAAACTCAAAGGAACTCAAAGGCTTTTTGGGAACTGCCAAGGGTGAGGCTATCCAGACTGTAAGCTCCTGGATAATCAACCTAACTGTAGCTCAAGAAAAAGCAGTCTGATTGCAACAGGTATTTGTGCAAAGTTGCGATTGTTACTCAGAATGGGGAGAGAAATTAACCAGTGACACTGTCAGCATCAGGTTAACCAGAGGCGGTGGAAATGCTCTCACAAGTAGGGAGCACCATCATACAGCTGGCATTTTGACAATACCAAATATCCTTCTTGTTGGCAGGAAGGATAAGACAAGAGGAGCAGGTCTGTAGAGCTGGTGCTGAACTTGTGGATTTTGGATTAGCTCCAGGCTAGTCTCACAGGGTGAATGCACAGCCAGTTAGAGCGTGTACCCCAAGAAAAAAAAAATGCACCATAGAGATGGCATGCTCTGAGACTACTTCATGGTGCAAGTTAAAGCACAGAGGTGTACTGGGAAGTGATAAACTTTTTGTTTCCTGTTGGCTTTTTGGATCCGGGTTGGATACTTTCTCACACACTTTGCACCTTGCCTTTTCTACCTGTGGGAAATTGACCACAGCTTCTGCCTTGCTGAGTATTTTTCAATTTGAGGGAGAGATTTTATGCCTGTAGGGAGGTCTGCTAAAAATTTTTACTGTAAAACTGACATCAAGGGCGGTGTGAAAACTGCTGTAGTGATACCAAGTCTGTCTGTCTGTAATTGGTTTTAAACTCAAGGTACTATAGCAATTCCTCAACTGAACTGATCACCTGAGCAGAGATGGTAATTTTCAGGAAAAGATTCAGTGTAACTTTCAGTATTCTCATAATCCAATCCTAGAGGCTGAGACAGAAGGTGTTATTTGCACTTGGGTTTTGTTTTTTTTTCCAAGTATTCATCCACACACCTCATCCAACAGTAGATTTGGATTTGAAAACAAGTCATGGAAGGCAATAACAAAATATTTTTCTTCACCACAGTATAAGAAAGATATTAAACTACTAGAGAGCATCTAAAAGAGAGCAAAAAAGATGGTGAAGGACCTTGAGGGGAAGCTGAATGATGGGTGGCTGAGGGCACTTTGTTTGTTCAGCCTGGAGGAGACTGAGGGGAGACCTCACTGCAGTTACAGCTACCTCATGAGGGGAAGAGGAGGGGCAGGCACTGATCTCTACTCTGTGGTGACCAGTGACAGGACCCAAGGGAATGGTCCGAAGTTGTATTGTGAGAGGTTTAGGCTGGATATCAGGAAAAAGTTTTTCACACAGAGATTGAACACTGGAACAGATTCCCCAGGGAAGTGCCACAGCACAAAGACTGACAGAGTTGAAGAAGCTTTAGTATAACACTCTCAAGGACGTGGTGTGACTTCCGAGGTGTCCTGCACAGGGTCAGGATATGGACTATGATAATCCTTATGAATTCCTTCCACCTCAGCATGTTTCTGTGTTTCTGTGTGATTCTCTAATATACTCCAAGACTCAGCAACTATATTTCCTAATCCACTAAACCCAGGGTTTTGAATGAATTCTCACTTTTGATAGCTACAACAGTAGACATTGACTGAAAGTGAAAGAAATGTAAAATTTCAAATAGGTAAGAAATTTAAAGTTCCAACTTTAAAAAAACTTTGATGACAGGAAAGCAGACAAAGAAATTGCTTTTATATTCTTATGCTAAAAAGTGCTTTCTTTTGTCATAGCCCTATGAAATAACCTGTACAATAGAAAAAAAGCTTATAATAGTGATGCATCCAAGACTTAATAGTTGATATAGAGCTTGGAAATTTTTAGCAATAATAAAAATTTTGGTTTCATATCATGACAATGCCATTGTTTATTGCAATAATGGGAGTAAATGATCCCTATATCAATCTTTATAGGGAATCATTTTTCCTTTCCATTAACTTCTTCAAAAACAGCTTTGTTAGCAAAACTTTTCATGAGAGCTGCCAAAGATAGTCATGTTTCAGAAGAAACATTGTGGTGGCTCAAGCATAGAAACATAGGTGAAGGGATCTAAGCCTCTTAAAACTTCAGCCTCTTCCCACTGGTGTTGAGCTCTGTTTGGATTTACACCTATTCAGACAGCTTATGAATTTTTTCCCAGTTTGTCAGACTTATCAGCTTGTCCATTGACTTATTTAGTTCTCCACAGATAATGTAACATAATCCTTTACTGATCATCTGGGACACAAAGAAGAAGTTCAAATGATGCGTGGTGACTGTTTTTCCATCTTACATCCTGTCTCATATTGTCCCCTCCAATTATATTTTTGGATATTTTAAATCATTTAATTTGGTGAATTTTCTTTTTGCAAATTGGATTCTAAGTTGGGAAGGGTAGGGACTATATCACTTTTCTGGTCTTCATTACTCAGATTTACATTATTTGACTGCCTTTTTCTTCTTGATTTAGTGTCTTTTTTCAAACTTTGGTAATAAGGATTTTTCTGTCTCATTCAGGTATGTAATGTCAGCATGACCTGAACTTCATCATTTTGTGCTCATCTAACACTTTTCTCCAAATCAGAACACTTAAAATGTGTACTCTTGTCTCAGTCACACTTCTGTGGTCTTCTAAACCATGCTTTTTGTTTGGCTGTTTTGTTTTCACTAGTGGAAGCAGCGCTAACCTGGAAGGAAATACCAAGTTCTGCAGTGATAAATTTGGAGTCTATTCAGAATAAAAGAGAAATCAACTTCTTGGCCATTTTATATTCCTTTTGAAGCTTCCTTCCTGATATTATTCAGGTGCCATAGTGTAAAAATATATCTCTCTCCCAGTGTGCTTCAAGTCAATGCTTGCAGTAAATGCCATGTTTATGGGATTTCTTGATCCCATGAAATGTTGAAATGGTCTGGTACTAAGACATTAAACTTGCCATCACCCATACCACAGAGATGGGTAGAAATGTTTTCAAATCTCATGATTTCGCCCCAAATATGGATTTCCTAGAAATATTCATTACTTCTCAAGAACATCCCTAGTCATTTTTTTATTCCTTATCAGTTACTTGTCCATGCCCATAATTAGCCCACCTTTGCTTATGATTTCCCATGAAATCTGAGTTAGGATTTTTCCTAAAGTACAGATTAGAGTGGAAGATACTTTCTAGTAGTTTCTAGTAGTTGCTAAATGTTGCTCTTGACACACACCATGCTGCAGAGGGACACAGGTTGAAGAGAGAATTCTATTCTTCCCATCATTGGCACTTATGTAAAAAATGAAACTAAAAGAAAGTTAGCAGCGTGGCTTGCTGGAATTCATTGGAATATGAATTCCTTACTTAGATTACAGCAATTAACATATCATAATTAAAAGCCATCGTGCAAGGTAACACCAGAAGTATCTTCAAGCCTCTTTCCTGGGAGTAAATGGGTTCATCTATGTCTGTACTTCTGGTTTTCCTGATCCGGGTATAATCCTTTTTAAAGTTTGGAATTTCCTTGTTATGGAATCAAATGTTTATTTGCTTTTTATTTTTTCTCACAGGAGCTGAAACTGTCCAAGTCATAATGGGATTACTTTCTGCATAGCAATCCTCCTCGCCACCATAACTGAAAACCCAACCCACCTGTTACCCTGTGTGCCACAGCACTAAGTTTGTGCTGTCCTCCAACCCTTATTCCAGTACAAGTTTCCAGACACTTTTGCGGTTGCCTCCATCCTATCTGTTTCCAGTCAAAAACTGGTATCTGGTTATGAATTTTTAATCTGATACCTGTGTACTCTCTGGTCATCTGTGACTGGATTGCTTCAGACTCCGCCTGACAAGACATCTCAGTTCCCCAATAAATGTGATTACAGAAGGCTCATGTGTGTACTTAGGGACAGACAACATTATTGGAATGCTGGTAGTTTCTCAGATTAAAGTCAACATTTTTCTGAGAGAAAACACTGTAGCTAAGTGAGCAATCCTCCATGTTAACAATCATTTATGACAGGCAAATCTGTGAATCAGATCTCGAAATCTTACCCAGCCATTATGATTAAAATTTATAGAAGAGCTTGACAAAATCAGAAAATAGCAAACCCCTAAATTTTCAATAAACACATAGAAATTTCAGGAAAGGAAAGTTCACCCACCATATCTCTTCAGAACATTCACTAAATCTAGAGTTCAATATTTATTTAAAAATTGCACTCCATTTTAAAATGCTCACTAAGTAAATAACTGAGCAATCAAAAACTGTCCTAATATTCAGAGGAGCTGCACTCCTGTCCTTTTGTAAGAACTCCTTGATGACATCAGCCAGTTATCAACCTGGAAAATTTATAGATAATAACATTTAAACATTAGGTGGCTGCTTTAGCCAACATCAGGAGCCTTCCTCAAAGCTTCCCTGGAAAAGCAGAATGACTTGTGCTGCTGAGCAGGTCAGGATTTTATTTGTCTCATCTGCACATTTTTAACACCAATAACAGGCGGGATTCAAGGCTGTTGTTTTTTTTACATAACTCATGTGTGTGTATCTGTGGATGAAAAGTCCCTGCTGAAAAGAAAAACTGCTGTACAACTGCCTTATGGCTTTCTACCTGCTGTTTGTAGCCTGGTTTTGAACAAACCATGTATATTCTTGTGCTTCTGGGCTCACATGCTCTCTCTCTTATGCAAATGTGCACAAGCACATACATATCCATCATGACAAAGGGAGACTGGGACAAGGATTGCGAAGTCACTGTCAGATCACAATTTTAGCTTTTTGTGTGTGTAGTGATATTTTTTCCTTTCTGTTCCCTGTGATCATGTTTCTTACTGAAACATGAGAGCTCACACACCAATGGAGACCTGGTACATAAACATAAAACAGCAAATCAGGTTTCTGTGTGGGAGTTCTTATTGTGAGTTATCTCAATATTTGAACAGTAGTTGCTGACAGCCTATGGCTTAAATAATGTATTATTATCTCTGAAGAAAAGCGTCTAGAGGGTTACTCAAGTCAATACAAATTCAGTTTAATATCCTCTTGATTTCCTCATTAAAGAAAGCAATACCAGCGTTGCAGGGGCCAAATAGTGATCATTAGCAGGGGTGCCACTGCCTTGCTAGCAAGCTGGTCTGCCATTCCTGCTCCAAAATATTGTTCTGTGAAGTTTCAATGAGGGTCAAAAGGGATGCTAATAAAAACTAAAGCACGTGGCACACAAAATATGTCCACTCACAGATGGATTCTTTTCCTAATAACCTCAAGCTTCTGCTAGGCATGGAATCTAAGTTAAACTAATACTTCTTTAGGGAAAAAACCATGCTGATCAGCAGTAACAAAGCACCTCTAGGCCAGGAGTCTTGCAAGTCTAATGAAATGGGCCCAATGTAGTGAACTCAGAGCTGTCATTAAAAGGTGGACAATTGCCAGCAGTGAAGCATCATGATTTCCCTCTAATAGCAGACTCAGAAATGTGTATCAGAAATGGCAACTGCACCTGGAGGTTCTGTTTATTAGAGCCCTGTGTCCAGATGGTAGGCTTCAGTCTGCTTTGTCCACATGATAATAAACTCCTGGTTCCTTCTCTGCAACAAATAAAATTTCTCCAAGAATATAACCACTTTAACCAGTTAGTAATTTAAATTAACTTCAGCAATACCCTCATAACCAGCCTATAATGACCTTTTCCTCACCAAAGTATAGATAATTAAAGAATGAAGAAAAATGTTATTTCACAGTCTGGCTTCTATCTACACTACAACTATTAAAGTTAAAATGTTCTTGTTCAGTATTTTTGTCATGCTATCAGTTTCAGTCAAGTCAACAAATAAAACAGATGATTGCCAAAAATTTTTATCTTTGTGAAAGCATGTGAAATGGCATTTATCTTACCTATCTCTGAGCAAGTGTTAAATTTTGAAAGCCTGTTTAAAGGCAATAAATCTAGTTGCAAAATAATTTCAGTCCAAGAAGACTGAAACAGAGTTTAATATACTGGTGGTAATAATGATTAGAAGTCCTAGGGTGACAATTAAAAACAAACAAATAAAGAAATGGGGAATGTCTACTACGGTCAAAAAGAAACATGCCATGTAGTAGAAAGGAATACTTATGGCCCTTTCTAACCAGTGCCAGTAGGTGAGATTGGTAAGTGACCTTTTGCCCTTTTATAGTTGAAAAGGTTGAAATTGTTTAGAAGTCTGAATCTCACTCAAATCATAAACCTAGTCTACAAATTGTTTGAGGGATAATTGTTTTTTCCAGAGAAGCTGTAGGCAGCTGGCAAAAGAAGAAACTCTTCCTTCACAAGAGTAGATTAAAGGTGGAACCTTGGTTTTGCAATAAATACTGCAGTACTTTGTAGGGCATTTTTACCCATGTACAGCAGATGCCCTTGCAGCACTTCAACTCTTTTAAGCAGCCAGAAGCCTGGCTGGTTAATTAAGGCTTCCAGCTGCTGAGGGCAGCTGAACAAGGTCTGTCAGGTGGGATAAGCTGGTCCCAGAACTTTCTTTCCGTAATTTGTCTTTGCTGGGTGGTGCTGGCACCAAGGCACCAGTGGATGTATTGACCCTCTGGTCAGCCCGACCACACCTGAGCCAGATCCTCCCTGTTGGCATGCAGCACCTGGGAACAGTGTGACATCTCACCTACCAGTTGTCTGAGCATCAGTAGCCAGGATGAACAAGAGATGGTACAATCCCTTTTTATTGGTGGGGGCATAGTTGCATGGCAAGATTAAGGAGCAGTTTTATCAAGGCATAGGCTCTCACTGATGGAAGTGTGAGCATTAAATTTGTAAATTCTCTGAGATGCAAAACCTGTCTTGTGGCAAAGGCAAGCATCAAACCATAGCCTCTGACCTAGTGATTTAATCAGAGAAGATAATCCTTTATCTCGCAGAGACAGTTTTGAGTTAAAATGTCACAAGGCTTCACATCTCACCTATAATATCCCTAGAAAAGGGTGAGGTCTCATTTTTGCCTGCATGGTCTGTTATCAGAGAAAGAACTGACACAGGTCCAAACAAACTCTGAAATCTGGATGAAGGCATGTCACATTTTAGTGTTCTCTAATTTTTTGACATGCTGTAGCTCGTCAACAGTTTTGGCAAAACCCACAGATTTTTCAAGCCTTTTTTCCATAATGTAGTGCAGAAATATGCACTGGCATTATCCACCCCAGCAGTATGAAATGTGAGAATACTTGAGCAAATATAACAGTCCATCATCTCCCTCAAGCTTTTATAAATTTACCTGTGGAACTGGAATGCTATAAATTATGTGCTGCTTAATCTACACATAATTAGGAAAATTCTAATGTAAGCTGAACTATGCTGTGATCCTTGAGAAAGGAAAAACCATTAACCTGTAGGAACTTGGACACATTGTTTAGTGTGCTGTTATTCCCCTCTCACATTCCATGTGCTATCACTTAGCAATTTCACTGCAAAGATAAAAAAATACCAGTGGAATGAAACACATGAACACTGGCTAATTGGTAGGTCACTAGAAAAGAATTTTCCACTGGATGGAGAGAGTTTTTTTAATAGGCTTCCACAGAAGCTTATTTTCAACCCCATGCTGTTTTGTGCTTTTCGTGCTAGTCAGGATGAAAACAAACAAACAAACAAACAATATTGAGGTTGTGGACACAGAAATACAGAATTAATAACTACAGACAAGGAAAAGCTACAAAACCAGAACATTGCACAAACAAACAGACCATGCAAACTGTTTGCAGAGTCTTGTGTAACATTTCTTGGATCCATGCTTTTCTACCTGAAGTTAGAGCTTGATGACTGCAGCTGATTGTACCTAGCTGTGAAGCCAGATGTCCTTGGAAAGCTGAGACCAGTTGCCATTTTCTTTGTCACATCCAGTCACTACTTGTTGTCTGTGGAGTGGCTGCCACAGAAGGGGATAATCAGTATCAAATAAGAGAATGGGGAATAAAGAGGAAATTAATATTTTTATAGGATTATTCATGGTTTTAATAGAGAAGAGGCATCTGAAAGTAGATAGACATGTTTTTCTGATTTATCTATGCTGTCCCTTGAAATTACCCCATTCTAAGCTGAATGGATGGATTATTTATTCCATAAAGAGTATGGTAACCTTGGAGTTCTTTATAAACTCCACTTGTGTTCCTCTTGAATCTTCTCGCCTTTTTTTTTTTTTTTTTTTTTTTGTAATAGCAATTACATAACTCACAGATTTATTTGCTTTGTTAGGCAGATAACATTGGATATTTAAAGATTAAGCTGAGGCATCATTCAGATTTCCAATGGGCAGCCCATTCTGAGAGCTCACCAAGGGGTGATGCTGCCACACAAAATGCAATCACTAAAAGAGTGTAATTTTAACTTCAATTTTAGCTTTATATAATGGGTGTTTCCTCATGGTGTAGGTAGGTGTCCTTAATTTGCCTCTCTGTAATGTGCAATCCTTGAATAAGGAATTCAGAGGCAAGAATTTTAATATTTTTTTCCCAGAAGCATTCTTTTTTATGGAGGCAGTCAGCAATAAAAGCAAAATTGTAAAACATACCATTTTTTTATATCTGTAGTGGCAGGATGCATTGTGGAATGCACGTGCTCTCTAGTGAATGACCCATAAAAAAGATCTACACACAAACATTAATAACAATGTTAGAGACGGGGCAAAGGACAGCCAAAGCTTGGAATCAAGATTTGTAAACTATACAAAAAAGCTGGAAATTAATATGCTTTTAGTGTAAACAGGGACAAAGGATCACAAGTGAAGTTCAGGGCAGAACCAGGCTAATAGTGGTCTCTGCCCCAGTCAGTACATTTCCCATCAGGGAGTCCTCCTGAGATGTGCAGTCCTTCAAAAAGACTCATTCAACTGCTCCTATGAAAGCCTATAAATGTAAAGCATGGGCATGGAAATAGTATTAGTGTCCATGATTTTCTTTCCTCTGCCAGGAGCCATTCAACAGACCTGCCTAAGCCTCTGAAGGATGTTGGTGGGTGGAATTTCCAAACGTGGGTGCGAACTGCTGCTGGAAAATCCAATCTGGCAGATTGCAGTCAGTTCATGCAGCTGTCAAAGACAATGAACGGCAGAAGTTACCAACAGCACTATTTTCTACCGGCAGAAACAGACTGACAAATGAAAGGCAACACCTGGATTGACTGAAGATTTCAAGCACAGCCATTGGAGGCAGCCTGATACTGGGAACACAAGAGAATGTAGGCTTTGCCCTCAGCTGCACTGTCCTGGCTCCCCATACTGAGGAAGTGTCTTTCTGACAAGCAGGTGGGGTTTCCAGGCACAAGGCAACATTGGCTGCAGTGTAAAGCTGGTGGAGATCTTGTGAGGTAGCTCCTAGCAGGGGGCCGATGCATGGGGGTAGGGAAATAGTTTACCAGCCTGTTTCACATACTCTGGTTTACAAAACTGCCAGATTTCATGCTGAGAATGTAACAGCTTCCCTCCACCTCCCTATAGCCCAGCCTGACCCTCTGTTCATCTGGCTGTACAGTACCACTGTGCTGTTTTTGCTTTAGTCAGCTGCCAAGGACCCCTGTGCTGTTGGCTCTGCCGAGTCCCACAGCCTGAGAGCTCCCTCCCTCCTTGATCTTTCAGCCCCTCTCACAGCTCCACTACAGAAAAAATAACATCAGTCCTGAGAGAGAAAGATGCGAACAGTCAGAAAATGGTGAGAGAGAAGGGATCAAACACAGGAGGGTGGAGAGGAATGCAGGAGCAGTTAGTGCTCTTAGGGTTGATTCGTAGGGAATGGTGATGAGTCGCAGCCCCTGGACTGTGAGATGTCTAATCGCACATACAGTTCTTGAGGCTGGTGAAAGAAAGGTGCCTCCAACACCTAGACCTCATATGGACCAATCTGTACTTTGGATATGCCTGGATATGTCTGCCGAGGAGTCTCTGTTCTCAGCTAGGACAGGCTTGGAGTGTGTGTTGTGCTCAGACCTTCTGACAAAAGCAAGAGAGCACTTTAAGGAAGAGCCATATTTTAAAGACTAAAGGTCCAAGTCAGAGCCATGACTGCATGTGAAGGTTCACCTCTGAGAGCTGGGGATGGCAGAGATTACCAAACCTCAGCCTGCAGAAGTTATGTTGATTGTCAACTGTTGACAAGTCAGGAAGTAATCATTCTCCTCTTAAAACTAGAAAAGGGTGAAGACAGTATGGGCTGGCTTTCTTCTTCACGCTTTCTCTCAAGAATATGATGTGTAACCAGATTATGTGCAAAAGGTAGGCCAGACTGATTAATTATATTGCAATGATGCTGTACCTGCTTGACATTTTTCACATTACTTTTGTATGTGACAGCTTGTAATGGCATGAATTGGACTACATGCATATTCTGTTTCCAGCAGCTCCCACATTAATACTTAGATAGGCATACATGTGTCAGGTTAACATGAAAATTAATTTTTACTAAAAAAAAAGCATAAAAGCAGTTCTGGGATAAAAGCTGTAAGGCTTCTCAGTAATGCCTGGACTGCTGAATAGTGGGGTATGGTGAATACTGCGGTGGCATATCCTTCAGAGGAGATTTTTGTCTCAGCCTGCAGCAGTAGGATAAAGTCTCATTTGCAGAAAATAATTGTTTCTGCACACCTTTGGTTTTTTATCATTTAGCTTTATTCTGGAAAGGAGCTAATCACAAACCTCCAAAATTAAAATAAACTTAATTGAATCTCCTGCTGTTCTTTCAAAAAATTCAGTAAACTTTCATCTGGGCAAAGGTTGAATAATTGACCTTTGAAATCTTTCCTTGCCCACCCACCCCAGACACAAAGAACCTCTGGGATAATTCTCCTATTTATATAATGACTGTGAAAGTTAAAAAATATTTCTTCCCCATCCCAGTCTATCTGACAGAATCTTCTAATTCCCAGCAATGCTGCCAGAACGAGACAGCACCATGTAAGCAGCCAGGGCAAATCCCTTCACTTGCAAGCATCTGTGTGGGCCAAGAGGGCTGTGAGGGAGGGGGTGGAGTTGCAAGGGGATATTGCTGCTCTGATAGAAGATGAGTCATCAGTGCTGGTTCACAGCTGCAAGAAGCAAGGCCAAGGAAAACAAGGGATAGGGTCATCAGGCTCAGATGCACAGAAATCCGAGGAAGTCCCCCGTGGTCAGGCAGGAGATGGGAGAGAGCAGGCTTCATTACACACAACAAAGCAGGGAAGAGGGACAGGGAGGCCACCCAGCTATCCACACTTTGAGGGTAGATGAAAAGAGAAGTGAGTGAAATATGGGACATTTAGGAGGGAGCCCGGTGACTTTGTCAGATGAATTGATTATAGCAGTGTCTGTCAAACCCACATTAGGGATTTCTGGGCACAGCTAAGCTGTAGCCTCACAGGTGAGAAGCCAGAGGAGCATGTATCCAGGGGATACCTGCCACAGGAACATGTATGCAGACTCACGGGGTAGCTTGTTCCACACATGTATCAATGAAGGAAGCAATGGAGCAGTGTGCTGCAGATCCTAGAACAGTGGCACTGCAGTGTCTTCCCTGGGAGCTGTTGCAGCAGGATGGAGGCAGAACAGTTGCACATTTCTGAAGGAACAGAAAAGATCAAAATCCTTTGTAAGAAAATGTCACTTTGAAGAAATGATTTGACATGGAAAAATAATGGAAGTTTTGAAGTAGAGCAACAATTTTGTATTATTTCCCTTTCTGTTTTCTCAAACTATTTCAGCTCTAATTACATTTCTGCATTCTTTCCCCATGTAATTGTTCTTCAGCTAGGCTGCAGCATTTAAACCTGCATAGAAATAGTTTTGTTTCAGCATGACTGGCTGATCTTTTGGGGGTTTGCCTTGTGTTTCCATTCCAAGGGACATGTAGTTTTCAGATTTACACATTTTAAAAGAGGCCACTGTGGTAGGCTGGCAGCTGTCACTTAGACTAGACTCAGTCTTTGAAATCAGTAACAGGCATCACTCTGGATCTGAATGTGTGACAACAGGAGCTGTGATTGCCAGTTTCTGTGGCTGACTCTCAGATGCAGATGTGGAACAGTGAATACTAATTTATTTCATGATATAGATTCTATCTTCCTTTCCCAAAGGGATGTAAAATGAAATTCAAGTATTAGAAGTTACCTGATTTCCTGGGCAAATCTTAATCTCAGTTTACAGTGAGTGCTGCTGAAGTGCTGTATTAATTGGGAAGATGACAACCCAGATCACAAGCAACATTGTTCCACATAAATGTTTCAGAAAAGAAGAAGACAATACAGCTGGAGGGTCTTGACCTTTCTCGTCATGTGTTTGTTGCTGAGTGCATGTTACAAAGCACCTTTGTGACAATCCACAGATGAGATGAGGTGGCACAGCCCTTACTCTGCAGATTCTAATATTCTTTGAACTGTGCAGATGCCAGTCTCAGTGTAATATATTGCCACTGCAGAAGAGCAACTGTGGAGATTCAGCATTGAAGGAGTGGAGGAGAATCATGGCAGGATTCACAGTCAGCATTCCTGGAATAATTTTCTGTGTCATAGCCAATGGCTGATCATAAAAGTGAGTAAATAGTAATGACTTTCTAGTAAGTGTTAGGGGCTGACCCTAAGACTGTCTGTCACAGGTACTTCTAAAATATTTCTCTACTTCTCTTTAGGATAGAATTAAGTGAAGCTGTTGTTATTCATCATAATTCAAAGTTATAAAGAAAAGCCACTTTATGTTTCTGAGATGTGTTAATGAAGGAAATGCATATTCTTTCTTCACTCTGACGTCTGTTTAGCTTAAAAAAGAAATTTAAAAACAGAGAGAAAAATTAAAGTTGTGCAAAAAGTAGCATGCAGATGACTTGAATGGTTTAAGATGATGAGAAGGTGTTCTCTGTTCCCATCCCCATTTGGTCTGGTAGAGGTTTCACGGGAGAACATGAAGACTGGATTTTAAGAGGGGGTGATTCAGGGATGCAGTAATGCAGCTTTACTTCTCTGCCATATATGCTGCATCCTAAACTCTGAAAAGCAGCCAAGCACTGCTGGTTGCTTTTGGATCTCACACTGTTGTCAAAATCATTCCTTTCAGTAACACTGAAAAATGCTAGTTAAATTAATTACTTTAATTTACTTCAGCTATATATTTATTATACATACACATATCATTTTACTGATGACAGAAAATTGAGGGGAGTGGCTGATACCTCTGAAGGCTGTGCTGCCATTCATCAGAACCTTGATAGGCTGAAGAGTTGGGCAGGGAGGAACCTAATGAGGTTCAACAAGGGGAAGTGCAAGGTCCTGCACCTGGGGAGTAATGAGCCCAAGCACCAGCACAGGTTGGAGTTTGACCTACTGGAGAGCAGCTCTGTGAAGGAACTGAGAGTGCTGGTGGATGGCAAGCTGACTATGAGCTGGCAGTGTCCTTGTGGCCAATGGTATCTTGGGGTGCGTGGGGAAGAGTGTAGCCAGCTGGTCAAGGGAAATGATCCTGTTCCTCTACTCAGCCCTGGTGAGGCCACATCAGGGGTGCTGTGTCCAGTTCGGGACTCCTCAGCACAGGAAAGAGAAGGAGTTACTGGAGTGGGTCCAACAGAGGCCACAAAGATGATTTGGGGTCTGGAGTATCTCTCCTGTGAGGACTGAGGGAGCTGGGCCTGTTTAGTCTAGAGAAGACAAGACTGAGAGGGGATCTCTTCAATACATAAAATGTCTCAAAGGTAGCTGTCAAGAGGATGGTGCCAGATCCTTCAGTGATGCCCAGAGACAGGACAAGAATCAATGACCATAAGGGATAAAGTGGACTCAGGCAAAACTTACCAGCTTGAAATCAGATTAATTTTAAGGTTTATTCAATATAGAAATGAGAGAATAGTTACCATGCCTGCTGGGAAAAAAAAAAAAGTAAAAAAAAAAAGCTAAAAGGAATTTTCAATGAAATTTCAGCTATTTATTTACCAGCACTCTGCTCTCTGTGATACCTTCTCCACCCCCAACAAAACCAAATGAAAAACCAAAAATTAAACCACCCCCCAAAAAAAAACAAAATGAAAAGTGAAACATTAAAATCGCAATATGTCAACAATAGAAGTATTTATATTAGAAAATTTTGTTGGCTACATATTTACTGAAGCTTTGCATCTGATGATTTGTGTCCACATTCTCCTCTGTTGATGTAGTTGCACACCTTTTTACCATGTATCCACAGATATAGCAGTCTTCCCTCTTCCCAAGGCATCATGGTGCTACTGCTAATCGATACCTGAAGCAGTTAAACTCTAATTTCCAAGAAATACTTCACAGCAGTTCTGATAAGAATTTTTTTATTTTTAATATTCAGGTATTCACATTTTCTGACAAAAGAAATATTTAATCTTTTGGTGAAAAGTGGGCTGCTATGACAGCAAACCCCAACTTTCTGCTAAAAGCAGCTCTGGAGGAAAACTTCAAATACGCTGCCAGCCAGAACTACAAAAAATGGGGGGAAAAGAGTATTAAGAACTGTAATCTGATACACAGAATGTCATTGAGTATAATAATATATAGTTTGTCATTTAAATCCATTCAGGATTTGTTACAGGCTGACATCCACTTATAGGCTGCTAGTGTAAATAGCAGTTGTTTATGCCAAATGCCATGTTATAGTAATTTGTGTTTTGGTCTAATTTTAAGTGTATCTGTACCTAGAAATGCTGGCATTTGTTTCTGTGCTCTCTGTTGTTGAAAATGAGTAATATTTAATTTTAAGCTCCAAAGACAGTTCCTGCGTCAACAGAGCAACTCCCAAACCCCCATATCTATTTGAAGCAGAATTCTTAGTGTGGCAGTGCTTAGGGAAATTAGTGGGAAATGTGGCATGCTCTGTACTTGTGTAAACAAGTTTTATTTAGATATTTCAAAATGGATTAAGCTGCCTATTACAAAGTTCCTATCTTTTAAAACCTGATGCTTGGTTTATAAAAGAAAGTTTTGAACTTGGCTCATTTTTTCTCTATAATATATTCATCCAAATCATTGAACTTTCTTGGCTACTTCAAAATAATTTTTATTGATGCAAACACTGTTTTGAAAAGCATTTGCAACTATTAATGCAGGCTAAATAATAAAGGCTACATCATCAGCAACAAAACCCTCTTGTGTCTGTAATTTTACCTGTAAATCAGACACAATTGGTCAGATTTCCTATTAGATGCCCAACTAAATCTTTGGATTAAAAACCTGTGTATTACTTGGTGGTTTTAGTTAATTATAAATGTTTGTAAACTTTAAAAGCTGAATTGCATAGGTGGTTGTCTCAGAGTAGGACATGAGCTTGACTAGACAGGTTCATTTCTCTCCTGGCACAACCAGAGTATACATTGATTTACTTAGTTTTGATGCTGTCTGTCAAAATAGGACTACATGAAAATGTTTGGAATATTAATTTTACATTGAATTAAAATACAAAAGACTATGAAAACATTAGCTTCTTGAATTCCCTTTCAAAAAATAATTACATATTCCCCTGCTTCACCCCTTTCTGAACATCTGTAGCAATTTTTCTAGGAGTGTGTTGGGAGCAATAATAGCTTTTACAAGATTCAGAAGTGTTGCTGTTAAAAAACCAGACCATGTCCCACCCATAAAATTTAAATTTCACATTTTGATGCGACATGAAGTTAAATCTCTTCTGGCGCAACCTGTAATCTTTTTTACTTATGGATTATGTGTTGTTAAAGGGAGAAAGGAAGAAAACAAGGTAGATGAATGTTCAGAACCTGCTTTCAGAAAGGTGTTATTCTTGGTGTAGCACCTTCCAGACCAGCTGTTTGTCTTCCTGCCCCACTGTGAGGAAGATATCATCACTTGCAGGCTTGGATCTCTACGTGAGTACTGGAGCTCAGGGAAGCCAGCTGGACTTAAATGGCAGCTGCCAATGTTGTGGGAGCTGGTCCCCAGACACAGCCAACTGCTCTGCATTCCTTCCCACTGACTGCCAGCAAGGGCATCCTGTTGCTGTCCTGGCTGCTTTGGCTGGCCACTAGCAGGTGGTTCCATTGCTGCAGCTCTGCAACAGGCACAGAGATGGTTTTAAAGACTGACATCACTCTCTGATGTGCAGAACACTTGTAAGCAGGTCCCCTCGCTTCACGCCTTTCAGCAGAGTCCCAGACAAATTTCCCTTTCCTTACTTCTTGTTCATACAAGAACCCATGTGGGAAGCTGCTGCCCGACATCAGTGGGACTGCTTTCCCTGCCACACATGCACAGCTAGCAGGGCCTGGCCCTGGTGTGCTGCTGCAAATCCCTCCTTTGGCCGGGAATTCAAAACGCCTATTTTGAAAGAAAAGTTTCTCTGGCATAATAAAGTTATGTAAGGCTCAGGTCCAGCCATTCAGCCATTAGTCCCTTTCTGTTCTTCTTTTTTTGTTTACCATCATATGTCACAAAAAAAATTCACTTCCTGTTTTGATTTCCTCATCTGAGAAATCTTCGAGTAGATGGATGGAAAAAAAATTTTTCAGGTCTCCATTACTCTGTTTACAATGAATGTCTTATGCTTAAATAATAGATCAATTCCACCATCTATTACAGAAGTCAAAAGGCACAGCACTTTTTACTTTCAATCACAGACTTATTACTGGGCAAAGACACAAATGGGGAATGATTAGTCTTTGCTTCTGTGGCTAATGAGGGCAGGGCAGTTCTCCTTTGAGGGGAAATGCAGAAAATTAGTTCTTCTCAAAGGGAAAATGTTTCCACATAGAAAATATTTGAAGGCCACATCAAATTTGCCCATTTACTGTTTCCTTCTTTTTTTTCCAGTAGTTTACAACTAGCTGAGATTACTCCTCCTGCACTGGGCAACAAAATTGATTTGGTTATGGTAGGAAATAAAGTAAGAACAAAAGGGAAGCATCAGCTTTTGATCTCTTTTGCACACAAAAAAAATTTAATCTTTCTCCAAGCAACGTAAAGAGCTGCTACAGCTTCTGCGAACCCTAGCATACCTGATGGGAATTTGTCCATACTTGGCTCTTGAAAAAATGCTACGCTTATAAAGCGATGTGGCAGAATGTATACTGTAAATTTCTGTCTTTTGAAGGCAGCTGGACATGACATTCAGTCTGACTGTGAAAATTTATTCCTTTCTCTACTCCCCTGGATAAAAAGAAGTTGTTGACAGCAACTGCGGGGTGGGATGTAGAAGGAGAAATTGGAGTAGAGGAAAAGAAAGGCAAAGCCTGAGTGCAAAGGCTTTAATTAAGAAATACATCCAGACATTTTTGACTGAGTAAGCTCCTGGAAGTTATGAAGATTCTGTATAGGAAAACAGCAACCTACTTCAAGACTAAAGGAGGTCTAAAGGGGAGTTTTACCTAATTGAAACAGTTTTCAGCTTCTCTGAGAGGATGAATTTTGAAGAAATCAATGGAACAGTACAGAGACTGAAGCAGCTTTGGCCAGTGTGACATTGACTGTGTACCTTAATAAAAGTAGAAATGTGTTCTCTTTTTATTTGTTAAAATTAGGTCTGGATCTCCATAAAACCACTCTAATATTTCAGCTGTCTGACACTTCACTTGCTGAATGTGCCTCTGTGTATGAAAAACTGCAGCTGAGAAATTTTAGAAAATTTTACGTTTCCAGCCAAATTTTTATGCGGGTAGTGATTGGCCTCAGAATTATATCCTTATTTCTCAATGTTTCAATCTGAATAAAAACAAATCTCTTTTCTTCATGCTGAGCTACACCTAACCTTTTCACAGCCACACAAGTAACCATATCCTTTTGATACAATATTATCATAAAAATATTGAACAAAATAGCTAAAACCAGCATAAAATCAGCATATGTTATAAAAATCTTTGAGAACAAACAAACAAACAAAAAAAAACAAAAAAAAAAATCAAAATTCTTGTATTTCTGGAAAGACAAACACGGTCTAAGACAAAATAAGAGCATGTGACACCTACTTTATTTATGCTAACACAGTTTTCTTGAGTCAGTCAGGGTGAGATATACATCCAATAATGTGTAAAGAAAAAAAAATTAATTGAGCAAAACAATTTTTTAAATTTTTTTCTGTCTTATCTTGCCAAAGTTAGAAAGCTCAAAAGCAATTATAAGCTAATGGAGATTTAAGGTTGCCATATTTCCATGGTGTAAATGGGGTTTATGAAGATAATCATGAACATACTACTTTTTCTTTTCTCTGTCTCTGTCTCCTCCCTTTCTTTGCCCCCTGATCTCTCCCCTTTCCAATAATCTACTTTTTTTGTTGCTGAGATCCTATCTCAAATTCCCTGTTTGTATATCTGGCTTTTTTTTTCTCTTTCCATAAATTTTCCTACCACTTACTGAGATTTTGTCTTTTCAACCAATTTCCTCTTCCTCATGCTAGATTACAACTAAAATACAAGCATAGCATGAGAAAAAAAAATGACTGTACTCTAAAAGATTCTATAAGCTTCTAAAGCCATGTTTGAAAGACTTTAGTTGCAGTTGTTCATGCACCATAATCTTTGAACTAGCTTAGCTGCTCAAGATAATCTCTAGCCTTGTCACTTTAATCCTTTTATTCTTTCTCCCCCTCTGTACCTTTCAGTGCCTTTTGCATGTTATTACACACCATTTTCTCCCTTTGGAATGCTTTTAATTAAATGGGCCATCATAAGATTTCCTCCTTGAAGCTGATGCCAGAAGGCATGAGTGGGCAGTACTAGGGGGGATGAAACACATGGGCATGTACCAGGAAGAGGTGGTATAATCAGATTATTGCTTCATTTTGTCATCAGATTTCTTACCAATGTAGAGTGCTACACTTAATACAGAGACCTGTGTGAGTCATGTGTGTGGTGAGAGAAGATGATTATTTTACAGGCATCTTTGAATCCTTGTAACTGAGTTTAAGATATATGCAATTGAAATTGCATCAGTATGTGCTCTGTTCATGACATCTGTATTCCCACAAAAACTACCTACGAGTTTAGTTAGGGGTAGTGAGGCTTTTCGCTCTTGATTAGATATTTAGTGTGACCCAGTTAGTAGAACAATTACATAGTGTTCAGAGAAAAAAAAATACATATGTGCATATAAATATAAAATTTTAAAAATTTTATGCCTTTGGGAGTTCTCATTTCAGATGCCTTTGAAGATTTATATTCTACATGTGAATAAATGCTTTTCTTCAAAGAAATCCTGATGGTTCTGGCTGTGTATCATGATAATTTTAAAGTTTTATCCTTCTGTTTAAAATTAATTTAGCTAAATTTGTATTCTGGAGTCAGCCAAACAATTGCATAAACTGGACCAATGCTCAATGCTTTGTTTTTTCTATTATGGAGCTAATATCACTGAGCAACTATGTATTTTTATTTGCAACAGAGTAAACAGAATTCTTTTGTGAGTCCAGACAACCTGGATAAAAAAACATTTCTTCTTACAGGCTTTCTGATGTTCAGCAGTTTGTTAACAAATTCCACCATCCATATGCAAGGAATTAACTGAAATGGAAGTGATTACTCACAAGGTAATGCCCTCTCTGAGTAGAATTCTGCAACCTTTAATTAAGAATGGCAGAATACGTCCCTAAAATTGTCTGCAATATTTTACTCTTTTTTCTTTTTTTTTGCAGTCTGTTGTCTTGATAGGTTTGTCATATTTCACTCTCATTTGGTTAGCTCCATGTCCAAGTTTCAAGGCTCTGCTTATAATTTATATAACACTATGTACTTCATTTGTGGTTTTCCTTTCACATTTCGTGTACACAGCTGTGCTGTGACTTCACAGTGAAGAAAAAAAATTTGGTTTACTTTGTATAGCTTATTTTAGTTTGACATTTGCTGGTTTTGTCTTCAGAGTAAATTTTAAGCATAGAATTTTTAATACATAAA
Organism: Bombycilla garrulus; assembly: GCA_013400315.1. NCBI lineage: Eukaryota > Metazoa > Chordata > Aves > Passeriformes > Bombycillidae > Bombycilla > Bombycilla garrulus. The sequence continues at coordinate 378,301 of VXBU01005600.1, forward strand.
AAGAAAGAAATTAAGGTGAAACAGTCCAGAGAATCTTAGAAGTAGTAAGAGATTGTTCAAAAATATTTTATGAAAGTTTTTAGGCTTTTTAAAATGGAAATATTATATTTATCCTGTCTCAAAATAGCATTTATTTTGAATATATAAGCAACTTCTGGAGAAAATGCAAATAAGATCACTGTTTAATTGCAAGTATCTAAAAACACCTTTAAAAATTTATTAACTGTGTCAGTATTTTGTTTGCCCTGAATCAATGTGATATAAAAGCAAAGACATTTAAAATAAACATTATCATTAATACATGCTACAAGTTTGAAATGAAGATATATTTATATAGGAATATCTAGGGTGCTACAATGTTAAGCAGGCAATAGATGTTCAACTTTTCTCATTTGTGGGCTCCATAAAAATATTTCAACTACATCTTGGTGAAGTGGTTAGATTTATTTGTAACTTGGCATATTTCAGGCTACTAGCAACAGATTGGTGGGGCTTGTGCTGAGAAGGATGTTCAGTTATTGTTTGCAGCGTACTCATAAGAAAGGCAACAAACTCCAGTGGTCCGTGGATCGCAATTTTGAGAAACAGATACTTGGCTGTGGGCTTGGCCAGAGCAAAACTCATGTGTTTTTAAACAGGCTGTTTGTGCCATCATCATTCAGGCATTTGATTGCCCCTAATTTGTGATGAAGCTCTCTCAACGGCCATACCACAGTCAGATGATGAGGGCTGGCCACATACACCAGAAGTTCTGGGAAATTGCTTCCTCCAGGAATCCCAAATATTTAAAGACTGCATTTGAATATTTGCCACTCCTTCCACTGCTCTCCAAACCAGGAACTTAAACCAAAGTGCAGGGCTTGGCTGCCTGCTTTGTGCTGCTCTGCCAAGGTTTGCAGATGACTTCTTCTGTCCTGTGCCTGTCCCCATGCTGGTAAGTTGAAGCCAGGATGCCAGTGCCATCCCATATGGCAAAGGTGTGCAGGCAGGAAAGGAGGGAGACAAGTGGAAGCAGCTGTTTCAGGGTGCAGGCGGCCTTTTCCAGGACCCAGCTCTCTGCTTCCTCCCAGTTCTGCCAAAGTCATCACATTCCTGCAGGCTCTGCAGTGCACTGCTGCTGTGGAAAATCCAGCCTTGAGCATTTTAACCACCAACATAACTTAAACTAAATGTAGTAATCTTATCATCATTCTTTCATTGTCAGACTCAGAAATTCACTTCAGTAGTGTTTGGGGTTTTTTTCAGTATTAAGGAATAACATATGTTTTGTTTTTTTTCCTCTGATGAAGAAATACTAAGAAAAAGCAGGCAGATAAAATGAAACAAGTAATTGTGTGGGCACGAGGAAGTATCTAGGTGTTAGAAATTTCTTAAAATCAGAACTTTAAATCCAGGGAAATCTGAATTCAGGTTTTGCTACAGGCAAATCTTCTTATGTTAAGATGAATAGCATACACACAACCTTTCTTCTGGCTTATACTGCCCTCACGAATGGGGGATGCCGGGGGAGGAAGAATGCAAATGCCAATCTCGAGACTTTAAAAGTCTAATTTAATACTGTGAGCAGTGCCTTAATCACAGTTATACATGGATCATAACCTGTAAAATTATTATGGGGTGAGTGCATCACTGCTCCAAACTGCTGTCAGAGAGTGATTACAGGATTCTGTCAAACTCGAGGGCATATCAAGGAGGGGCCCACAAGTCTCTCTTCTTGACTCAGTGATAGGCAATACCAGCATTAAAAGTTAGGATGATGGACAATAATCTTCTTCAGGAATCTACAGACGACACCAAAGGGGAAAACAACTGCAAATGCTTTTTAAAAAGTGTCCAGTTCAAAGTGATCTTGATAACTTGGAGAAATAGCCCCAAACCACTGAGGTGATATTCTGTAAAGCTTGAGTACAAAGTACTGCTTCTAAAAAGAATGACAGAAGTAGAAAATAGAGGAAAATTTGGTCAGGCTGCAGGAAGTGTGGGAGGGATCATTGTTTATTGTGGACCAGAGACTAAATACACGTTAAATAACACAATGAAGTAATGGAAACTCATTTTATATTCTCAGCATTAGTGATTTCTCAGATGGAATATTGATGCCCAACTGCTCAGAGAAAAGCCAGACAAATTCACAAAGAATAATTTTTCTAAGAAAAGACAAAGAACAAAAATTTCAAAAGAGGAAAGTTGATAAATTATCTGATTCTTATCTGATTTCAAGCATCAAGAATGAAGCATGACCTATATGGAAATTTGAAGGAAACAGTTTTATTAAGTGTTATAAAAAGGATAAAAAATCATGACCAGGAGCATGTTTCACAATATTTTAGTATATAAAAAACTCCTATAAAGGAGGTAGGGTCAGATGTACCTTATGTACATACAGAGTAAAACAAGAGACAGTAGGGCTTAACCAAAACTGGAAAAGCTAAAGAGTGGCTTGCAGAAAAAGAATTCAGGTTATCTCACTGGTTAGCAAGAAACATTGAGAGATCTGTGTTTGAGGTGTTGTAAAAGGAAACTAGAGGTACATAGGAGGGGCTTGCAAAATATCCTTGAACCTGTCTCAGAGTAGAAGAACACTCTGGATGATATCTTAATATCCCAGAGGTTTTGGGGTGTCCTGTACAGTGCTTTTCCCCAATGACTCCATAAAGATTTTAACCCAAAGGTTTCTAAGCCTGAGTGTACCTCAGAGGAATCACACATTTTGCATACCTATTTCACATTTGTAGCTTGAATACCATTCCATCAAATTGTTGGTAGGCTAGCTCCCCTTCTGGTTGCTATAAAATGTTTTTTCTTGGTATGTGAGGATTGGGCTCAGAGATTAATTTTTCTTCTTGACAGTTTGCCTGAGGTTTTGGTAGAGGAGCTGTATGGAGGCAGGGATCACCTGGCTAAATCAAAGGGTAAATGCAGGTCCCAGCTCCTTTCCCTTATATGTCCTTACACTCACCTGTAGCAATGATATGGCAGAGATTTGAATTGAAAGAATGTGATCTTTGGGGAATTTTGTGCTCGCACATGGATACAAGTTTTTTCATAGGTAGACTGACTACTCCTAAATATTGTTACACAAAGCTATGTGGCCCAACTATTTATCAAGGAGACAAGTCACTAAATGTTTGTGTGTAAGATGTCAAAACCAAAACCTTTTCTTCCAGAGAACAGTATCAGTGCAGCTGATCACAATCTACTGGTGGTTCATGTCTGTGGTAATCAATGCTACAGGTAATTTCTTGCTACTCTCAAAGTTCAAATGACTTAAGCATAACAAAATTAAAAAAGTACTTTCTGAGTAATTTGATGATGAAAAAAGTCCATTATTGAAAAAGTTGCCCATGTGCAATTGTGTATCACCAGCTGTTTCCTTTCATTTGTATTCAAATGGCCTGCAGCACTGCTGTTTAAATTACTCATGGTATTGGCTAAATGGATGGAGTGGGACATGTTATTTGCATATTGATTTGTTTTGTATGGAAATAATTTTGATGAGTTTTTACCTTATTAGACTGTGCATTGTCATAGTGTGTATATGAATACAACAATCTCAGGGTGGGGAGAAGTTTTGAAAAATGGAAATGCAAACACATATAATTTTTATTTAATTAAAAAGTATTTAATATTTAATTAATAAACTCTCCTTAATTAATTTAGGGACTTGAAATTAGAAAAACACAAGATTTAAGAACTTGTAGGTATAATATTTGAGCCTGTATCCTTGGAGTATAGTCATCAGCTACCCTCAGCTTAGGTCGAAGATGCAGGCTGAGGTCTTTTGGGCTGCTAGCAAAGGGTTTTGCAGGCTGGGTGCTTAATTCTCATCCAGCATGCTCTGTATTACTGCTTATGAAAATTTGGAACTTTTACTTAAACAAGTAACCACCACACAGTGTCTTACATAAGTGACTCCGGAAGTCTATGAAGGGCAGCACATTGGTAGTGGTACCTGGGGATCAGGTTTGACTAACAAGCTGTTCTTCTGATTTCTTGTGTGCAAATAAAGAAATTAGCCACAGCTTAATCTTGAAAGTAATTAATTACCTTATGTATATAAATCTATATCACACTTTTGCCATTCCCGATGTAGATGCATTAGTGACTGTTTAGCTGTAAATGTCTTTTCTCATAAAGGCAATGAGTGCTTGCTTCAATGAGCACTGACTCAAGGCTCCTGGGATTTAAGGACCATACCCACAGCTGTTTGTGTCCTTAGTCACAGTTGTCAAGGGGACCATCTAATGGTGTCATGTCCAAGGCACAGCCATTCTGGCTAATTAGCTATTAGTCTGGCGGAAATCCCTCCTCAATGAGGTTTCAGTACAGCTTGCTTACTTTCAAGAAGCAAGTCTGATAGAATTTTACCAGCAGTGACCATTTCCTTGTCTGCAGGGCATGGTAAGAGCCTTATTTCCTGCTTTATAATGCTTCTGTCAGGCATCAAAGGGTAGCTGACCAATTGCATTTAACTGTTTTACCGAGATGCACCTCAGAAAAACATCAGAAGATGGAAACTCCAGTCACACATAGTAGTAAAAAGAGTGTTTATATATACTAAATAGATCCTTCCATTCTCTAGACTTCTTAATTATTTTCTTGTTAACGTGAAGCCTCAGCCTTTAAAAGTAGAACCTCTGCATTTCTATTGTTCTATTTTTAACATGTTAACTAATGTAACTGATTCAAAGTTCAGAAATATGTATTTGGTATAATTTGAAGAGTGACTCTGAAGATCAACAAACTACAAAGCACAGAAACCTGCCAGATGGTCCAAGCAGAGGAAGTACATTACTTCTGCACTTTTCACAATTATGATTGAAGTAGTGGGTTTTGGAATGGATCTGAAATGACCTCTTGGGTTCCAGATTTTACAAAGGAAAAAAATAGATTAGTTGTTAATAAATCAGTATTGCTGTTATGCTCCATAGCAATATACACTTTTACAACTGACGATTTTTTGAGAGATAACACTAAAGCTTGAAATTGTATATTACTAACTGGCCTGCTCAAAATCCCAGGACCCATGCCTTTAACCTGTTAGGAATCCATTTCAGAATCTCACAGTCTGCCCCTCCAGAAGTTTATGGAAGTGTGCTTATGCTTCTTGGGGAGCACTCTGGTACTCATTCCTGGTGACAGGAGAAACAAGAAGGGTGTGTAGTGGGATGATGCTGGCTGGATGCCAGGCATCCACCAAAGCTTCTCTATCCCTCCTCTCCACAGCTGGACAGGGAGAGAAAATATAGAGGTTCCTGTGTTGAGATAAGGTCTGGGAAAAGTCACTCACCAAATACCATCACAGGAAAAACAAACTCAGATTGGGGATATTAATTGAATTCATTACTAACAAAATCAGAGCAGGATGATGAGAAGTAAAATAAATCTCCTTCTCTCACTCCTCCATCCTACCTGGGCTCTACCTTCTTCCTTGCAGTGGGTCAGGGAGATGTGGAAGGGGGCTTATGGTCAATTCATCAAATGCTGTTCCTGCCACTGCTCAGGGAGAAGAGTCCTTCCCCTGCTCCAGCATAGGGTCTCTCCCACAGGAGACAGAGCTCCATAAACTTCTCCAATGTGAGTCCATCCCATGGACAACAGTTCTCCAAGAACTGCTGCAACATGGATCATTGTTCATGGGGTCAGTACTTCAAGGACAGGCTGCTCCAGTACAGGTCCCCCATGGGGGCACAGCCTCCTCTTAGGTGTTCACTTGCTCCAGCATGGGGTTCCTCTGTGGGCTGTGGGTGGATCTCTGCATTCCTCTGATCCTCCATGGGCTGCGGGTGCATAGCTGCTTCACCATGGGCAGTAGGGAACCTCATCTTCAGGGCCTGGAGCAGCTCCTTCCCCTCCTTCTGCACTGACCTTGGTGTCTGCAGAGTTGTTCTTCTCATAAACTCTCACCCTACTCTTCTCTGGCCACAATTACATCTGCACAATAACTTTTTCTCCTTCTTAAATATGTAATCACAGAGGTGTTACCATCATTGCTGCTGGGCTCAGCCTTGGCCAGTGGCACATTCATCTTGGAGCCATCTGACATTGGCTCTGTCAGACATGGAGGAAACTTCCAGCAGCTTCTCACAGAAACCACCCCTGTATCCCCTGCCTACCATGCAGGTAGGCATGGTGTGGCCATGCAAACCCAGTACAGGGAGGAGCACAGGATGAGCAGCAGGTTTCTCTTCCCAAAGGAGCACATGTTGATGTTCTTTACACATGAAAGCACGTGCAGGGGCTGGTTTGGAAAATATTCAGGAATGGCATAAAGACTTTTTGTCTACTCTACCAGCCTTTGAAGTCAATAGGAGATTTGTCCAGTGATTTCAAAGAGTTCTAAATTACAGCTCTAAGTTAGTCTAGTAATGGAAGTTATCTGTATTTCTAAGAGTACATGGATTTCTGCCCGTTCATCAGATGAGTTCTGGAGATATTGTTCAGTTGTTTATGGTTCTCACCTGCTTTTGAAACACTGGTTGGGAATTTATTTAATATCACCTCAGAATAAAGAAAAGACATTTACAGTGGCCTGAAGTACAGAAAAGGCTAATATAATGAAGTTTTTTTCTCTCTTAACCTTGAAAAGGCATTTCAGAGTGTATTTTAGTTTCAAATTAAAATATCCTATACTAGAAAGCAACCTGAGATAGTAGCCTGAAGCTATCAGAAAAATACTGAAATTTAATTGCATCTTCAGCTCTGCCATAATGTCATTTCAAGGACATACCTGCATGATCAAAACTAGTGAAATGAAAAATTGCCAAAAGCTCTTAATGAATCAATGAATGAAGAGTCCAACTCTTCAACTCTAAATAACTACACAATGACAGTGATCAATAATACAGATAATTCAGTGTGCAGGACAGTCTGACTTGAAGCTTATGTTTGAATGTGCAAAACAAATTAGGTCTAATGACTACTGCTAAGTTCTGTACATAACCTAGGACACCCAGCATGATTTATCACTTCTTATTTGCACCTGGTCTCAATGTATGCTCAATCATTTAGAAAATAAATGAACCAGGCTTATCCCAAACTGCATCTATCATGGCCAGACCAGTATGCTGCAACCTGCACTGGAGGCAAGCTATTATTTGTGCCAACCAGTTTGCTCTTTTAATATAAAACCCAAAACAAACCATGACGGTTTTTCTATGCTCATATCAGCTAAGGGGTGTGTGCCATGCCCCTCTTTCTCATTTCATTCTTGTTTTCTGGCTCTTGTGGGGCAGTTTCCTTGACCATGTGCCTGATTCATAACAGTCCAATCTTCAGTAATTCATACGGTAGAAATATTTGGTAACATAGTCTATATCATCTAATCTATAGGAGCTTTAAGGCATTATTGATACTTGATAAATAGGCCTCAGACTTTTGCTGGCAAAAAGCCTCTAAGGCAGTTGATGAGCTGCATATTCCACATCTAAGAACTCAAAATGTCAGTAAATAGAGGTAGTGCATTTAACCTCTCAGTGATCTGAGCACTATGCAATTCTGCTTTCAAATGTATTGTAAGCATTAAGTAGTGCCAATTTGAAATAAAATAGCATTGTACATTACACAGAAGTACTCAAGCACTCACCAGCGAGTCTGATGTACGAGATGGTGCATGGTGGGAAGGTCATAAGGCAAGCAAAAGCATGAGCTGTAGCGCAGTCATGTCTGAGATCATTGGGGAAATATGACCTATGAAAGTCCCCTTGGGAGCCACCAGGCCACTCAATGTGCAGTGCAGGCACTCACCTTGCTCTGTGCAAAGGACCTCAGAACAGTAAAATTTGTCCTGGTGTCCAATTAAAGTGTTAGTCCATTCTATTTTTGCAATGAATGCCCTATTTATCAGGTTGCTTGGAAGGTGGTGGTTTTAGCTCTCTTTCAACCCATGTTCTGAAGGAGCTGAGTAAGCCAGACTGGCTTTTTCATACAAAATATATTTACATAGAGATTCAGATTTGAGCAGAGCAAACATATAAATTTTAAAAATTCTCTACTGATGCTCCTGGTACAGTGGCCTCATGATTAAATCCTTTAGTACTGCTTTTCAACCAGTGGCAGGCTCATGATCCCTTTTCGTTGTAAGTAGTGGTGTTGTCCTCCCTTATTAAAAGCAACGTCATTGATTGAGGCAGAAGGGCTTCCTCCTTCTCTTCCTTTGCCTGCATCCTGTCCCCAGTGAAATCTTGTAGGATTTGGGGTTCTTTTTTTCAGTGTTGAATCTGTAGGATCTGTTTCTTTGAAACCTTTAAGAGACAGAAAAGTACAGTTAGCACATTCTAATTTGTGCTGCTGTGTGGTAAGGCTAATTAACTACTGTTTCAGTGCTACCCTCCAGTACCCAGTCACAAAGAGGTAGTAGATGCAAAGAGATGATTTTGCCTTCTTTGATGGAAATTGCTGCCAACATTTTGTTCTTTTTTTTTAACATTATCATACTTGTTACTTTCTATCCAAGTAACATGATTCTACTGAGCTGGATGCATGGATGCATGTACACAAATTAACTTTTTATTAACATCATAAGAGCAGGTCTCCGAGTTGATGCACTCTGATGAGAGTCACAGATCAAGTTCCTACCAGCTTCCCATCAGGAGAAGTACACAAGGAGTTGCAAGAATCAGCAGGAAGTACAAGACTATTAATCACAAGAAGCAGGCAGACTGGTGGCTATACTGGCTCATTCTCACACCCAGCGGTCAACCGAAATAATTTGGCTGAATTAATCAGTGGTATCAATACATCTGCCTTCTCTGTTTCAATACAATTTCAGTAGGCTACTTTGCAGTGTGCAGATTTCTGTTGGAAGTTACAAATGTAAAGCACTACTGAAATTAAAGAAAAAACAGGAGCCAGAAGTATTTTAGGTTTCCCCTTCCTTCAAGAATGAATTCCATGCTCCTGACAGAAGACCACCATACAAATTGTCCCGATATTTTTTTTGTCTTTTATTCTGCATTTTCTCAGTCTGATAGGACTGGGATAATAGAATTAATCTTCAGAAAAACTGAACTCTATAAAAGCAGTTGCAGATATATTCAGGATCTTGGCTGGAGACAAGGGTAAGAAATCTATTAGTTTCTTACTCTGTGCTTAGACAATGCTGACTTAGTACAATCAAGCTCTTCCAAGATAGAAAATGAAGTTTCTTTGTGGGATAGAGCCAATATCAAATTGGTTGAAATAATCTGACAAATCTTAACAAAAGGGCTATATTCTTATCATCACTATGAAGAGCAGAGCTTGTACAGGCACAATTTCACAGAGGACTTCAGGTATGAAGATATAGAAATTACTGGGCAGCTGAAGAATACTCAAACTTGATCTAAGAGAACAACAGTGTTTATCATCCATACTCTCTTAAAATTAAAAATATTTTGCCATGCTTTGTGATTTTTCCCAAATACTTTGTTTTATTTTTTTATTCATCTTCTCAAATTATGTATTAGTCAGCTTTCATATGTGTTATTTGAGCTATGTTTGCATACTTTTCATCACAGAAAGTTTTGTATAGGAATTGGAAGGGTTTTTTTTTTTAATTTTAGAGTTTGCTACTTGGAATTTATGACTGAGCACCTTCACTTAAGTTCCATCTAATATCAGCCACATTTCAAGACACAAGATTCTTTAGAGTTTGGCTCAGCCCACTTGAGGCCTGCAGCTTTCACTGCCCATGTAGGACTCCCAGGGAAGTGTTAAAGCTTATGAGTTAGACCGGTGTTATAAATCTGGAATCTGGTGATATTTCAGTTCTCTGGATGGTGTTATCATTGTCAAAGGTTTTTACTGGAGCAGCTTCTTCTGTTTGTTTGAACAAACACTGTGTTGTTGGTTCTATTACATGCACATATTTCTAGGGGCTTGAAAGTCCCTGCTAAGCAAAGCTTCATACTAAGCAAAATTTTGTCTTAGTATCTGACCTTGCTGTAAATTTGAAAAAGGGCATGGCAGTGCATGGCAGTGCATGGCAGTGTAAGTACAGGACAAACCTGACAAAAAAAGAAAAAATACTGATAATTGAGGAATTTAATTATTCTGACATTTCTTTTGAAAGCACTAATGGGAATAATAATGCAGAATATATATTTTTCCCATAGCCAATAAAACAAAGCAATTAGATAAAATAGAATTGTCAGTGGTGGGCATTAGGGGACCTTTTTATTACAATGAATGAAGAGTGAAATGCTCACGTCTCTCTAACAGAAGAGGCAGATACCACGTCTATTCTTCCTTTTGCACATCATCCCAGAATAATGTACCCCTAGATGTTGTGTTCTGCCAGATTTTCATTTAAGTGGTTTCTGCAAATTATGGTATAATTTCAAAATGACCTTCGTAAATCCCTTGGGAACAATTATTTTAGCAGTGCGCAAAAATTATGTCCTATAAAGTCCTGTGCTTCATGATTAAATAAAAGAATGCATCCTCATCAATTTAAGTAATATAACCTGTATAAAATCAAAGAGATCAGTGACTCAAGTGGGTTTTTTTTACCTAAATATTTGTAATAGAAATTTAAATTTTCAAAGAACCAGAACCATCATGTGTTAATCTCATAAACTTTCTCTGAATAATTTTCAGACATTTAGTTCACGTGGCTATAGGGCTCTTAGAGTACTTGCTAGGATAATTTTTTCCATCTATGTGGCCTTGTAAAATTATTTCTGTGGTGGAAATATTTTATTCTATCCTAGCTATCAAAAAGCCTTCACTTTGACATCCACAGATTACTTCAAATTTAGACCTGATAGAGAGTGACACAAACCCAAGTATTTTCTGCATATAAGTAGGTCTTGCACAGGCAACCTAAAGAGCTGTTTTATTTAGCATTTGCCATTCTTGTCATTATTTATTCTAAATGTGCTTTATGTTGTTTTTCTTAGACCCTTAGACACTGTCTTACTAGTTGCAGTGCAGACTGTCCTTCCCTTAGGTTTTTCATAAATCAGCTCCTAAAATCTTGCTAATCCCTTTCATTATTCCTTCCTATGCTCCCAGCACTGAGAGTACATTTCTAGAACAATACACTCTGGGCTGTGCACATCATCCCAGTGCAGGAGCATGTCAGGTCTTGGTTCTGCAACTCTACTTAGACAAGCTCGAAACACCCTGTACATGTTTAGCAGAGCTTGTGAGGCATCTTGATAAGCTGGGTGGCATTACTTCGTTATAATATACATAACAATTATGCATAATACAATGGGTTACAAAAACAATGATATATTTTTTAGAACTATGTTGTATTAGTTTCCATGCTTCAGACAATATTGCATTTTCAGAGGAAGCTTGCAAAGTGTCTTGTCAATTGACATGCTGAAGACAGCAAATGAGGAGGAAAAAGGTGTGCCTCTGCAAATATTTAATAGAGCCATGGCTTCATATCCCTCTCTGACTGTCAAGAAGACACAGAACTGTTGGCAGCAGCTGGTACTTTATGCAAGGAATGTGCTCAGCTTTCTGCTTTGTCCATCTCTCCAGAATGATCAATCTGCTGTATAAAGAACTACCTTGCAGGCAGAAGTGAGTGTAGTAGGGAAAAGTATATGACCACAACATAGATGGAGAAATTGTTGGCCTAAGCCACATCTCTATTAAGCAGAAGAGATACAAGATCTTTGGTGGGAGAGGGAGGAGGTGAAAATGGGATGTAAATTATCAAAATTCTTGAAAGGGGTAAAATAGGACAAGGCAGAAAAATGGGCACCATGGTTAGGAAAGAAAAAATGAAAAAGAAGTCATATGATATAGGCTGCAAAAATAGAGGAACACCTGAGCGGTGAATGAGTGAGAGGTGGGAACAGTGCAGCATCTGCTTGGAGCAGCACAGAGACAAGATGCAGGTGGTAACAAAACATTCCAGGTACATCCTCAGACAATGGAGCTGGAGACAAGGTGCAGCACTCAAAGAGGAAAGTGATTTTGGGAGGGAGTTTGTGGGATGAACCACAGAGTCCTTGAAGTCAGTTTTGTTTTTAACCACTGGAAGCTCAGTGTGCAGCCACTATTCTGTCTCCCTACCTTCATGTGCATCTCAATCATGACAGGCCATCCTGGTTCTGGTCTAGAAAAGAGTCTGAAAGTTTAGCTCAAAACATAAATATTCACTACTGAATCATCTGTCATCTGCACACCTGTTCCTTGGATGAATTTGATTCCATAACCATGGAGCTGAATTGATGAAATTTTTGGAGTAAAGGAGCAGAAGCAGTTGGAGTTGAAGCGTGATTCATCTATTTCTCGTAAAAGCTCATTATAGGCTTATAATTGACCCAATACTTTCCATCAAATTTGAATTAAATCACACTGGAAATCAGTTACCCAAATTCCCAAAGGTATTTGTACTTTATATAAAAATGAAAATGAAAAGATTTGTGAGATTGCTCAAAGAATAATGCTGTAATTTGACATTTGTGAAAAGTGCAGGTTACTCCCCTTTGTCCTTCTCCACCTGAGTGTTTGGAGAAAATAATGAGTGCACGTATTTCACTATTTTGCTTTGAATTATGAAACAATTTGTTTAGAGCCTTTTCAATTATGGAAATTCTGTGGAAGCATGGAAGTGCAGGGGAGAAGATTAAAAATGCAAATTTCTGTTTCAGTTGTCAGCTCTGTTGTTTTGAGTATGGCCTCAGTTAAATTAACAGCACTCAGGGATCATCCAAATGCTGAACAACCTTTGTATGCAGAAGTTCCAGAGGGCTGGAGGCAGTGATGCTTGTCTCCTTCCACTCTGATCTTGCTGGGATTTGGAACCCAGCCTCAAGCATTATTGCGTCATAACAGAGGGTATCTTGAAAGGAAACTGAGTGGGGCTTGGATCACTGTGGCCCCTCCTGTGTGATACAACCCTCTTGCCAACATGAGATGAAGTCTTCCCTCACTCTCCTCCCCTACTGTGATCCATGAGCACTGAGCTCATGTCAGAGGATCTTCTGGGGTGATAGAGGAGCGTGGTACAAGAAACATGGAAAACAGATGCTGATCTCCCCATTTCTCAAGTGCAGAGGAATTTTAATTTGTACATTCCTCCTGCTAGTTATGCTGGTTCTGCAGTAAACAAAAAAACCATCTAGGTTGATTACTTAAAGCCAAAGTCTTCCCATCTCAACACATACAGTTCCACAAACACAACTTGACCACTACTGTGGAAAAGAAATATTGTACTTGAGGGAAATAGCTCATGTTCAGCTGACTGTAAACCTGTTTCAAAGGTTAAACTATTCACTCTTCCTTGTCAGTTTTCAGCTGAAACCTTTTGATTGGTGGGAAGAAATATTTGTTTTAGTTGAGTATTAGTCCAAGAAAGCATCCAACTGAACTTCAAAATGAAAACTTAGGGTCAGACTGAGGAAAAAAAAAAGGGAATTTTTAAGTTAGTGAGAGTTCAGTTCAGCACCTGTCTTTCCCTCTGCAGAATGATACACTTCTCTCCAGATTTCTCTCTTTGACTGAGTAGATGAGTTTCAGCTAATTTCTCATTGTATTACTTCACAGGTTTTCTATTTGGATCTTTTCATATCTTTGCACAGTTTGGATATCTCTAGTTCCCAGTTCTCAGAGGTATTTGCAGTTTCTGCCCATTTGTTTTGAGTGAATTTCATTAAGGTTTTTATTTGATCTATTCCCTAAATCGCTAAGGCTAACTTGCCATATTCCCAATGCATATTTTACCCTGCATTACTTTACTGCCTGACAAGTCCCTTTGCATCACAGGTTTTCAGTTATATGCCAGCGATCTTACAAAGACTGGATACGAATTAATTTTGAGACATGTTTTAAATTATAAACATAGCCAAAGGGTTTTATATACCCTTCCAGCTTTGTCATAAAATCTTAAAAAAAAAAAAAAAAAAAAGACCAAAACCACAAAACAAGTTTAGCTGAAGACATTTCTTATTTTTAAACTTCTCTGTCTCCACCAGTGATTCATTCTTAGACTTACCTTTTGATCAGTCACTGGAGACCTTGAAAGTGAAGACTATGATACTATTAATTCTTAATTTCTTTTTGAATTAAACTAATATTTTTTCTCTCTCTGTGTATATGCATGTTTGTTTTTCTGAATACATGATAGTCTCCTGCACTAAGTCTGCCCTGGTGCTCCTGCAGATGGTGATGGCCAATAGCAGGTGCCATGGTTAGAACACAAGGGCAAGGCCAACAAGTAAAGTTACTTTCCCATCACACCCTCTCAGTCTCCAGCAAGCTACTTCTCAGGGGCTTCCTGGGAGAGAGATGTCTTTGAATTGAAAAGTCCCAGTAGGACTCTTCTCTCAGAGCTCTGTCCAATTGCTTTTTCAACTCGTGCATTCACAAAGTCCTATAGCAAGAAGCTTGAAAACATTAGATACGTATTACATGATGGATATTTCAGCCCAATTATCTTGGACAGAAGCATACCCAGGTACTCAATTAAAGTAAACTGAAAAGTCTTTTTCTCTCATTTCTTGTGTTTTTCTAGTTTCTTGGTCTTTTACCCCCTTAAAATAACTTTGTTTTATAACTACTTCAAGGAGGTAAAAGCCCTGAGGAGAACCCAGCTGAGGAAAGCAATTTAGTCAGTTTATGAAGCTGAGGATTTAAACAAAAAGTAACCCAGACAATTACCCCAAGAGAATCTATACTTTTGCTCTATAATGTAGTCAGACAAACATACTATCGAAGAATAGATTAAGATATGAAATACAATTAAGCTGCAATGAAATACTTACATTAGTTTTCACCAGAATATATTTGACTTATGTCTCCTAAATGGACATTTAATGGACACAGCACTCAACCAATGACAGGTCATAAATTCCCCATCCCAGGAGGGGCACCACACTGGACCAGATTTGGAGACAGCCTGCCAGCCACAGAGCTACCTCCTGTCTCCTCCTGAGTTTGGTGGAAGCAGTGGCTACTTAGAAAGTTAAAAATATATTGTTGCCTCTCCCAGTGAATCAAAATAAGTCATGAACACCAGCTGCTGCTCCCTCACTTCCCACCTGTTCTGGTACAAATGCATGTCCTAATCAAACTGGAAGTCTGGCCAGCTCATATAGGAGTTCTCCTTTTTGCTGCCTAATCCCTGTGTGCTTGAGGTACTATTGTTTCCTCCAGCTTTTGGCATCACAATGAGTGCTCCCTGTTTAAACCTCAGAGTACTGAATAGTCTCTTCTCACATGTAAAATTACCTAGGACCAGTTCATATACTGAGTTTTTATCTTGTCTGAAAGAATGATTAATCAGTTCTCAGAAAATGATGCCTGTTTGGAGAGGGAAGTCTTTGTCCTATATTCATGCAAGTTATGAAACATTTTTCCCTTGCTAGACTTGAGGTATTTGTGGGTGGGTGGCAAAAGAAGGGAGAAATTATATGAGCGGTATAAAATGTATTTTAGTAAGTTAGTAAGTAAAAACAAATGAAACTTCATCTATAATATTTGAGTTTCTTCTAAAAACATGTCTTGCTGCAATTTCTAGTTTCACTGGTTACAGGGATTTCAATCTACTTCATTTACTGCCTTTTAGAAAAAGATTACAGCAGCCTTGGGGTAATTTGAAAGTCATGAAAGAAACACTACAGTATCTTCCTTTCAAATATTAAGTATACATGGTAAAATCAGATTAGCTTTAAAGCAAACCTCCAATGTTGCACCTTTCCCAGCTTTTATGTTCCACCTGAGCATGCAGATTTTCTTAAAGAGAGAATAAGTTTCCTTTTGTCTGAGTACAAAACCTTTTCTGGTAATGAATGATGCCATACAGTTGGTCGCATAAGTCCTTTATGTGCTCTTTAAATCATTGCACAGCATAAGAATCAGATCCTACACCAGGTTCTTTTGCTTGCATAATAAAACCGAATTTTTGACTGCTATATGCATTCATTTTGCTCTCCAGACATATAGCTTTGTAAGAGTCTAATCAGAGACAGAGAGTACAGGATAATCTGAAACAGATTACCCAGAGGATGTAATCAAACCTGCACAATGAAAGACAATGATGCCTTCCAAGGACAAATTGCCATTGTATTAAGGGACCGGAAAGTACTCATTCTGGTGTGTGTGTGTATGGGAGACAAAGACTAGTAAAACCACTGATTTTATCACTGTTATGATGTTTCCAAGGATTTAGAAATAGTAAACATCTATTTTATATTTTTTTCCACCAGAAGATGAGGGCAAACATTTCATAAATCAGTGACTAGCCTTCCAAGGACAATATATGAAGAACATGATTGTAAGTTAACTGTAAAATAAGTGAATTTTAGAGATTAGAAACCACTTAAGTTGATGGGCCACTTTATCTAGAAAGTATATGGAGCAGCAAGAAGTACTCTGAAGTGAATAGGAAAAATAAGCAAATTTATTGCTTATGCAAACATTTATTCAATTCATGGGAACCACCAAGGATAAGAAGATGACTGAAGTATTACATACCACCATTATTCCAGAAAGCCTTGGGATACACCATAAAACTGTAAACAAGATATATGAGAACCTACACTTAGTTTTGGAAAGGCCTGCCTTTGAAGCAACTGAACTCTGGGTAGGGAAATGCAGCAATATATTAACATTCATTTAGTGTCCAGTCTGTAAATTAAGTGGAAATTGAAGCACATTCTCTATGACACAGTAGTTACATTAAAGAAAAGGAATCCACTAAACAGGCTTGTGTATTCAACAAGACATTAAGACCAAGAATTAGTCATCTTACAATGTAAGTCAATTAAAGGGGCTGCAGTGCTCCCTTGAGTCCTGCTGATTCTTTCTGATGTGACTATTACCTCTTCTTATTCTTGCTGCATACATATAGAGGGATATCATCTCAGGAAATGCTTACAGGAATGAATGGGCAAGAGGAGGGTACAAAATGACAATTTTCTTTTACCATGAGGAACAGTGTCAGATAAGGGAAGTCATGGTTTAATAATTTCATTCTTGAACTTCCAGATTCTATCTCCAGTACATCTATCAGCATCACACTGTTTGCACCAGACATTTTCTAATGGCTTATGAACACAGCTCTTTCACTGCAGTTAAATAACTTGAAATATATCAAGATAGAAATACGTCTTTAGGAAGCTCTGAGAAGTGGGAGCAGAGAGCACAATGAAAAGGTAGTGTAAATTTTGCTAGGAGCGCTAGATAATTCTGAAATTATGTTCCAACTTAGTTGCTCATACATTTTTTAATATGTAAGCTGAAATGTTCATACAGGATCTGCTGTAGGGAAGACAAGCTTGGGACATTCAGAACTGAGGCCAGAGGAAAAATATCACTGAGTAATGAATAATCAGTATGGGTTTACTTGTAATATTCCAGTAGCTCCTATTTTTGGAGTAAGGGCTAGAATTATTGCTTGGAGGAGCAACAGTTTTTTAATGAGGGGTGTACTGTTTTTTTTGACCCACCAACTCTGAGACCATGGAGGGAACCATACGCAGTCAGGGAAGGACCAAATACTGAGCTAGTGTTGTGGAAAAAATAAAAAGCCTGTGACAGGAGCCTGGATGAAATGGGAATGACTGTGCCATTAAACCAGAATCAGAATGACAAGTCTGAGGAGTGCAGGTTGACTCTGAACTGGAATGAGGTCCCAAGGACTTCGGTCTGGAGCATTCCTCATTTTATATTTTATAGCTGGTTGAGCCTACTTCAGTTGGCACTCATCCACACCAAACTGTGTCTTGCTTTAAAGACTCAGACTATGGATCTTAAAGACACAGCTTTCTAATGAGTTTTCCATCTGCTTTTCAGCAGTTTTATCTAAACCATGTTTCCTTGGCTCATTGAGGACATCATCCATGTACATGACCAACATGAGAAGAATCTAAATTCTGTGATTACATTTTCACTTTTTGAATGGATTCCACTCTCCCTTTGTACACCAAATTCTGTTTTTGGGATGAATGCTTTTAGGAGTATGTGATTAAATGGGTCTATTTTTTGAAGGATCCTTGCTTCAGCTTTAGCAAATGCTAAAAGCTGTGTAGAGAACGGAAAAGAAATTGGGGGGAAAGAATGAATAATGGTCTCCTGGCTGGGGATGTTGAATTCTGTCCAAGAGACTGGATTATAAATGTACATCTGCCAAAAATTTCTCAGTGTGATCCTGGGCAGGATTCACCCAAACTTCTCACAGGTGTTCTGTGGTTGTGTTTTTTACCCACTGATAGGTATCAGTATGGCTGGGCTCATGCTGTTTTTTGCAGAAGTGCCAAGTAATGACAAGTCAGACTGCAGGAAATTCTGTTATTTAAAGGACTCAAAGATTTTGAAAAACAGATTTGTTCCAAATCAGTGTATATTCCTTAGATTGGGTAATTTCTGTTGGGTCAATTTTTATTGACTAGGTGATTTCACACTGTTTAAACAGAGTAGTTAATTTTGAGGTTGTACTATCGTACAAGAAGTCTATCATCTTTTTAAATGTTTGAAGCAACATCAAAAAAATCAAACCTTAATTTAGGCATTGGATAGTCTCAAAATTTAATGTTCCTGTCAAGAAGAAATTTCAGTGTGTATTGAAGAGAACCATGTTTGCAAAATCCTGCTTTCAAGATAAACATTTATTCTAGAGGACAGGATTTCATTTGTTTCCATTTCTGGTAGTCTTCACAATGATAAGCCAATGGTGTGGGGTGTCAAAGACACATTGCTTTATAGTGTTGATGTTCTGAAATTTAGGGCCCTGAAGTCTCAAACTGGCCACTTTAAATTAATGGGTTTTTTAGGTTAATGGATCTGTGCCTTGGGTCTCCAGCCAAAAGATGAGGATAATAAACTCTCAGGATTTTTCTGTGAATACTCCGAGATAACAGTAACAACTGTAATGGAAGAGCCTAGGAAGAAGATATTATTTCTAAATTATAGCAGGATTTGGATGTTATGCAGTAAATAAGACCTGGGGCCATACTCTGCAAAACTAAAAGGGCCAAGTAGCTCATCAGTAATTAGGTATCAGCTATTTTGTGCCCTGATGCAGCTGAAATGGCACAGACAAAGCAGTATATGGTCATGGGCTAAAACAGTATCATAAGCATTAACCCCAAGGAACCAGTTGAGATTTTACAAGGAACCAGATTCTGGTCTCTTCTCTGGGAGAGTTCACAAATTAGGAGAGATTGCAAATTATAAAGCTTAATATTGCTGCCCGAAGAATAATTGCAAAAATTATTTCAATTAAGTTCAGGTTGCCACAGACTCTCTTACACTTTTAGTAAAGTTGAAGGGATACATATCTATTAATTATATTGAGAGAAAAGAATATACATTTATTTATAGTATGCTTGCTTTTTAAACCAAAATTTTCAGGCTAATTAATGAAATCTTTACAAAATATGTCCTCTCCTAATGTTTCCAGTGCCAGCAGATTTTATGAGAAGTCTTTCCTGTCTGCAAATCCTTCTTTATTAATTCTAGGTCCTGGTATAGGGAATGGAAAGCAGTTACAGAATTTGTTATATGGTATCATAGCCAAAACAAATTTTCATCATACTGAAAACAAAGCAGTGAATTCTATCTATAGCAAATCCTCAAAATGAAAATATTACCGGACTTTTAAGTTGTAAATTGAGTATAACTGCTGAAGAACTGTTCAGAACAGGGAAGATCTTAAATTAAATTAAATTAAAGATACTGCTCTGAAAAGCCTCTCTACCTTCCTAATGAATAAAAAGAAGTAACTTTCAGAGAATCCCAAAGGGGCCAGCACTCAGATTTTCAGTGCCGTCCAAACCTAAGAGAGAAAGGTCTTTTTTTTTCTACTCTCCCATGTGTCTTTCTGAAACAACAGAAAAATTTAGTTTGAGCCTTAACCTAAAAGTTAAGAATAATCTCAAAAGATAATTATTATTTTTACGTGCACAATGAAGATTTTAGGAGCATTTTAGAAGAAATTATATCCATCTTTTGAAAAAAAAAAATTAACTATCAAAACTTTATTAATATAATTTTTCATTGTTGTTAGTGCTATTAATACTGTTTTAACAGTCTCAAATTTGTTAACTGAAAACCTGCTTGAATAAAGAATATTTGTATTCACTTGAGGATTATCTGGCTATAAGGCATTATTTATGCAGAGATCTTCAAAAATATGATAGACAACACTCTCCTCTTCTGAATTTTTAAGAACTGCATGTATGTCTGTGGGGACTGTCTTTGCTAAAGAATTGCTTTAAGAACTGTAAATACAAAAATTCAAATACTTAATTTGGAATTATTTATTTATAAAAATATGCACTAACTTGAACTAACTTGAAACAGAACTTGAACTTCTGTCAGAAGTTAATTGGCCTAAAAAAATACATGAGAAACAGTAATAAATACAGGAAAGACCTGAAATTGGAGGTATCCTGACATGGAGCACACGTATGCCTCTGCAAGAACACGAACTGACGACGCTGCCAACACTGCACAAACAAAGGACCACAGCAGCTCACATGCAAATTTGGGGCCATCCTGGACAAATATTGTCTCTTTTCTGAAACTATGGAAGCAAGAAGGAAAATTATCTTCAAATTGAACAAGGAAAGCTAAGCACAATTCTTATGTTTCACCTTCAGTTCATTTGCTATTTCAGTACTCTCCCCTGACTTTTTCAAGTAAACAATCAAGAAAGCCATGGAAGGAGCTGACTGACAGTACCGTCAAATGTGACCTGTTGTTTCACTGTAAATTCTGCAATATAAGAGTATCAGCTTAACGTCATCACCAAAGATGACGTTTTTTCTGGCTTTTTAAGAGCCAGAAAAAAATTATGAAAACCTGCTGATTACATTTATCTCCTTCATCTAATGATTTGAGAAATAATAGAAAAATGTCATTTTGTTTTAAACACCACCAGAATTTCCTGCTGAACAGCAAAATAACCCAGACGTAGTAGATGTTACAGTAAATTCATTTTCCTCCTGTAAGATTTTCTAACAATGCAGTTACTCAGACAACTGATGAACTAAACCTAAATACTCCTTTTAACTTTACCTGTCTTATTTAGGATCCTTCCATGTGAGCTTTATACATAATGTCTGAGAGGGATTGATTGACACTAAATGGGTTTCTCTTGGCTGACTGCAAACTGTGTTGCTGCACCACAAAACAGAAGCCAGGTCACAATCTGAGTGAAACGTGCTTCATTGACTTAGATGGAAAAGAATTCCCTCTCTCCGAGGTCACGTCAGTCTCCAAATTAAGTATTTTATTATATCAGGGAACTCAGTAGCAAATGCTTTGTCACTTTTCTAATGAAAAAAAAACAGTTAGTACACCTTACTGTTTTTTCTGATTTTCCACTTACAATTTCCCTCCAAACACAGAAAAGAAGTTAATTAACTAGCAAGTCACACTTCAGAGTGGCTTTTGAGAAAAGTAGTGTTTAAGATCCTGTCTGACACTTTCTGTTTCTCCACATGGTTAGGTGACTTCTTGGTATGGTGCTAGGTTAAAACTACACTGTGCTCTGCCAAGGCTGTTTTAATGGGATGTTGTCCATAGGTAGCATTCATGGGGGCTAACAGAAGGATTCAGAGCAGCCTGGATTACTTTTTACTTTAAATGATTAACATTTTAAGCAGATTTAGTGCTGCTAGGTTCTGTGGGAAAAATCCCATTGCACTCTGACAAGTGTTTCATAGCTGTTTGTGCTGACATCCAGCACTAATTGGTTTTTGGCACTTTGGAGAACATTTGAATTCAACCATCCACTCTGTAGATTTGTCTGGCAGAGTACTCTGGAGCGCCATGCAGTCTACACGCAGATAGCCCCTAATTAGCCTCCCTGGAGGTACTTTCCCACAGGTACCAGCCGAGCATGATGTTGTCTGTGTAAACAGGAAGCACCAGGCTGATTTAAAGTGCTTTTTCTAAATACAGAGAGTACCTCAGAACTTACTTTTGCTTCACAGCTGGACTTCTGCTAATGAATACGTTAAAAAACTAGCAGCTTTGTTTATTTGTTAGAGGGAAGTCTAGCTAAGATCTTCTTCGTTCTTTAAAGGCAGGACTTTTCAGGTTGACTTCAGACCACCTAAACCTGCCAGGTGAGTAATATTCTGTGTCTTTACTCAATGCCACATGTCACAATCCACTTTAACATCAAGGCAGAAATCGTGATGGTTTGAGGGATCTCGAGGTGCAAAAATAAGAGGCAAACAAGCAAGGGACTATAATTTCAACAAAACAACGAAGCACTTTATTGAGTGCTGATCAACTCAATTATGCGATAGATGGGAGAGAGAGAAAGAGAGCGAAGTAGGGAGAGAAAGAGAGAGAGAAGGTGGGATATAGCTACCAACGGTGAGACGAAGTCCTCGTGGCCCAGCCAATAGACACGTCTTCTTCTGTGGGGAGATCTTGAGAGTCCCTTCAGAGAGTCACAGTTTTAAGTCTTTCTCCAAGGCGAGTGGCTTCTGGCCAAAAGGCAGGGAGATTTATGGCCTATTGTGAGCAAGGCCCATAGCTGATCAGCGCGGTTTCCAGGAGCAGATATGTGCTGTGCCATGGCAGTATGCATACTGTACCGTGACGGTACCTGCATGCTAGCCATCCTGCCCAAAGCACTGTACCATGGAGCAGAGCACTTTCAGTGATTAGCAAACATCTCCCCCCTCAGCCAGGCCAGGGTGTGTCTTGTGGGGTCTGTCCCAGTCTCTGTTCTGACGATCGGGAGGCAAAACGAGATCTTCGGGCTGACCCTTACACCACAGGAGGAGACAGAGAATGCCAGTTAAAGGATGAGACAATGGTGGTTGTCTGCATGTTGGAGATGTTACTCGTGATGAACACAAGAAGAATTTTACATTTAACTTTCCAAGAGTACTACTTTTGAGATTCATCTGCCTAGGTCTAGAGCCATAAAGAGCTTACAGGTACCACAGGGGTCTGTTCAGGACACCTACAGGAGGATAATCTGCCTTTTAGCCGGTCATATTACATGCTGTATGCAGGCATCTTGGGAAGACTATTCTCTAAAGGCGTCTTATATGAACCGGTGTAAAGACTGATATATCAACTCTTCCCGCCCCGTGTCAATGCCAAGATAAAGAGATTGCTAATTCAAGGTAATGAGCAGTCAAACACATAACTTTGCAGCTCCTAGAGATGAGAAGTTGTTCGTAGAGCAGGAACAGGATAAGAGCTCTGGGATTAAATCTGTGCCTTCTGGCTGATGTGCCGTACCAAGGGAGAGAGCAGAAGTAGGAAGCAAAGCTAAGAGTAAATGAGGGAGCTTACGTTCTCATATCACCAGCCTGCCTGATGAAAAACAAAGTCAAGCCTTTGGTTAGGCTGATGGTGGCTGCTCAAGGTGGTGTAGGTCAGCTGTGCACCACATATTAGGCTCAAGAAAAAATTGGGGCACAGATGGGAAGAAAAATCTTTGCGTGCAAAATGTTCCACTTGTAATTAAGCCAACTTGGACTGCTTTGTACTGGGGAAGAGACAGAGTGTTTATAGGGTAGCCAAGAATGGAGGCCAGAAACTTCAGCATTGTCCTGCTGATTGTCCAGATTTTCAGTGACGTAATGGCACAAATCTTCTCTTAGGAATTAGCTCTTTTGCTGCCTGATCTTCTGTTTCCATCCTATGTGTAGCATGAAGCATATGCTGTGGGAATAGAAGCAAGAAACAAGTCTGTTTTCTTCATTTCAGATGCTATTTCCGGTTCTCTTCAGGGGAATGCAGCTGCAGATGTAGGTATACTCAGTAAGGGAGGAGAAGAAATGAAAGTTTCCCATGTTGCAAGTGATGGAGAGCTCTTGTTTTCCCCAAACTCTGTAGATAATGAGGCAACAGCAGTGTGAGAAACAGAGAAAGAGTTTCTGCTTTGCTCTGTTTAGCTAGAAGATTGTGTAAGCAAAATCAGGCTGCCACAACTACTCACAAGAACTCACAAAGGCCAGAGGCTGAAGATGTAAAAACCATCAGGGAAACAAAACAATGAAGTAGGTAACAAAGCAGATGAAAATTATTCAAGTTGTTTTAGGAAAACAAAAATAATTTGGAAAAAATAGGTCTTTGTTAATAATTACTTTCCTCCTTTTAACTTCAGAAAGACTGCTGGAGAACCTTCAGCAGACTAGAGATAAACACGCTAGGAAAACCAGCTGAACAAAATATTTTCATTCCATACGTGTGAATCTACTTCAACTCAGCAGAGAAAACATGAATCCTAATGAAAACAAAGTATAAGTATGGAAAATTCTAATTCAGAGTTAAATTATGCTGCATTTGCAACAGCTGTAATGCAGCTACCACAGAAAATAATTTACTCCCATTCTCTGAGCTGAACTTTTTTTTCACTCTCAGTTTTGCCTTAAAGAATATGGATGTAATTTTCTTATTATGAATGCAGACATTGCCACCGAAATACCTCCAAATTCTCTCAATTCACCGGGCACTGGAACAGCTGTTTGTAAAGCAGTCTGTATCATCCAAAGACCTCATGAGACAGGCAGGAAAATTTGGTTTCTATTCACAGCTGAAAAAAAGGCATGGTTGCAAAATGTCTAAGAAAATGCTCTTTAATATAAGCCATCTCTTCTCAGAATATTACAACTTTGTTCAGAGTTAAGTGTTTCAAAGTAAAACTAAGAAACCTGGTATAGTTACTTGCAAATGGTATATTTTGCTCTTCCTTCCTTTTCAAGGTTTGTGGAGGACAAAATCTCTTTCCAAGCGGGAAGGATGACTCAGAACAAAGGGTGTCCACTTAGGATCTGACACATCTGGGTTGTGTTCCTTATTGTGTTGAAGATTTATTGCACGAGTTTACATACGGCATCCAGACCCAACTTGAAACTAATGTCAAAATGCAACCCTGAGGCATCACTAACTTTCATAAAGTCCTTGCAGAGTTTTAAGCATTGGTAACTTTTGCCTGTGCATAGGTGCTATTCCCACATGGTGATTGGCGTATTGAAAGGATACGTTACTTACGGAAAGGAGCAGCTGCAGAAAAAAACTTTCTGGGATGGCTATGTGGGTTTTTTTAAATGTAATTAAAAAAAATGTTTAGAGTATCATTCTGGGCTTAGATCATCACTGGGCCCTATTAAAAGTAAGAAAGTTGACCTACATCTCCCATAAATTGAGAGACAAATACCAGGCCCTTGAATGTCTTCCAGTGTGCTGCTTACATTCCATTTTTGGAGCTGTTCTGTTTGTTCATTCTTTTTTCTCTAAATAATTAAAATATTAATTATGTCTAAGAATGAAGAAAGAAATCAAGAAGCTGACTCTCTAAGCCACTTGGCAGGCAAGAGTACTGAATTGAAAGTCTCATTTTATTCTGTGTACTTTCCAGATAGCTGTTCTATACACCTTCACAGAATTATAGGATTATTGAGGTTGGGAAGGACCTCTGGAGATGAGTAACACAGAGGTTCTTTGAAGATGTAGATTTTACTCGCAGGCTGTACCTAAACTGCAGGAAATGCAGACCTCCTAGCTCCCATACCTTTTTGTCCAATCTACCTGCATTCTGGTTCAGTGTTAGGGTGAGATTTAGGTGTGTACTTTTTTCATCCTCTCTTCCCCTCCCCTGCTGTCATTTACACGGGAAGAAGCCCTCAGGATAACATAGGCTGAAAGGACCCTGGGTCTTCATCTGTGATGTGAGGAAAGTGCAACCTTGCCAAACAGCAACACTTAATGTGTTTTCCAAGGATTAAGCCCTTATGAAGGTCTCAGAGAAGCAACTCTGCTCAATTAATTTATTTCAGTTCATAGTAAGTAATACATAACAAACTTAATTTGATCTTTGAGCCTCCCACGTTTCATAACATGGAGGTTTTCTGTAAGTCTGGCTCTTTTGTTTTGCTTTCGATCTGATTTCCACACTTTGATGCCACTGTACGTACCACCACCAGGAAATGAGGGAGAGCTGTACAGGGGGCATTTGTTCTCATCCTGGTTTTGGGGAGGATATCCTGGGAGTCTGTGATCTGCAGCACAGGCACAGCCCTTCCCAGAGCAATGAGAGTTGCCGTGACCCTGCCTCCCCCAGCATCCCTGGAACACAAACAGGACCAAGCCTCCTTCTTCCAAGCATAAGCTCTTTTCTTCCAAATACAGGCTGATGATAGCTTCATATACGATACATTGTAAATCTACACATTACGGGCCAGAATGAAGTCCCAAAAGGGAATTCATTTTGTGGGAAAAGACTGAGAGAGCTGTGCTCTTTCTCGGGGGAGAGGAAAACATTTCATGCTGACCTAAAAGCTTGCATTTGTTATTTTTAGTCAAACTAATAAATGTTTTGTGTTGGCAAAGATAAAAGCAAGAACATGAGAAAAGAAATACATGAACAAGAAACCATGTCATGTTGAGGGAACAAATAGGTAGACTATGGGGAGGCTGTATGGGAGTCAAAACACGAACACTTTCCTACATTTTATGGGAATATTCTTTTAGTTGATTTTATTCCAGTACTGAGAAAAACTGAAAATAAGCCACTATTTATTTATGGCTGAGGACTAGCATTTCTTCCAGTTTTGCTAGACAGCACATTTTCTGTCTGCAGTTACAAGATTCAGAACAGGTACGTGTTTTGATTTAAAGAAGTAGTGATGGGAAAAGGAAGAAGGAAGGAATATGACCACCACAAATATTTTCTGCAGTCAAAGGGAGGTTGCTAAGAGATTTTCCAAACCTTGGTGTCCAAAGAAATCATAAGAAAACGCTGCAGAGGAACAACCATCTGCTGGGAAGGCTGATGGGAAAACTTCTACCATAGCATAACGTGCATGGAGAAAGAGTGTTTGCTTGCTGAATGACTACAATGAGGAAAAATAAAGTGTGAATATGTGACTATATGAGGGAAAGGAGCTTTACATTATGGTCCCTGAGAAAACAAACATTTTGTCAGGTATGCATGCCAGAAAAACCTGAAGGCTTGTCCGGTGAGGCAGCTCTAATGAGATCACCTGATATATTTCACAAATTATACACAAAAATCAGCTAAATTTTACAGTCAGTCTCTGAAAAAAAAACAAAAAAAACCCAAAAAAAAATAACCCCAAACATATAAAAGATTGATTTAGTCTAAATTAATTCTTTAAAGCAGGCAATCTATAGTGTGTGAAGACATTCCATGAATGGAGACAGTCTTCAACAGAATAATTGTTTGCTCAAGTAACCAAGTTGGTCTTCAGGGTTAAACACTTACAAGGAGACTTAAATCCTTTCTTTGATTAAAAAAATTATATCCTTAGTGAGTTATAAAAAGGAAAAATTATATAAAACTTAAAATTTTAATTTATAAGAATAACACAACTATGGATTATTAATGTAAGCAAGTTTTTTTTTTCTGTTTCACAGAGTAAACATATGAAAATTGAACGTTTACAGGTCAAAAGAACATGAAATTGTTTGAAAAAAGAAAACTTAAAAACCCAAAGACCTAAAGTCATTTTTCAGGAGGTTCCTTAAATGCCATTCTAGGTACAAAACTATTCAGAGTTTTCCATATTACAATCTACATTGACCTCATGGGATAATTATGGGGAGACTTTCCAAAGTTGAAAAGATTACTAATGCTTGGAAAGATAGAAATAAATCAAATAATTAAGAGGATACTCAACAAAAATAAACTTTGCTTCTCCAAACAGGATATATAGCAATTACAAATAAAATTATTTCATCAATCAGATACTTCCTGTTGCACCACTGGCTCGAATTGCTTATGAACATAACAATTTCTTTGAGTAAGATATTATGGTTACAAATGTATAACATATGATGACCTAGTGCTTGTAATCTTATTACAGGCAAAATTCACACATTAATTTAATCATGCAAATGAGGTTTGTGAGAGAACTGACTCTGCAGTCCAGATTATGAATATTATTTTTATTACCAGTTGATAGAAAAGGAGTTAAAATTATAACAGGTGGGAAAACTTTTTGTAAAATACAACATACATGCACTCTAATGAGTGGAATGGGGCAGGCCAAGGAAGCATATGTGATGGGAAGAGTAGGGATTTCTTAATGGTTTTTCATGAGGTGCACCATTTTATTTGTCTGGTTTGCAAAAACCAAAACAGAACCATGCAAAATTGAGAGCATTGCTTATGATTTTAATTTGACCAGTAAAATATTGTAATTCATAATCACGTCTTGCATCGCACCTGTCCCCCAAGAATTAATTTAATTAAATCTTGTTGAAAGTTGAGTGGAATTTCACCCTACTTCACTCTAAAAAATTGCCTGACCCCAGGTTGGAGATACCATAAACCAGAGAGTGAACTGATGTATAGGTAATTAATACTTGTCAAAGGCAAAGACTATAAAATATTTATTACTTGGATGTCACCTGTTTTCTTCCTCCAGCAGTTCAGAGAGCATGTAGTTAAGTACCAGCAGAATGATGGATACATGTGCCACTCTCAGCACTTACACCCAGGCAGTGATTGATTAGGCATGAGAAAGGAAAGGAACAGATAAGTCTCACACTCAGAAAAATTCATTCAATTTAATGAGAAAGCAATGAGAGCAAGAAGAAATTCAGTGGGTCAAAGTGGGTCTTTGAATAAATTCACAAATCCAAAAGGTTGTCAGTCTATGTTGGAGATAAAAAGCAATGTCCATACTTTTTCTGAAAAGTTCAGAATTAGAAGAAAGGCGCCTTTATGCTGAGGTATGAATTGGTAAAAGAATTGCTTCTTGAAAACAATCAGATACAAATAAAGAATAAAAAGGGGAAAGTTTGCGTACCTTTTTATTTTATATAATGAAATGATATTTCATTCATATCTATATGATGAAATTATAAGAATTATTTTTTGCATGCTCTGAAGATATTCTTCAGAATATTCTTTTCTTTTCTTCTTCTCCTATTCCCTCTGAACTCATCATGAGCAACTGGAAAACTAGTAAATTTATGACATCAGATGAAATGCAGGTGTTTCCTTGAGGGAGAAGCAATTATTAAACTACCACCTAGCTTTTAATATACTAGGGACTAGAAAAAAATCACACTATTAAAAACTTTTTTCTCTATTTTTTAAAACTTTTATGAGTTATAATTAATTCCAATACATGGAATAGCAGCTGTGAGGAAAAAAAATAGTGTCTGTTAAAGACTCTGCTCTAAGAAAAGCCTGAGATAGCTCCCCAGCCAGTTCTTAGCTGACCACAGAAACTTTTCTAACTGAGCCAGGAATTACTAAACTTGACACTAAAGGTGCATAAAGTGTATAGTAAAATAATATAATCCTTTTACCACCCAGAAATTGCATTTAAAATAATTAATAGTTTACTTTGGAAGGGTCCTCAAGAGGCCACCTGATCCAAACTACACTCAAAGCAGAACTAGCTTTGAAGGCTAGTCCAAATTTAAATTCAGATTAGGTTGCTTGGAACCTTGGTTGTAAAGTTGATTCCAACTGTGGTTTACTCATTATGAAAAGCAACACCCATCATTAATGCCCTGAAGAAGTGTTAATGCAGATTTAAAGTCTCTTAATTGTCACTTCTATCTCTATACTTCAGATACAACAAAATTATGGAGGATCACAAGGACACGAATCTGTTGCTGAAATAAACACCAAAAGTCTGCTTGGGGTAATTCACAGCCATGCAGGATTTAAGTGGGAATTGTGTCCAGCCTGTCACAGCAATACCGTGTAGACTAGCTCCTCTGAGGGAACCCGTGAACTGTATATCCACATCCTCTCCTCCAACACTCTGTGTACTGGTGTCAAACCTGAACTACCTGAACCCCCTGTCACATCCTGTAGCCCAGCTGCAGTCACCCTTCAGCATGTACCAGACCATGCAGGGAGAGGTGATTGCAACACTCTCAGCACTCTGTGTGTTTGTGCCCCAGAGATGCTGACATGCCTGTCAGGGGTGGGATGGCCAGTGCTTACTCTAGAAATAGCTTCATTTATAGCATTTATCAAAGACTGAATTTAGGCAAAGAGCATTGACTACCTCCTTGAACTTCTGTGCCTATGCATGGAGTAGATTTTGTGCCTTAGCCATATTGCCAATAGTTAGCTCTCTTTAGATATATCCAATGACATTGCTCTAAAATCCTTCTGTGATATTTATTTCCTCTGTCATTTGAATGGCTGCTACCTCCTTATTAATTGAAATTACTCCTCTCACTTGAAATTACTGGGCCAATATTTAGCTTCCTTTATAATTTTTAAGCAACAGTACCGGAAGATTGTTATCTTTAAAAGGGTCCATAAACCTTTTTGGATGTATTTCTGTATGCTACAATCCAAACAAACTGTCTGCTCTCACTGGGTATTCATAAAACACGAGCTTAGAAGCAGTGTTGTGTTGCCTTAACCGAGGCGTGGCGACCTGGTTCAGGAACGGCACGGCAGTCACCTCCAGACTGCTCGGGCCATAAGCTTGAAGACACCAATGTGGTAGACGGCAAATGGTGTTTTATTACCGGGTTACATGGGTTTATATAACTTGTGTTTGCTGCGGCACTTCCTTCTGCTTCCATCATAGCTTTAGCTGCTGAAAGGAGGGTCTCTATCTACCCGTACAGCACGAAATCTTCCGCTTGCCTATCCCTGACTACCCACAGTGTTGTCTCAGCTAATCTAAGCAGCAGTGTTGTCTCAGCTAATCTAAGGAGATCCAGGAAAACTTTGCTGTAGCTGTAAGACAGCCCCCTGGTTTGCCCTTTACTGGCTGTCCTTTTCTAAGTATGGCTTGTGTTTTTAATTCCAAATGCTATTGATTTTTTATCTGATATCTAAGAGGGTACAAAGCCCAGTACCTCTCAGATTGTATCGTCTTCTGCTCTTAGCTGGTTATAATGTGGGATATTTTATTGATTTGAAGGAAAAGAAGCTAATAGCAGTACTTGTTTTTAGATCAAGAGTACTGTGTATTTTAAAATTCTATTCCCTCTCATAGAAAGAAAAACTGTGTTCTGAAAAATAATTTATTTATTTTCCCCAGCAGTCTTGGTGAAAACAGAGTCAAACTGTGTTCTGTGAGATGATGAACAGCAGTAGTTAATGATTTAATCATCTCCAATACTTTACACTTATGGGTCAGGACTAGTGCTGATTGTTACTCAAAGAGAGTCTCTCAATGGACAAAGCCTACTATGCTCTTAAATGAATACAATATTTTGTTACATGCTAACTTCCATACTACTTCAGAGAATTAGTAGTGTGCTGGAAATGAATAAAATAATAGTTAGAGAAAAAAAAATGATACTGAGACTTTTGTTAAAGTGGAATAGCTGTTTATGTACTTTGCCGAAGCCTTATCACACCTTAATCCTACTGAAAAAAATATACAAGCGGCTGATCTCAGATAGTGCAAAGTACTTTACAGTGGCGATGCTAGCTTTTTGTAGGGAATTCTGGAGGAAAAGTGTGAATGAGTGATGCAGCTGTAGTTTTCATTGATATCCAAAGCAGAATAGCACAGAATCACCAGAAAGTACAGAAAAGTCATTTACAACCTCTGACTACAGATCTGCTATGTAGAAATAAAAAAGCGTGTAACGGAAAACAGTTGTCAAAGTGCTGATGCAAAAAAGCTAAGAGTTCAAAGAAACAGTAAGAAACCGTCTAGACCACATTATTGGTGCCTATTTTGCAGGAAATATCCTGCCTCACATTGCAGAGAAGGCTGCCTTCTGTCACTGGATTTAACCAGAACCATCTTATAGGCAACATCAACTTCTGAGCTGGAAGTTCGATCTACTGCTGGAATCCTCAGCCATTGCTTGTGCAACTGACAACTTACAGCTCTGGGCTCCTGACAAAAAGTGGTGGGTGCTTCCAACCTATTATCACCTCATGCCTGAGCCCAGAAGTCCCTTTAGCCCAAGCTAGAGTCAAGGCTGGGTGGCCCCAGACAGCCTGGGAAGGACACTCCTGAGGATGGAGCAGAGGAGCAGGGCTGTGTAAATCTCAGCTTTCTGAACCACAACCACAACATTTTTTAGAAGAGGAGAAGCTGAGGCAATTCAGAAAGCATTGTAATATTTCTGGTGATTTTTGCATTCTCTGTAGGATGAAGTGTTCATGAAAAGAGAAGACATTAGTGTTCACACAGCTCTGGAGGAGCTGGGTATATTTCAGCTGTTCGGACAGAATCTCTAAACACATTTAGTTCCGAAAACTCGAAATTCTTTATCAGTGCTTTTGAATGTATTAATTAATTCCCACACAAATACTTATTTAAAAAATTACCTATGTGAAATTATTTGTAAATACCTTTTTCATAGCTTTCTTTGCTATATCATTTCCATATTAATATCCATAATTTTCATCTGCAATGCCAGTTGCTTTGGGTGTTTCTGTGTCAAATAATTTGTCTTTCTCTTTCTATCACATAAACTACATGAGCATTTTTGAAATTGCTGTCCCGTTTATTCCTTGATGGGCTATAATAGTCCTAATCAATATTGTGTTGGAGTCCATTTGGCCCACAGTGCTGTCATTTTTGCAGCAAATGGGAGTCATTTGCTGTCTTGCTGTCTCATACAAAAATAAAAAAGAGATTTATACTTTTTTATTCTTGCAGTTAACTCTGCTTGTTCTTTGTGCAGAAAGAAAACAAGAAAAAGCGGGGTTTGGGTTTTATCTTTTTTTTTTTCCTACTAGAAATCAGAAACATGTTTTCTGTAAAAATGTTGGATGAGAAGGAAAAGCTGAAGAACCTCCTACCTGCTGGACATCTTCGAAAAATTTGTCATTGGCCATCTTCCATAACTTAAGAGTTAGTGCTCATAGCTGTGAGAGAGTCTTTTCTGCTGTGTTCATTTTACACCCTCGGAATATCATGCTGAGCTTGACATAAATTTGCCTGGATCTCAGCTTTAATATCAATTGATTTCTTATAGACACACCAACTGGAAGGTAGAAAGCATTTCCGATACTTTTTTAAGTGTTTCCATTTCCTATCCTATTTCATACTAATGCAATCAACAAAAAATTTTGCTTTTTAAAAATAAAAATCTATAAATGCCAAAATAAACTTGTTTCCCAGAACAATTCCATATTCTCCTGAACATTCATGGCATACCTCTGGATTGAACGTCAGAAGAGGATGTTCAGAAAGATAGGTTTTGCAGCATTTTTCTGAGCAACTATATTTAAAGATAAAAACAGAAAGGAGGAAATTTTAAACTGGAGCCTCCAGCTCTAGCTTCTTTTTTCTGTTTCTCTTTCTGCACCAATCTGAAATATTCCCTCAGGCTGAGTGTTCTCAAGGGTGTAGAGTCCCCGCTATTGCAGAATCACAGAGATCTGTTCATTTTGAGCTTGATAATTTTGCAATTACAATGGAATGTTGTCTGGTAAAAAGCATATCTGTCTTTTCTTTGCTTCTACTTCTATCAGAATTTTCTACGTGGGTCTATGGTGCCAGTGAGTCTTTTCAAGGCTTTTTCTGCAGTTTGTATGACTTAGGGACTTTTCCACTACCTCACCCTTCTTCCTCTGCAGAAAGACTTCATTAAATGTCTCTCAGCTCAGTCGGTTACCTTTACAAGCTCGTGTGTACACACGAGAAGATTAACTATGGCCCATTTTCCCCAGTGCACTGGAAACATAAAAGGTTTCTTCACCATAACCCTGTATTCTGCCTCCTTACAGACAGAAACTATATCATACTATTACCTTTTTAACATTAACTAGCTGCTCTCAGAGTTCTCAGTCACTACAACGCCCTCAGTATTTCATTATCTCTGCTTTTCATTAAGTTCTTCTTCTGGTTTAGACAGATCTGTATTCCATTTCAAAAATTATTTCCTTTCCTCTTTCCCTTTCTCAGCCTTTCCCCACTTTGGTATGTCATATAGTATTTATCAAAATTAATCTCCACAGAAAACAAACACATTTAAAAGACAATTTTAAATGTTTAAAATCTGTAGCCAAGCCACATGATACACTAAGTCTTTATGGAGTTAAATACCGAAAATGATTTGATAATTTTCTGCCTCTCCCTCCTTCCTGAGTTTTCAGAGAAACTTTTAATGATCATATAACAGTGTCTCAAAAGACACATTCAGCATTCTTTGTTACGTGTCTTTTAACCTCATACACCTCTTCGATTTTTCTCATCTCCCCTCTGCAAAATAAATTATGTTGAAAGCAAAACTTTGTTTCTTCCTGTGATTTATAAATTTCTGGTGACTTCAGTATGCAGGACTGCAGGCATTCTCTCATTTGATTAGTTTTCATTGATTGTTTTGAAGATTTGCTTACCAGTAGGAACACAGTACTTCAGTGTACAGTCATCCAAAGGAAGGCAAAGCTATTCTTCATGTCCATAGGAAGAACTCTGCCATCAGCTGGTATGGGTGATTTTTGGCTAAGGTTGTTGGTAAAATCTGCTCATTTTAGAATTTGGGACTGCGGGGTTTTTGTGTGTTTTCTTTTTTTAATTTGGTTTTTGGTTTTGTTTGTTTCTGTTTTGGGTTTTGGTTTTTTTGGGTTTTGTTTTGTTTTGCTTTGGTTTGGTTTTTTTTAGCTAGCAATGGTATTGTGCCTCATTAGAAAGATACAATCTGTGTTAGGTCGATCCATCTGGCATAAAGATGAAATTGTTAGGGGAAAATTCTTGGACAAGGAGACCTACTGAGGAAGGCAGCAGAATCACAGCATGCCATGGGTGCTTGCAGTTCATACCAAGAGAGAAGCAACAGGGAGCTTGCATATGCTTCTTCCTTAGTAGTATTTTTTTTTTAACTTTAATTCTACACTTTGAGTAATGGATTTGATTCTACAGTTGCTCCTTCTCTTCACCCTCAAAACCACATTTCAGTGTGTCTGTGCTCTGCAACCTAGTAAGCAGGTAGAACATTCTAAAAGTTATGTTTCTTCATTTTTAAAGAAGCTTCTAGCTTCCCATAACTGTATGCTTCATATTCATGAGCTGCATAAACAGGTATTCTGATCTGGAATCTTCACTACCAGGAGAAAATTACCTTTAAAATACTTAAAATGGACAATAACTGGTGACTCTTGAAGACAGATAATATCTGATTCTGTGGACAGTGTCCTTTTACTCATAGGAAATTTGACATAAAAACATTCCGGTATCCTGGAAGTCTTGTGTGTGTTGACACATCTGTATCTTTCATCTGGTTTATATTTTCAAAGGCTCCTGCTTCACACTGGCGAAAATGGCCATTTTCACAAACCTTTTGGAAACAGACTTGAATAGAAGTCAAGGAGAACTAGGTAAGCCAGGTCCTGGCACATGTTTAATAGCTTTAAGATCAGAAGGAGCTTGGCCTTTACAATATCATTTTGGAACGATTCAATATTTTTCTTCCTGCTTCTGCAAATAGCTAATGTCAATCAGTCAAATGCACACCTAAATGTACAGCTAAGCCATGAGAATATATATCTGTCAAAAAAGAGACTGAATATTATGATTCTGTCTATTTGTCTTTGAATACTTGTGTTGCCGCAGGAGTCTTACTCCAAATATTGTCCGAAATGAAGCTCTTCTCTTTTCTTGTCTTTTTGGACAGACAGTGCTGTTTTTTCCATTGAACAGAAACAGGCTAAACCAAGACAGTACTGAAAGCTCCTAAGAATTGGGTGTCAGTTGTTTGAAAGAATTCTTAGGATATATTCAGGTTTTTTTGAGGGGGATTTCACGGGCCATAAAGGTTATTGTTTCCGACTAAGAGAGAGAAAGGGAGCTTTAGTGAAGGAAAGAATGGGAAAAGGTACATATTAAGACCATTAGAGTAGAAGTCATAGTAACAACAAATAAAGGAGTTTGTAATTTTCAGAGGTGTTTTAAGAGAGATTCCACAAAGAGCTTCAACTAATTTATTTTGAGAGGAAACCATAGAAAAATCCTTAGATATTTTTGTACCCAGTCATTTCCTGAATAAAAGATTTTCATAGTACAAATTTTCAGGAAAGGTTTTCAATCATTTACCCATAGCTGTTATACTTGCAGCCTATCTTTGTGCCCAAACGTTGTCTGTACAATCTTTAGATGAACAAGAAAACACCACTCGGAGATAAATCGCAGAAAATTGTTTTTCCATTAACTGATGATGTTGAACTGACAATTTTGATGGCTAAAGGATAAAACTAGGAATGAAAACAAATGTTTCATGCTATAGCAAAGAGCAAGTGAAAAGAAAGTGTCACTCTTCATTTGTTGAAAATCACCCATTTCTAACCAGATTTGATTTGCAAACACCAAGGATGTCAGTAGCTGAAGATTGAACACTTCTATGCTTTACCATCAGGCCATTTTTTTACTGAAGGAGTCAGATATGAGAAAAAGAATGACAGCAAGGACTAATATAAGATAAAAAAAGCTTTTTGAAGCTGCTCAGAGGTTTTAAGTCTCCAAAATAATCCTGCTAGAAGTAAGTGTGCAGAAAGCTGGCCAAGAGTTGAATTCATTCTAAAATTCTGCCAGTATGCAACACAGAAAGCATGTGACTGTGTTATAGCTTCCCATAACACCTGCAGCAAAGATTATCTGCCCCTTTCTAGGTCAGAGAGCCTCTTCATTATTTAAAATACTATCAACTTTTTAACCCTTGGTGATAAAGTATCCCTCATGTGATGCCAGGCATTATTTTTTCTAAATTTGAGTGTATTAAATGACTAATGGCATAATATTTTGTCATTACCATACATCACAAGATTTTATTTTATGGCATTCTATTTCATCAATTAAAGAAAATATTTTAAATCAATCACAGGCAGAGACTAATGTTTTCATATTTGTATCCAACCTGAGGGAGAGCAATTTCAAATGGTAAATATTGAGAGTATGAAGAAACATACTCTTAGTTAAATTATGCTTTCATAATTTAATTTTGTTATATATTTCAGTGCTGTTTTGGAGCTCACTGTGTGCAAGCAAAAACAATGAGCAGAAAATCACTTTTCTATTTGAATGTTACAGTTATACATTAATACAATGAAAAGTCATTGTTTCCTTCACTTTAAATTACAGTTCTCTGACAATTAGTAATTTTGTGCTGTTTTGTCAGATTTGCCAATAGTACCTCTCTTTGTTACTGTATTAACTTTTTTTTTTTTTGACTTAGATTTCCTTCCATTAATAACTAAGTACTGAGAAAGCTCAATCAGAAGGTGTCAAACATAATGCAGCATTATTACCTATGGATAAATTGACTATCACCATTTTTTATAATACTCATCTTTGGAATTTATCAAGATTATTCTTGTTCATCAAACACAAAGCAAAACGTTCCTGGTCTCATTTATATTCTATATGCACTGTGGAGTTTGGCATCAAAAAGGAAAACTTCTCAAAGCATATTTAAATCAAAGGTAGCTTTCTAACCCAACTGTTGCTGTAGTTAAATTCCACTTATTCCTGCCTTTGTCTTGACAGCCTGGGAAGGCTGAGAAATTACATTATTTTCCTTCAAACTATTAAAATGCAATTTGCAAGGTATCACATTTTATAATACCCTATGCAATCTGTATTATATCGGTGTCAGGAAAGAAAGAATTTAAATCACAGAACTTCAAGCAACTAAGTCCAATGGGCCAAAGGGGAAAGAGAATTAAGTAGAAAGGGAATAATTTCAGATAATTTGATATCTGAAGTATTGACTTTGCATTAAAAGGTGGATAGCTCTTGTCATATTCACTGTGTTCCGCTTGACTTCCAGCTGCCTGAGTTTTATGCTATTAAAAAAAAGGAGTAAAATCAATGTTTTCAGATTATGAATATTTCTGAAGTTTTTTGAATGAGTCAGACAGAAAATTAAACATAAGGTGAAAAATAAATTGGAAATGAGATGTAATTAGAGAGCATTATTTTTTAGGGAAGAATTCTGAGCTTTAAGGAAAGGAGAAAGTTTGCTCATGAAAGTCATGCTTTTGAGGGGGTCTACAGGATTAATTAATATCTGTTGATCATATAGTTACAAAAGCATTGATGTTGGAAGGGACTGAGGTTAGCTGGTCCAAACCCCTATTCAAGCAGGACCACCCAGAGCTGGATGCCCCAGACCATGTTGAATCCGTTGGCTTTTGGGTATCTCCAAAGGCAGAGACATTATGTGCTCCATATCTTCTGGTCCTGTCACTGGGCACCACTGAAAAGAGCCTGGCATCTTCTTCTTGTCAACCTTCCTTCATGTATTGATACACATGTATTTACATACATTTGTAAGAATCCACTTTTGATGTCAGACAACACTCACTTTATCACTCGTCCTATTTTTCTATAGAGCAGATGGCAAAGAAAACAACCTCCTTTAACAGTAAGTATTTAACATGGTAAATAAAAGAGTTTCAGGTAAGGATCCCTGAAAAATACAGAAGCAAAGGATTTGGAGCAGCTATTGAAGAAAGTTCAATGCAAACCCAAAAGCAAAATGTAGTAAGTTGGAAGAAAATTATAGATATTTGGAAAGAATTGTAATTATCAGTGATTCATAGTAAATAATTAGCAGCAGTCAGACTAAAATCAGAAAATGGCAGGAACAGAGAATAACTTTTAAAAACAAAATAGGAGCTAATTGCTGGTATCTAATATTGTCGATCAACTGCTTAAACAAAGAAAAGTATTTGAAATTAAATAGCAGTTGCTTAATTGCAATGATATATAGAGGTGATTTTTGGTAAGAAAGCAGGGCAGATGGAAAATGAGAGCAGTAGTGGTAAACTGATAAACCCAGGTTATAGTAAACTTGATCAGGTAAATTGGCATAGTAGGGAGAGAGATTACTATGCAAGTTCAGCAAACAGAATGAATAAAGTAGTTATGTGAATAAATGTGGATCAAAAGTAATCAAAGCCGTGGTTTTAGAAATATTTTTTTCTGTGCTGCCTAGCATTTTTCTAGCGGAGATGTTGATCTAAAATAAATTTAAGTCTATACATATTTAATATTAATTTGTTGTTACCAAATTAATTAATGTAGTACTCTAGATCTACAGATTAGATTGAAAATTACTATTCTGAGGAAGGACTGGAAAGCCAAAATTGCACTTCGAAAATCCTTAGTTTTAGTTGTTAATGAAAATATGTGCAATGCTTGAGAGCAACCATTACAGTGATAACAGTGCTGACAAAAAGAAAGTAAAAGCAGTTTCTGGTGCTGAAGAAATAAATGTGCTATAAACGAAAGCAAGAGACAAAAAAAAAATGCAAAGGAAGATGGAGATCAAGCTAAGCCTAATGTCATAAAGCCTATTCTCATAGAAACCATTTTTGCAATTCTCTACATTTGTTCAAATAACCTTTTGGACATGAGCCATGGAAAGATGCTAGCTTATTTCAATGATGTGTCTAATTCTAAGCCATTTTCAGTCCACAGGCAACAGTGGAAAAAAATTGTCAACTGTACAAGTTCCTTTATTTCCACTGTGGGCTGGGTCTAAGTATAAGGATAGGGAAAAAGAAAGCTGTTTGAAGAAATGGAGTAATTCTAGCTGGTGAATTCTCAAACTCTTACTTTAAGTTTCTGTATTTCTATTTCCTTCTTTAAACTTCCTGTGTCACAACCTTTCATAAAATATTCAAGGCCTTCTTTTTAATATTTAGCTTAAGGGTCAGTCCCTGAAATTGATGAAGAAACAGAATAGTAGTATAAAACCACTGAGAAAATGTTACTTGGGTGGGTGATATTTTCCAACTAATAAAATTGAACTTAGATGTTGGGTTACTTGGGGAAAGAAATGATTGACTTTAACTAACCCTTGTTAATACCACTGTAATAACCTCTAAACAAGATCTTGTTTGAATTTCTCCCTGATTTTGTTGCATTTAGAGTTAGGGTGTAATACGTTTCAGATCTCCTATAATTTAATGTTTTATAAACATAAATGTGGGTTTGTCCAACTGGTTGAATAAAATACCTGTAAAGAGTCTCAAGGTTTTTATTACAAAAATTCAATATTCACCCTCTAAAGAGAAGACGGTAACCAAACACCACGTGCCAGCTTATCTAAACTTTCTTTTTGAATTTGGTAATCTTTTTCTGAACAGTGTAATATATGGCTCATAAAAGAACTAAGGCATAATTCTTATGCTTCTTTGAAGATTTAAGTGTAGACTGAATGCTGCAGAAATAGTTCAAATTCTTGCAGTTTATGGATGTTATGTTCTGAAAGACACAACATTTGGAACTTTGCTGTTGATTCCATCTATTGTAAAGAAATACAAATAATTATCTATCTATATATCAAAATTGTATAAACCAAAAAAAGTGTACCCCATAATTCTGAAATGAGCTATGGTCACCAGCTTTATCACTGACAAGAACAACACATCTCACCCATGCAGGAAACACACTTCACACAGGGACAGACCAGGCACTGAATGTAGAACAGACTTTTACAGACTTTACAAACTTATATCAGGGAAAAATAATTTTTTTGTTGTTCTTTCTGTTACAGAAGTTCAGAATAGTTTGTATGTATCTAATTAAATAACACGAGAAGAAAAATATTCCACTGTACTCATTCTTCCCTATGGGAGAGACATTGAAAAAAACAAACATATGGCACATGTTAAGTACATTCTTTCAGACTTTATTTAGGAAGTGCCTTAATGAGATGGATATGACATAAAAATTTACGGAACAAAATATGTTTGATAGAAGAATTATTGTGTAGGAACAATAATTTATGCTTAAAATGGTTTTAAAATTCCTTATGAG
The DNA here is from genome assembly GCA_013400315.1 of Bombycilla garrulus. Lineage (NCBI taxonomy): Eukaryota > Metazoa > Chordata > Aves > Passeriformes > Bombycillidae > Bombycilla > Bombycilla garrulus. The sequence continues at coordinate 418,905 of VXBU01005600.1, forward strand.
CTAGAAGACACATTGCTATTAAAAAATAATAATTTCAAACACATGAGGAGTTGAAGAGATGAAAATATGAAACAAATTTTGAGAGAAAGCATGTTTTACCATTCATTCTTAGCATATTCAAAGTCTCTGTGATGATCACTTAGCCTTTCTTCCCACAAAGTTCTTTGTTTCTTGTCAATCAAAATATGGATAATGGAATGAAAAGAAAGTATTTTACAATACTGGTTAGAAAGCATACATTTCCATCAAGTTAGAAGAATCATCCAGGATACTTTTTTGAGTGGCCCTAAAAAAGGGCAGCATGCCCAGAGCTCAATTTTGATATTTGGGATTCAAGGTTTGGCTAAACATTGCTTGGGAAAGCCCCATGGAGTCTTAGAAACTTGTGCCCAATAGAAACATCACCACAGGCTGGGCTAACTCCAGGGCTGATAGAAGTTGCAATTATTTGTAATAGTCTATTACTGTAGAGTCAAATGCCCTGTATAATGGGTATGTGTAACAGACATTACAACTTCTTTGTATTTCTGATCTGCAGCAACTTAATACAAATATCTAAAGGTACATGAGATTCCCAAGAAAAAAATATTTTAAGTAACAAGTTTCCATAATATAAACCAACCAAATTTAACCAATATTTAATTCCCATTCTTTGGTCATTGTGATTTTAAACATCCTCTTACAATATTTTAAAATATGCACCATTTAAGAAAGACAATGCTAGCAAGCAGATTTAAATAGTAATTTTGTGCAAGTGTCATCATGCTGCCACGAATTTTCTTAAATTATCTGGTCTAATTTTCTGTGTGTAACTCCCATGAATGAGAGGAGGTTGTCTGGAAGAATTAGGATTTTTGCTTTGTATTTCTGATCTGCAAGTGGCTCAGCTTCTCAGGGAAGAAAAAAGGAGCCAAACAACAACCCAACTCCCCCTTCAAATAATAAACAAAAAAAAATAAAAGAAAAACCCACAAGAAGAAAAAAACCTTCAGAAGGGCATGGGCATTGCGAGCTGGGTAAAACTTAGGTCTCATATTTTTGTATTTGCGTCTGGGTGTGTGAACCAACACAAGTGTGCTCAGATAAAAGCTAAAGTAGTCACTGGACATTGCTAAATGCAGGGTCTTTGGTCTCTTCCACTCTTTGGAGGAAGTCTCTCTTTCTCATCTGTAAATGTAAGGCATGACAGGGGGAAGTGCCCTTTTATGCTGTCAGCCAATGGAGCAGAAGAGAGTAAATATTTTTATCTTTTTTTTTTGCTGGGCAGTGACATAAGGCTGAATCACAGACTCTGTTTGGAACAAACCTGAATCCCAGAGGTATGGACAAAGCTAGGATAGACTTTCCTTCTGTTTGGTTGAGGTGAGTCAACAGAGTTTAAAGGAGAAAAAGGCAGCACAAAAGTCAGCAGAAAAAATTATTAAACTAGAACATGATTTACCTGATGATATTCTTACCAGGGGTGGTAAAATCCCACCTCCACGGTAAGAATTGTGAACCCATTGGGCCATATTGTTACTATGGTAGCAACTCTGAGTACAGCTGATAAAGTTCAGGGTTCATTTTCTCAAAAGAGAAATATTGGATGTTGATGCCAAAAGCTGCGATGCTCCTAAGAAATTTAGGTGCCTCAAGAGTCAGATGGGTCTGGCTACAAGAGGCTCTAAAGACTTATATGCTGAGCATTTAAATTGTCTTTAGAATGTCACCTTAGGCATCTGAATGCCAGTCTGGATATGGACCTGTGGTCTTAGTGCTGCTAGGCCAATCGGAGTTTCTCTCAGACACAGCAGTGCAAGCAGGTTTACATGGAAGGCATCCTGAGATAAGTCCCAGCCTGCCACAGAAGCAAGATCCTGCTACTCAGCTGATTTACAGTATCTTACAGCTCTGAAAGATAGATAATGGATGCAATAACCACAGAAATGTTTGTATTTCTGCTATGACACAATGGGAATAGAAAGAAGGAATATTTGTGATTTATTTGAGAAGCCAGTCGCCATAATTCTAGAGTTCTCTGATTAACACAATGTTGTGGTCTTACAATGAAGATCTCTGACAAAATTGGGGTTGCTACCATACCACTACACAGTAAAAAATGCCGGATTTACATGTAGGAAGATATGAAAAAATCATTAACTACAAAATCACTAGTATATTTCCAACAGGAATAAAAAACAGATTTTGTAGGAAAAATAAGTGAAGCCATGAAGGTAAAGTAAGAATGGAAATAGACTTTTTGCCAAAACTACAATATACCACATAACCTAACAGCATCTTTTCTTACTACAGCTGATTTTCCAGACTAAGAAAAACAAATTTGAATCAAATGACAATACTGGAATCAAACAAGTAGATAAATGGCCATCATTAAATTATACTCAGAAATTAGATGACATTTTCTTTTGCTAAGATTCCTAAGTTCAAGACAGAAATTTTTATTTAGGACTTCAAATTTCTCCTTGTTTTTTTCTGTAGTGGTCCTCAAATATTTCTTACATGGCTATTTCAATTAGCAAACCAAATTGGTAAATAAGAATTTGAACATCAAGTAGAATTTGAAAAACTCCTTTATCGCTTTAAAAAAAATAGGGCAACGTAAATCAGGAAACTGAATGTTTTAGCCTAAATTCTCTATGAACTTTGAACACCCTAAATTATTAAGAAACCTGATGACCTGTCAGAACTCAGGGGGTTCCTATGACATTCCTAAATGACTTGAACCCTGGCCCGGAGGCTTTTCAGCCCTGGCAGGAGGGTCAGAGATCTTGGTTTGCCACCAAGAGTGCCTGTGGCTTTGATTTTAATACATGGGACAAATTACCAACTTTGTATGAAGAACTGCAAGTCACAATAGTTTAAATAGTAAAATAGTAGTAATTATAGAGTAAAAGAAAAAAGTTTTGAGTTTTGTACAAGGGGGTCTGAGAGACAAGATGGAGGGTTTTTACACGTGGTATGTTATTTCTTCTTCTCCTTCTTGCCATCCATCTTTGAGCCACGGAGGCGTTTCTGGATTGGTTTGTCAGAAAACTGGACAATGTAATGTAAGGGTCACAGATTGGAAATTAGCAGTAAACACTAATTACATAGTTGATGGCATAAAAAGACAGCTCTGGCTCGGGGGCCGGCAGAGTGCCTCAAATTCTCTTGCTGGGCAGCTTGCAGCAGGGCAGAAAAGAAACTGTGAAAAGATAACAATAAAAACAGCCTTTAAAACAACAGCCGAAGACTCCAGACTGATTCTTCAGCAGGCAGGCTGGAAACAAGGACTTTTTACACATCTGGGATCACCCAGGACAGGATGGACTCCCAGAATGACCAAGTGTATTAGAGCATTAAGAGAAAATGTCATTTTGCAGATAGATCCATCAGTTTACCAAAAGATATTGAATATTTTTTTTTTCCACAAGCAATGCTAAATTTCCATGTGTTCTTGTAGTTTCATTAGTGAATTATTAAGCTGCATGGATGGAATTTTACAGCTAACATAGGTCCTAGAGCCCATGTGAATAAATCACTCTCTAGGTATGTAAAATTCCATTAAACAGAAGGTTGTAATCTCAATTAAGCTGTTAAATTTTTTTTTTTATAAATTGCTTTTTTCCTTCATCAAATACTGACATGTTAAAGAAAAGTTACTGAACTATCTTGGAAGTAATGAAAAGGTATCAATAGCTGTGTACTGTATTACTTATAAAACTCGGGCTCATCTTGCAGTGATGCTGTAAAGACGGAATATTAAAATATCCATTTTGCAAGATTACAGAACTGCAGCATTATTTATGAGGAAGAGGCAACATGAATTTACAGAGCAAACAAATCATAGGTAGTCACACAATGAACCTCTTCCTCACTTTCAGTTGAAGACATTGTCACATTCAAGCACATATTAAGTATCTGAGCCCCAGTCTGCATGCCCACTAAACAAACATGCAGGCTGACATGAATTGCTTCAGGCAGAAGAAATATCCCCACTGAAATCAACAGGCACAGATGGAACACTTGTTGTGTGACCAACATTAATGTATAAACACGCCCTCCTGTTCCCTGTCAGTGGGTCTGTCAGGCATTCCCCAGAGGTACACGGAACGCTCACTGCTGTCAGAGAACATAAAACAAGTCTGAGCATCCATGTTTCCCACCTTGGACTGTTTCTTCTAGGACACTCCACTATTAATGCTTTGTTGGAGGTCTGCAGGTCTGGCTCTCTGACAGGGTTGGGATGCTGCAGATTTCGTGCACAATACTTGGATTCTCAAGTGTCTTGTTGTGAGACTGCTTCAGCACTACAACAGGACTTCCAGGCTACCTCAGCTGTTATTATGCATTAGATTTCTAATAGATGATTCTGATGCATGTCCTCCCAGACACAGTCCATGAAATGAACTCGCTGCAGCACCACAATCAGTAACAGGCCCTATAGATTTACAGAGAAGACACAGTTGAGACTGGTGTTGTGAGTCACTCACTACACATCTACCAATATTATCAATTTATGGACAAAAATAAACAGCTCAGATACTGTGTTACTATACTGTTAATGAATTTAATATTAATTACACTTTTCAGGTTAAGAAGTCATCTCCAGTACACTCCCTGGGGCAATGAAGTTTAAAACAGCATTCAGACATTCTGCAAATTTTAGCTTACTGATGCAAAATAAATCACTCTGACAAAGTAATAAAAACTCTTCCTTAGCTGGGAGAGAGAAGTAAAAAGTCTCAATAGAAAAGCTTTTTCTCAATAGAAAAGTTTTGGTCGGGTTTTTTAAACTTGTCCTTCAGTACAGAGGCTTTATTTCTTTGAAACACACCTAACCACATATGTAAATGATATTCTGACCATTTTATCCTGGCCTTCATTCTTCTAAGAGCATCTTTCCTATCTTCCATTTAGTTCCAGTAAATGAGTAGTGTTCTGTGTATTTTAGAAGGACTGAAACCCTGCAGCAAGAAAACATAAACTATCATAGCACAGCAAAATGTAGAGTCCAATACAAACCTGTATCAAAGCATGAAAGCTCTCACAAAGAATTTTAGATCATAAGGCTTGGCTCATTAATTGTTTATTCAGGCTAGGAGGCTATTCTGCAATTGTCAGATTGACAGATAAATAAACACAATAACACCTGATAAATTTTCAGCGCAGAAAGAATTGAAACTTCTGATCTTGTTTTTATTTTCAATTACATTTTTCATCTCTTGGTGGTGCCAGAATTGTTGTTGATTGTAATGGCCCTAAATAGTATTATGAAAAAAATGCAGTATCTCTCAAACAGAACTTTCATCCTATATAGCCATCTTAATTACTAGACTGAGCTTCAAATGCTAGATGCTAAATAAGTTTTCCCAAATAGGTTTAAATCATCTGTTTAAATCATCAGTTGCTTAAATCATCAGCTGAGCAGATTCTTTTCTTTCCTTCTACTTCCAACTTCCTTCTTCCTCAAACCTCCCCTTAAGAATCACAGCTATTGTAGCACAGAAAAGAAATACTGTTGGCTTTTGAAACAAAGAAGTTTCTGGTGAGAATAAAAGTGCAATTTAACAAAGAGAAGAATTAACATAACAGACTCATGGATGGATATGAGCACTTCCCAATGGAAAAGAGTCAACAGCATATCTGTAAAGCAAAGTCCTGCTTCTTAAACCCATTAGAGTTCTCTGAAGGGATTAAAAGCAAATGGATAAAATCCAGTTGCTTTAAAGTAAGCCAAGCTGTGCAATGCTGTGTAAGTCAGGAGGTAAGGCCCTTACTTGCCCACAAGTCAGGAAATAAACCAATGTGAGGGACCAGCCTGTTCTTGCAAGGAAGAAAAAATGATAACTTTGGGATCTGTGCTACCCCTCATATTTATAAGCAACCTGAAAAAGAATACAAAGTATGAAGTGGCTAAATACCTTATTGATATTAAAAATTATTTGGAGCAGCAAAAAAGAGGGCCAATTTTAGAGGCCTTCAGAGAATAAATTATATGATACTAATTTGTGTTTGAATTTCACTCGGATAAGCTTGAAATGATACACAAAAAATAATGTAATCTCATATATAAAATGATGATAAGCTTTGAATTGCAGTTATCCATCAAGACAACAAGAATTTTACAATTAAAATGTTTATTTAGTAGCACTATGGTCTTTTCTGTATTTCTTCCCATGTATTTTTGAGTGGTGCCTCTGGGTGACATAGCTCACTGACAGCTTGAAAAATGTAAAATTCTGATTCTTTCATCTCCATAAGGATATTAACCAAGTTCAGAGAAGGAAGATAAATTACACAGATACAGAATGAAGAGCAGGTCAGGAAAGTAGAACTGATCAATTTGGAAAGGAGGTAACCAAAGACAAATATGATACATATTGACAAAACCAGCAGTGTCACACAGCAGCTGGGTTCCAATTCAAGAACCAGGAGGGATAAAGTAAAAACATGAGAAACTTTCAAAACAAGCACAAAGAGAAAGTTCTCCCCACAAGTGAAGATAGATCTGTAGAAGTTGGTGACACAGGATGTTGCAGGTGCTATAGTTTTCCTTGGATTCCGTGATAGATTTGACAAGTCATTAGAAGAGAAATCTGTCTGGTGGTGTTAAACAGAAAAAATTTGTCTTGGCACTGGAAATCCCTTAGAAAGATATTAGGGCTAAATATATCATATATAGTTCCCCTATTCCTTAGCAATGTCCTGTGGCAGTTGTTGAAGGCAAGAATTAGACCTTGGTGTGCCATTTTTGGTAAACACAAACAAGGAGTCAATTACAACAAGTGTTTCCATCACTACCAGATCTTATTGGAATGTCCAGTCAATTTGGAAGAGGCCTCCATACCCTCACAGCTGTTGTGATTGAGGGAATGGTGATAATTTTTTCAAATTGATAATCACTTCTGCATACCAGATGAATTTAACAGATCTTCATCTAATTCACCTAGTAACATACTATAATCCTAGATTTAATACTAGAATTCATTTATCCCTCGGAGCTGGCTGGTTCATGAATCATCAAAAAGTACATTGTCACGCTGAGCAATGAGCATCTATTCCCTGCATTTTCACAGCCTTCTAAGAGGCTGAAAATTTTTAATTTGCGTATGTGTGTGACTTGAATCACTGTGATAAAAATTAATGCAATTAATTATTGCAATTAATTATTGCAATTAATTATTTCAAATAATTTAATGACTGTAAAGAGGATCATGTCTTCAAAGACCAAATACTTAATCTCAGAAACATTCTTCTTAATAGTGTGAAACCTCTCACTTTCTAAAAACACTTTTGAGTTAATAGTTTTTTTCTTTCCCATATGTCTAGTTTGTTTGGTATAATGAAACAAATATTTTGAACCTAATAAATCTTATCCAAAAATGTAATGATATGATGATAGCTGTTTTATGTGTGTGCTCCAAGCCAGACATTTTATCATTGAATTTCAAATATTTTCCTTTAATGACTCCTGCTTTATTCCAGAAAATGCATAATGCTATTAATTCAGTTTCCTCCCTCAAAAAGGTGTGGTGTAAAAAGGCTGCTTTCTTAAAAAGAAATAATCTATTACGAATACTCATGATTACTAAATCTAGAATAAAGACATTTTGTTCCCAAAAAACTATGGAGAAAGAAAAAAGCATATTCTAAAATCAAATATTGAAAGAAATATCCTTAAAATGAGTTCCAGTATTCTTTACTAGGCATTAATATTGAACAGTAAAAAATTGTTTTCCATTTGGTTATATCAGGCTTGAGGTAGTAAATTGTTTGAATGGAAAGAGCTTTTTTTTCCCCACAGACGTGCTCTTCTGCATGCCTGTGCCTGAGAACAGCACATTGGAAAGCAGCTTTAATTTTGACAATTTAGACTGAAATGTTTAGTATTTTCAATCAGGTTATAGTTACTTAGAAACTATGCAAGAATTTAGTACCTACTGGAGAAAAAGTCAGGAAGAGAAATTTGGTTTAAGACTGTAAGAAAGAAAAGATTGGATCTTTTCATTGTTCACTCTTTTCTAGGGTCTTTATTTATCCAAATACATCAAGTGAAAAAAAAAAGCTTAAATACTAGACCTCCATAGTTCACCACAACACTCCCTCCCTCCTACTAAATTAAAGAGTAGTTTACAAAATATTTTAAACATAAATAAATAAAAAAACCAAAAACTACAAAAAAACAACCAAACAAAAAACCCACGCAGACACAAACAGTTCTGACAAAAAATAAAAATAATTTTCCAACAGTTCACGGTTTACATACCAGTGTGGCAAGAGCAACAATTTTTGTTCTGAGAGAAAGAGTGAATAAGAAAAAATAAGACTAAAATATACAGAAAAACTGTTGTGTGATATTTATTTTCCTTCTTATTATGGCTGGAAAATCCAGGTAGTTGAGTTAGAATATGCAGAGATTAAAAATAACTACTCTACCTAAAAATTAGAATCAGTGGAAATAGCAGAAGGCATCTGGGACATTTCTTTAATTATTTGTTCAGCAGTTATCTTCAGCCTAATGTATAAAGACACTGTCAAAGATTGTAAGCCAAAATATGACTTGTTTCTGTTCTGCTTCCAATCAAAGAGATGTTTGTTTCCTTTTTCTCTTTTCTTGTTTTACACTGATGCTTCTCATTAGGTGTTAGCCTTGATCTATGTATGTCATCTGGTGTACATGCTCTGCGATGTGGATGAGGAACTCCACTGTAATTTACCATGGTTAGTCATAATATAGAACACATCAACTGGAAATAGCTTCCATTTGTCTAGGCACATTCTTCAGCAGTTAAAGCATTTGGGAGTTGTTACCAGAAATGCTGATACCATTCCTCCAGAAAAATAACTTCCGTTATCTATGTAATATTTTGGCTTGTATTTTAGGTTCTTCCGTATGTTGAAGGTGACATACTATCATGACATATTCTGCCTTCGTTTTTTAAGAGTTAGGCCATATTTTCATCTTGTTCTAATTCTGGGTTATACATTTGCTGCTTTGCAGGACATGGAAATGTTACGTAAGAGTCTTCACAGATCTGAACAGTCAAGAGATAAGCCACACTAAAACATGCAATTCCGCCTCTGTACTTCAGTAGCCCTTGAAAAATTAACTACCAACATTGTAATGTAATTTACAAGGAGATGGTAAGATTTGGAAGCCTCCTCTTTACTACAGTTTTAATTTTTTTCAGTATTCTGTATTATTTCTTTCTCCTTTTTCTTATTTTTTTTTGATGGGGGCATGTTATTTTCAGAAATTTTTCATTTGTTTTTACTAGTTTAGTCTCACGAGAGCAAAGGACTGCAGTTTGCCAGCTGAGATGCAATGCTTTCCTCTTTGAAACCTGTCGCAAAAGTGTAGTTTAATTCAGACATCTACTGATCAACAAGCCATTGCTTAACAACACAGTTAAAATTTCTTCATTCATTTGTCTGTTCTATAAACAGTGAAAGTGAAGGAAGGAACACATTAATCAAAAGAATATTTTCAAAACATGCAAGGGAAATATTGCTCTAAAGATACAACACCTTTAGTGTATTTCTCTTCTGGTTTGCAAATCAGCAGTGAGCCTGATGTATTATCAGACACAGTCTCTTGGGAGGATGAAATCAAGAAAACTGCAGCTCCTTACTTCAGAAAAAGCATCAAAGTCACTTCAAGACAAGAGAAGAAATGAGAGAAACTGAATGGCCTTGTTCATGACCATCAGACATCTGCAAATCAGACCAGCCAGGAGCCTTAACAGAGAGGTTACCAGAGACAAACCAGTTTCATTAATCAGTGGCAACTCGGAAAGAGTGAAGTCATGAATGTGATGTCATAATCCCAATGGCTGCACCTCTCCAGAGGGTATAGTGAGGATTCAAGCTGTTGAAATCAAAATGGTGATAGAAGAGAGAGTGAACAGAGCTTTATTCAATTTCCTATCAGTTTACAAGGCAAGGTATAAATCAAATTGAATATCTTCAATATATTTAAAAAGACAAGGTGATTGCTGGTTCTCTAGTTCTGAAATTTCTCCATGTCATATGTCTGTACATGCCTACAATTGTAGGAAGAGTAAAGGGCAATCTCAAAATCTAGCTAATCTTCCTTTAGGTTTCAAAATCTCTGAAGTTGAAATGTGCCCAGATCATGTTCTTGTTTTGATTTATGACTGTGGAGGTGGGACGGTGCAGCTGCTCTGAAATTCCATTCATGATCCTGGCTCAAATTTAGGCTTTCTGAAATAAATGGATTTTGAATCAGGCCAATTTCTAGCTGGTGATTTTCAACAGCTGTGGAAATGGAATAACTTTAAGACAATAAGAGACAGATGACAAGAAGGACTCAGGGCTGCTTTGTAGCTATGACCTGACTGAAATGGGAACAGCTGAATATCAACAAATACCGGTCAAAGATCACTGTCCAGTGGAAAAGAAGATTGGCCTCATTTTGATGAAGGGATAGGAGTACCCTGAAGCCAAGTATAGAGATAGATAGCTGGGTTATGAAAACACAGAGATTCCATCACTTGTTTTTAAGTTTCTTAATTCTGCACAGGTTGAGTAATTTCTTTGCAAGACAATGCATGCCATGGAAATGTAAGCACAGGTTAAAGAGTAGAGGGTTGTTCAGGCTGAGGAAAAAGAAAATATTTGTATCCTAGCTTATAGATTCCCTTTTTTTTCTACATGGCTCACTGCTATTCATACCAAAAAACCCACCCAAATTCCTTCTTTGCTATCACAATTCAGTCCTTGTATTTATATGTAAACATTAAGGAATTTCTTAATTCCTTATTCAAGGACTGCAGTATTTCAATTCTGCAAGTGTCAGAAAAGATGTTCTTTTCCTCTGGTCTTAACACACCAGTTGAACTATGGGATTTTCCCATAGTTTCCTCTGAACACTGATATCCAACTATGTGACAAGAATGCATCCTCTCAGCCACAGGATCCACAGAGTTGGTTGTGGAGCAGCCATGTCTCTTGATGAGTCATTTACCGACTGGCCTGTTTTTTAAAATATCTGGGAATACAGAATTAGGATGGCAGAAACCATAGCAAAGATCATGCAAGTTTTGGCTCTGGGACAGAATCTCTCATCACAAGATCAACAGCAAAGCCAAGTGTTCCAGCCTCCCAGTTCTCAGCTCTTTCAGCCAGCTTGACTTCACCAGGGATAATGGCATAATGAGTGCACACAATTGAACAGCAACTTTTGTTTCAGCATTTGTCCCCTTAGTGCACCCACCTGAAGGTTAATGCAGAATACTGCACACAGTGAGCTGTTAACCTGAGGGAAAGAACAGAGGTTTCCCCTTCAGCTGAAAGAGGCAGCCCTGAGTCACCATGTATATTTGAGACATGGTCATGCTCCTGATCATTTGGATACACTGATGGTGCTTGGAAGTTATTGCTGGACAGAGGTCATGCCACAGCTCTAGGAAAGGCAGTAAAGTCAGCCCTGGAGGATATTCTGTCTGCCATAGGAGCCATCACTTACAGGTCTGTAGTTCAAGGGGATTTAGCAAGTGATGGCTATTTTTCTCACAGTTGCTTGAAGTGCATGAAGAGGGAATTTCTGTGGTTTCAATAGCAACTGATGCATGGTGTGAATGGCTGGGTATCTCAAAACATTTTCATTGTGAAATATAGGTCCCTCAGGTCTTCAAAAATTTTTTTCATGGGGATTAGCCCTACATAGAACACCCCAAATATCACGCCTAAGCTTTCTTGAATTCTGCCAGGCTTGGTGCTGTGACCACTTCCTTGGGGTCTGTTCCAGTGCCCAATCACCCTGTAGGTAAAGAACATTTTTTTACTATCCAACCTAAATCTCCCCCAAGATAACTTCAGGCTGCTTTTTCAAGTCCTGTCACTGGAGACAAGAGCGAAGAGATCAGTGTCTGCTCCTCCTCTTCCCCTCATAAGGAAGTTGTAGACTGTGATGAGGTCTCCCGTCAGTCTCCTCCAGAATGAGCAGACCAAGTGATCTCAGCCACTCCTCTTGTGGGTTCCCCTTAAGGTTTTTTCACCATCCTTATCACTCTCCTTTGGATCCTCTCTAATAGTTTAATGGGGTTTTTATATTGTGGCACCAAAAACTGCACACAGGACTTGAGGTGAAGACAACCCAGTGCAGAGCAGAGCAGAGCAGGACAATCCCTTTCCTTGGCTGGTGGTGCTGTGTCTGATGCAACCCAGGACATGCTTGGCCCTCCTTCTTGCCAGGGCATTGTTGACTCGTGTACAACTTGCCATCGACCAGGACTGCCATGTTGTTTTCCATTGCACAGCTTTCCAACATCATTCCCCAGTCTGTCTGTACATTGAGGATTGCCCTACACCAGGCACAAAACCCCACACTTTTCCATGTTGAACTTGATAGGGTTGGTGATTGCCCATCTTTCTGATTTGTCAAGATCTCTTTTCAGGCCCTGTCTACCCTCAGGGGAGTCAATAGATCCTCCCAATTTAGTGTCCTTGGCACTTACTTCATATTTGTTTGAGTATCGTGTCCAGATCATTAAAGAAGATGTTGAGAAGCACAGGGCCAAGGATGGGGCCCGGCAGAACCCACTAGTGACAGATCACCAGTCTAATGTCACCCCATTCACTGTGACTCTTTGTACCCAACCCATGAGCCAGTTGCTCACCCATTGTGTAGCATGGTTATCCAGCTGAGTGCTGGACAATATGCAAGAGCTGTAACTATTGTGACTTTTTTTTTTTTATTCTTGGAATCAAGAACTAAACGAAAGATGAATGTAACAGTGTTGCTTATCTCTGATTTTACTAATTGGAATATTAATTCCCATGAGTAACTTGTGAATTTAAAAATATCTTAGTTCAAAGTAGTATTTGTGTAAGAAAAATGGCAGTAACAATCATTGCAGATAAACACAGCATAAGGATATATTTTTATTAGATAGCTATTTTAAAAATATATAGTATTTCTATTACATCTTCTAACAAAATCTAGCACTGTTTAGATGGAGACAACCAATTCTCATAATTTCTTTAAAAAAAAAAACAAGTGAAACTAAAGCACAAAAACATAATTCTCGCATCAGTAAATCCATCAAAATATTGGGAAATCCATTTCTGGAAGAATGCAGGAGTTTACCAGTCTGAATTCCAGAAATGAGATATTATTCTCTACAACAGAGTAGAGTTACTCTGCAGTAATTGAATATCATTATATAAAACAAGCTGAGATGCTCCAAGTTGTAATATCTGCTTAATGAACCAATTTACATAAATTGCTAGTTTAATCAAGACATTCTGAGTATCAAATATATTTTCATCATATTTCTTCCAGTTGAGCTCTCTAACTTCTCTTTTCCCAGTGAAAGTCCATTATCCACTAAGAAGATTAGCTAAATCCATTTTTTTGTCTGGTTTGAAAAAAAGCTCATAAGGATACAACTAATCAAAGTGTACTGGTATAATGAAAGTGCATTCTACTGTCCTCTTTATCTTGGGAAGTTTTGTGGTAAGTTTTTTATTTTGCTGAGCAAGAAAAAACTGAGCTCTTTTGTTCTAAACTTGACTTAAGCACAAATAGTTCAAGCAAAGCATGATGGTAGTTCTCAATTTCTTCCTTGTCCTGCTCTCTTCCCCATTATGGAAACTGTAGAGTCCTATTCTTGGCAGGCTATAGAGGAATATCACACTCATTTCAGGTTTAGAGCTGGATGGAGAAGGGGAGTCAGAACTGTGCTTCTCCCACTGTTCTACATTCCTGTTATCATGCAGAAAGCCATAGAAGCTGCAGGGTTCTGTTACCGAGTAATAGACTGTAAAATAGAGATATGTAGTTACTAACTCCCTTTAATACCCAAACAACTGTTTATGCAATATACTGTGTATTATGCTTCTCCATGCTTCCTAAACTAAAATTAAGATTTAATTGTATCATATATGTCCAAAGTGAAAGTGTAAATAAAGCCATCTCCATTACACTGTAACACATCTTGATGTATTTTATGATGAGAACTGGAAAGGTCATGGCCTAGCATTGCCTAGAACATGACATACAGTTCATATCCCAGGGGAAAATAAATTTGGATTATTGTGTTTCAGTGCTTATTCTGGATTTAAGTGTTACAGGATCTGGCTTTTTTTCTTTCGTCTCTGTCATATCAAAATTTGCCATTAGGTGACTGGAAACCTCAAGAAAATCTGTGTAGTTGAGTGCAAGTTTCCTCCTTTGGTCACTGAGCCAGTATTCCCATGGAGCTCAGCTCAGACCTATTCAGCAGTCTCCCATAACATTTACATTTCAGAGATGACTCGCAGTTTAGCTAGCAGAAAGATAATCTGTTAGGTGAGTCCTTTTTGCTGTAATGATAAGAAATCTCCAGACTCACCAGAAAGACTTATGCACCAGACTGTACTAAAAAGATTCATGGACTCCAGGAAATTCACAGCCCCAAGGCAATAACTTTTTTTTCATCTGCTGGCTGAAGAAATAAGGAGCTGATGAATAATTGCTGTTGCTGATCAGTCTCAGTGACAAACTTCAAGAAACAAATGGATTCCAATTACTAGTCATGTTCTTCAATGCACTCCTAGAATGTCTGAAATCCAGAAAGGGGTATAAGCACACTGTACATTGTAGAGAAATCAAAAAACTCTGCTAGAATCTATATAAAAGTCATAATCAGACTTTAAATACTAAGCCTGGTTTTTTTATTTTTAATTAGTACTCAAATCTTTAAAAGCATCAGCTGTATGTACAATTTTAGCACTGTCGTATATATTGCATTTGGAATTAATGGTGACTGCAGGGAAACTTAACGAGCTGTAAACTGCACAGGCATTTTTTGTGTTTTCTGTCTTTTGTTCCTATTGACCACTTTTGGAATGCATTATGGCTTTTTCCATATGTTTTCATGCTCTTCAACCTGTTTAACTCCCTGTGTGAGCAGCACCTTGATATTTGTATGCAACTCCATCCCATGGCACAATGAGGTTTCTTCCAACATTTTTGAAAATAAAATTGCAGCTCTAGAAATTCCTTAAACAATGCCTAATTTCCTTGGCAATATGAACGTTTTAGAAGAAATATTAGCTACTTCTTTCAGTCTAACACTGTGATTTATAACTCACCTATTTCTTATTCCGTAGATTTATGTAATCTGGATTGTGCTGGCACAGCTTCAGATACTTTTGTCTCAGACTATGAAGAGACAGTGCTAATGGCTGTTTCAGAAGGGCTGGAAATTTACAGGTATTCAAAAGCACATTTTCAACTTGTGTATTCTTCTAACAGCAATTGCAGAGGATTGCTAGGATTCACATCTTTAAAATACATCAGCTGAATCTACAGCAGATGTTATTTACAGGCACAGAATTAAACTGAACAAGGATCACGGCTCTGATGTCAGCTGGCAAGAGCACAATGAACCTGGCCAAGCTGACTGAGAGGTGACCAACAAAAAGGTATAGTTTGAAATGGAAACTATGTCACTGGAAAAGAAAAAGACTGAATGGTAATTGTGTTTTCCATTAAGACTGTCTTTGAACAGAGCAGGTGGAATTCAAGTTCTGGAAGAGAGAAATTTTTGGTACGCAGGTCTATGTATCTTCCAAGGGCTTCAGCCTTTATGAAATGTCATAGGATTGGAAAGAAACTATTTCAGTGTGTTGCACTCACCGTGCTCCCCAGATCATTTACATTCTTGGAAAGAAAAACAATTTAGTTGTTCAGACAGAAACATGACAGAGTAAAGAATAAGACAATGTTTGTGAGCAACAGAATAAGTGGGATGGAAAAATAGGTATAAAATAAGTATAAATCCCAGCTCTATTCTGTCTTAGTAGAGACTCTCTTAGGGGATATTGGATTATATTTGTTCTATCAGTGTAAACTTTACAGTTAAGATAGCTTCACCACTGGCATTAAATCATACTGTTCAAATGTACTGTAGGGGGTTGTGGTCAATCCTGAAGAGTTTTTCCGTAAAGCTGCTTCTGCAGTCAGGTTTGTTATTAGTGCACTGATTTAGCAAAGTTTATTGTTGTATTCCTGCAATCACGCAGGAAATATTTCAGCTCCTCTCTCCCAAAGGTGTGATCCCCTTCTCACAGGTAGCAGGGCCAGGAGAAAAACAAATTCTATGCATCTGACAGTGAACCATGGTTCAGAAGTCCTACTCACTTTCCTCTAGAATAAAATGGCTTTATCACCCCGCAGCAGCCGCAACAGCAGCGGCAGCACCTGTTTCCAGAACATTTGCAAATCCAAGTTTGCAAATCTCCAAGCCTGTACATTGCCTTTTCTAGCTTAGCTGGTAAATAAAGTAGGGCTTATTTTTATGAACTAAAGCCTTTGAAATGCTATGAAAAAGAGGCCCATATCCAGTCATGTCTGGATATGTTCTAGTCTTCAACCCATACTTGGCCTTTGCATCATGCCTCCCCAACAGGGCATACATATCTCTTCATATCTTTCTAAAGAGATGTTACTCTAACTCGCAGAGTCCTTCTGAGTGGCAGTTAATCATAAAATCACAGATTGATTTGGGTTGGTAGGGACTTTAAATTAGATAATTTAGGTCTACACCCCTGCCATAGGCAGGGACATTTTCCATTAGATTAGGTTGCTCAAAGCCCCATTCAACCTAACCTTAATTTTTATCAGCTTAAGGCTTCCCTTATCTTGCAGACACTCATTCAAACTTCCATTGACATTTTCTGGTATTTTCAAATGAACATCTGGTTGGATACCTCTGAATACAAGTCACCTACTAGAAGGCTTGTTACAGGCAGAAGAATTTTCAGAATACAAAATTTTAGCGTAGTTACCTGTATTGCATTTGGAATTATATGGTAACTGCAGGGAAACTAAATGACCTGCAAACTGCATAGACATATTTTGTGTTTACTATTTCTTATCTTTACTGACAATTTTTGGAGTGAATTAGGGGTTTTTCCATATGTTTTTGGACTCTTCAGATTATTTAATTCCCTGTGTGAGCAGTACCTTGGTATGCATATTTAACTTCATCCTATGACAGGCAGCAAGGTTTCTTCCAACATTTTTGAAAACAAACCTAGAAATTCTGGCTCTAGAAATTCTGTAAGCATATTTATAAAATATGAATTTTATAAAATAAATGTTAATTACTGCTTTCAGTCTAAGACTGTAATCTAAATTTCATCTATTTCTTATTTTGAAGATGTATGTAATCTAGATTGGGTCAGAACAATTTAATAGTCATGTCCTAGACTGTGAATGCATGGAGCTAATGGTATTCCAAAAGGGCTGGAGGTTCACTGTTATCAGAAAGCACATTCTCAAAAAGATAGAAAGGACTTTAATTGATCTAAGCTATTCCAGATCCTATATTCTGCTAACAGCAACTGCAGCTAACTGTTTTAGAATAAGGTAGGACTTAAGACAGCATGGTATAAAAATGTTAAAACTGTTTGGTAGGTTTGGTTGGTAGCGCCTTGAGAATAACCTAACACAAGTTTAAGTAAATCTTTTTTTGGTTTGCCATTTCTTTCATATTGCCACTAGGCAATAAGAAATAGAGAGGCGTAATGAAAATCAGAAAGCAATGGAGAAATAAAATCTGGCTGGCAAAATCCTCCCAAAATCTCTCTTTAGGATTCATCTCCACCACAGTGGCTGAACTCTCTTGTCCTGGTTTTCAGAGGAATAGAGTTCATTTTTTTTCTGTGCTGCACTGCACTGCTGGTGCAGTGCTGAATTTTGGATTCAGTATGAGATGCTGAATAGCACACTGATGTTGCAGTTGTTGCTGAGCAGTGCTTACCCTAAATCAAGGATTTTTCAGTTTCCCATGCTCTGCCAGCGAGGAGGTACACAAGAAACTGAGACGGAGCATAGTCGATACAGCTGATCCAAACTGGCAAAATGGATATTCCGTAAAAGAGAATCTCATGCCCAGTATATAAACTGTGTGAGTTAGATGGAAGAGAGAGCTGATCGCAATTCAGGGATGGGATTTTGGCATCACTGAGAGGGTGGTTGGGAATTGTATTGTGCATCTCTTTTTTTTAAACTACAAGTTTTTCTTTTGATTGCCAGAAGTGAGCAAATGGCTGTGTTTAGTTGCTCGCTGGGGTTAAACCATGATATGCGTGAATTTTATTTTATCTGGTTTGGAAACTTATCACTTGATGGTCCAGATACAAACGCTTTCCTGCAAAATGTCCTTCTGAAATAATTTATCTGAAATTTTGATCTACTTTAATTGGTAGAAAATTCTAGCTGAATAAATTATTATCAGACAAATAGAGGAATTTGTGGATGGCCTGCAACTAAAAAAAAAAAGTAAAACAAATCATGTTGTCAATTTTCACACCTGAAGGCAGTTTCCTAAAGATTGAACTTACAAGAAGAGCTGCTCTTTGAAAATTTAAATATGCCTGAGATGTTAATATACCTTGGTATTTTGTTGATTCATCAGGCTGCTTTTGATCTTAAACTGTGATTTTCTTATTTTATATGTAGGATGATGAGTTGTGCAGGTTTTTAACTAGACCATGGAATAGATTTATTTTCTGTAGTAGATTTTGTTGAGGATATTAAGATACTGAATTGTCATGGTAACAAGAAGCAAGTAGTAGCTGATGGAATAGAGACACTTGTATTAACCTTGTATGTCAATATATAGAAATGCATTAGATTTTGAATATTTTTGGTTTCTTTTATGAATAATACTATGAGGTTGTTATGTTACATAGTAAATTTACAGTCCATGCATTAAAAGGGGGAATAGATTTCAGAAGAACAAGTGTTTATGCTTTATATGTGGAGAATAATGCAATTCTGTGTGAAGAATAGTATAATTGACCAACTAGTACAGAAGATTTTGTCTGACACTGAATAAAAGTGTGCAACTTTAGGTGAAGGAGGCACAAGATTTCGTGTTCTCTATTTGGTGACACAATCACTTGCAGGTGTGTGAATGTAGCCATACAGGTTACCAAGGCAACCATCAAACCACAGGCAAAATGCAAAGAGTAGATTTATCTCATTATCTTGCTAACAACACGGGGTGGCAGACACACAGGGACACAGGCTCTGTTTGGCTTTGTTCATCCTAGCAAACAGAGACACACAGGGACCCAGGCTCTGTTCAGCTGAGTTCATCCTACGGGAGGGTTGCCTGCCTCACTGGAACAAAAAGCTTTGAGCATGTCTGAAGATTCTCTTATCTCTCCACAGGAATTCTTCTAAAACAGGCAGAGGAGGCACAACACTTGGCATAAGAAATAGCATTTTCCCACACTGCCATTTTTAGCATTCCCAGATACAAGATCGCTTTCAAGCTATTTCCTTGTCCTTGCAAAATCTTCTGGTTTTAAGCCTTTCCTTCCAATAGCAAGTTTCTTTTTTCGATCATTGACATGATTAACAAATCTTATACCTGCTGGTTAAAGTCTTCTCTGCTTCTTTCTCTCCACTGCATAAAAGCTAGAAAATATCTTCTTATCTTTTCTTTTCTGGATACATGAAAATAAAATCTGCTTTCAACAGCTGTTCAAGATGCTGTGTGCTTTTGAAAGTAATGGTTGGTAACACCCATGGTAGTGAAAATCGTAAACTTGGGGTGTCAAACCTGTTAATTCAAGCAAAACACATATGTAAGTTGTGCTAAACTTGGTGGTTTCTTTGTTTTTGTTGTCATGCTTGTTCAGAGTGTTTGTTTGGAGCAAGAATCCTCCACTTGGTCCCCAAAATATTTTTGGTTTTGCTCAAACACAGGAAATATGTCCTGCATTGATTTGTAAAGGAAACATTCAGATAAACAAAATAGAAAGTTACTTAACAATCCCTTAGAAAAGGTAGAGGCAGAACATATTGGCTATTTGTCTAAGATAGAAAGGGAACAAATTAAAAATACACTAAAACTATAAACACTTTACACAGAAGCTGAGAAAAAAGAAAACTCCATCCAGCATATGTAAGAAAACGAACATATGTTTACGCTACTTTTCTGAGTTTACAATCTTGCATGGCTTAGGAGGCACATTTTCTAAGAAAGTCTCTGCCCCAAATCTTTGCTTTGTTGCCCTGTCAACTCTGAGATGAGGAGGCTCAGCTCTGTGAGAACTTCTTGATAAAGCACAGTCTTGCACTCACATCTTGGACTCTCAGTGCTAGAATTCCCACAAGGGCATCCTTATGGCAGCACTTTGCCTCCTGAGGAAATGCTTGAGTAAGATTGAGAGTAATAAAATGCAGGAGGATCTCTCTTTTACTCTCATGGTGTCTAAGCAAACAGAGAAGTGTCTTTACTGTCACTCTCTTAAACAATACTTATTTCTACTGCTGAGGGTAATGATAAAATACTCTTCGAGACAGGTGTTATGAGCTCTCAGAGATATTATCACTTTTGGGTTTTGTCCAGCAATTCCCAATGGCATAAAAATTAAGCAGGATGACATCAGAGGTAGTAATGGAAAGAGAAAAAGATTTATTAACGACAAGAATAACAAACTCTACAGAGAAAAAAGTCATGCCAGAGGCAAGGAGATCTTTGTCTCTGCTAAAACACTCCAAAAATGCCATGAGGTTCCTTTGTTGAATGTTTTTATTACTAATAGCTCAGGCAGGACTTTTGGCATTAGTCCAACCAGATAGCTTCAGGTCTAAGGTGAAGTCCAGAAGGTCCTATGAGCTGTCCTGTGTTAGCATACATCCAAATTGGGAAAGAAAGTTCTGGCTTTTCACCTTTTAAGGGAGAAAGAGAAACTCAAATCCTTTCTTAATTTGGCCACCCTGTCATTGGAGGGAGCATTGCAACAGGGTAATTGATTACTTACATGTATAGTACTCCTTCTCTTACAAGCACCTATGTATGTCTATCAATATACCAAAAAATAATCTAGCCACGTGTTGCAAGCTTTTTTCTCTGCCACCCTCTACCAAATTTGAATTTTAAGAATCCTAAAGGCGAACATTTTCTACTAGTTATGTAAAATTCTTCACAGAATCATGCAATCGTAGAATATGTTGAGTCAGAAGAGACCTGTCAAGATAATTGAGTCCAAATCCTGGCCTTGTGCAGGACACCCCAGAAGTCACACCATGTCCCTGAGAGTGTTGTCCAAAAGCTTTTTCTACTCCATCAGTCTTGGTGCTGTGACCACTTCCGTGGGGAACCTGTTCCAGTGTTCAACCTCTGTGTGAAAAACTTTTTCCTGATATCCAGCCTAAACCTCCCACAACACAATTTCAGACCATTTCCTTGGATCCTGTCACTGGTCACTGCAGAGAGGAGATCAGTGCCTGCCCCTCCTCTTCCCCTCATGAAGAAGTTGTGATTGCGATGAGGTCTCCTCTCAGTCTCTTCCACATTGATCAGACCAAGTGACTTCAGCTGTTCCTCATACCATTTACCCAAAAATTATCATATTTGTGGCCCTCCTTTAGACACTTTCTAGTAGTTTAATGGTTTTTTTTAAATATTGTGGCACCCTAAATGTCTCCCAACACTGGAGGTGAGGCTGTCCCAGTGCAGAGCAGAGCAGCACAATCCCCTCCCTTGCCTGGCGATGCTGTGCCTGATGCCCCCAGGACACGCTTGGCCCTCCAGGGCACTGCTGACTCACGGTCAACTTGCCATTGACCAGGACCCCCAGAGCCCTTTCCACAGAAGTTGTCCTGTTCTCCAGCCTCTTGTTCATGTCTGTCCTAGGTTACAATGTAAGATATTCCAGAAGGTCTGAATTCTATCTCCATCTTCATGAACTGTTAAAATTAGGAGGGGCAGTGTTTTCCTTGCCTCCTCCCCCGGACNTCAACATCACCACTGGACCATTGGAAGAAAACTCTGCCCTTCTACAGGATCTCTGCCTCAGCAGAACCATCTGTCACTCCAGGAGCACTACTGGAGCCGCCATTCAAACTGGACTGCTACCAACACCCTGACTGACAGGGTATCAGGTTGTATTCTAACTGTCAGGGTTTGTTTCTTTGTTTAATACTGCATTTTCTAATTTTCCTGATAGGTTGTAGTTTGTTGGTTTTTTTGTTGTTTGTTTGTTTTAGTTTATTTTGTTTATACATATAAAGAACTGTTATTCCTATCCTCATATTTTTTGCCTGAGAGCCCCTTTTAATAATTTGGAGGGAGAGGGTTTACATTTTCTATTCCAAGAGAAGCTCCTGCCTTCCTTGGCAGGCACCTGTCTTTCAAAACGAAGACAATGTCTATACACACAACCAGGGTTGACCTGTCCCAGGTGTAGAGTCTTGTGTGGGGGAAAATGCCATCAAAATTTATCTTAAATACAAACACTTTTTATGAAAGGCCATGAGAACAAATAAAATCAAACTTAAAAATATGATATAAAAATGTTACCCTTTTTTGAAAGAGTGATCTGCTTGTATTTACACAGAGCAGAATTGGAACAGAAACAGTTTAGAGATCTCAGGTAGCACTGCAATAGACAACAAATTGAAAATCTGAGGACAGGTTCTGTCCTTAATCTTCAGAGACATTTTTTACCCAAATTTTCATGTGCACACTCATTTCCAGCTCTTTGTTTTATTTCAAACTGAGTCTTGCATTGCGGCCATTTGAACAAATTTGTCAATTGCATTGACAGCATGTGAATAATTGATTGCATAGGACATACACCGCAGAAATGGATCCAAAACTTGTTATTACCCACCATCTTCAGGAACAATTACACACTTGTCTTCTTAGAAACCAAAAGCAGAAATATAGCACATCACTTCAACTACCTGGAAAAATTAATATCTAATCATTCTTATTTGTTTCCAGATATCTCCTCCTTCTTTTCACCTACATGACTTCTTTTTTCATTCATCAGCTATAATTTCTCTTTACTATCATAGATTGTTTTATATATGATTTTCTCTTATATTACAATTTCTATACTACCTAGAATAACATAGATTAATATACCTGAGATACTTATATGCAAATGCAAGCCACTCTGTAAAAAAAACAATGCTTTTATCATTTCTCCCTTTCCAAATTTAACTTTCAGAACTGGTGATGATGATTATTATTATTATGATAATTGTTATTATTTGCAGCTAAAAGAATTGTTTATGTCAGCGTAGGTACATTTCAGTAGTTTATCAGTTGAAGTACATAGGAGCATTTAGTAATGAGCAATTTGTGATTTGTCATTTGCTCAGTATTATTAAGAAACAGCAAGAAGTTTTATCAATAAAAAAGGCCATTGAGCAAAATATATAAACCCTCATAAATTAGTTCAAAGCAAATCAGCTCTGATCTTTAGTGGATTCAATTCCCACTTCATTAATTGCTAATTGTCTTGACAATAAAAATATCAGTTCAAATAACAAGAAGTGAATTACAATAACTGCTCAAATGCCTGTTCAGATAAGCATGAAAAAACATAAGTAACTTGCTATGAAAATTAATGTAAAAATCCATTCAAAATCCATTGGTATAGGTATTAAATTAGAACCACTTTTCTTCATGTCAAAGAAAATTATATTCTACAGAAAATGCCTACAAGTGGGAAAAAAAAAGATATTTCTGCTAATAGCACAGTAAAAAACATTGTGATGATCACTGTAGTAGTTTTGAATATTTCACCCAATTTTCTACTGTCATAGTAATAAATATGTAATTGTGTAGAAGGAAAGAGAAAAACTAGAAATTAATTAGATTTGCAGCATACAGGCCCTTTCTACTGTTTTCTAATTTTTGCTGTCTAAAGCAGGTCATGAAATTTTAGAGCACAGTTGAGTTTGATGCTTTTTTGAAGCAATATTTCCACTCCCTATCTAAATGCAAAAGTCTATATTAACGCCACACTTGGAGTAAGGATTTACACAGTAAGAACCTCAGCACTTTTAATGTTATGTTCGCATAATAATACTTCTCCTATACACTAAGCTAAACTACTAATAGTTCTTTTGACTTCCAGTGAAGAGATTCCTTTTCAAACTGAACTAAATTTTCTTGCTTCTTCACTGTCCACCAAAGTTACTGAGACTTTGGAGAGACAATAAACCATCACTGGAGTCATCATTTCAACCTACTTCAACCTGGAAGTAAACCCCTTTTTTCTAGTGTGGCAAGATTTTTAGTCCAGTTAGTGCAGTCACAGTCCAGTTAGTGCATTGTGAAAGTTTTCATGATAAATTTAGAGTGAAGAGTTTCTCTCTTCTCCTCTCCTTGACTGTGACTTCTTAAAAAAAGAGACATCCGTTTAAAATGGTTTTGAATGTGTGGTAGCTTATGGCTCCTGTAGTAAAAGATACCTCCTAAGAGAGTAAAAAATCTATTACAGAACTCAGAAGCCAGCTTTGAAACAGTCTTAAACATTTTAGCTTTTCTAGAAATTCAGTACAAAGATCTTCCCATTCATCTCCATTCTCATTTTCCTTCTACAAGCAAAGCCGTGTCTTCAGCATAGCAAATGCCATTCTGTGACTCACTTATTTTAATGTCTTTGCCATTATAACTCATATTTTCAGGTTGTCAGGCTTGCAGGCTCATGAACAAACTCTAACTGCAGCCTGTGAAATTCCAGAAGAAAAGTTTTTAAGTTATTATTTTTGTGCCACTTCAATTCTTAATCATATGTAATCACTAGCTCCAGAAAAACATTTTGGCATCATTTTGCTGCTCAAATATAGATTGCATTAGGTACAGACCCCAGCAACCTTCCTGGGAACTACTCAGAGACACAGATTGAAAAATACAAAGTATTAGGCATTGTTTGTATTTTGAAAGTATTCATTATTCCTTTTTGCCCTTCATTTAAGAATGTGTCTTCATTTCACAGTGTTACTCTCTTTCTGGCTATGCCCTATGGGCAGATTTCAATTCCAAGCTTAAATATAAAAATAGTTGTAAAAAGAAGGTATTTATTTCTTCCTCTGGGGTCATGCAGTCCAATATCTCACTGCAAGGCAGACAATCACCAACTCAATCTTGCTAGCCATGGCTATATCTGGATGTCTTATAAACCTCCAAAGATGGAGATGAGCTCCTTTTCTGATCCATCACCAGTTCCAGAGTTGTATCACACTCCTTGTGAAATGGTGAGAGGACATTAGACATATCACAGCAAGTTTCAGAGTCAGAAGACCCAAACGGATGACTTCAAAGAGCAGATTTTGCTGCCAGTTGTGGCTTGTCCAAAAAGTGCATTTCTAAGGAGGCAACTCTAATCTAAAATGGAGGAAAAAGGAAATTTGCCATGCTATGTTTAAGGAGCACATACAGTTGCAGGTATATAGAAGCAACAAGTGTTTTAAAATTTTCATTTTCTTCTTCTCGACCAAATTCTCTTTTTATCATATTAGTCAGATTGTCAGGCATCTGCATCCACAGTAGTACAGACCTTGCTGTATCACTAATATGGCAAGCAATTATTTCAGCGAAAGTCAACAATAACATCTTTTTTGTTAATTTTTCTTCCTACTGTCATTCTTAGAGAACAGATTATTTATTGACTAAGGGAGGAGCATAATTTATTTCAGTGTATTTTTAGCATTATCCTTTTTACTGTCCCATGTGTGTGAAAGTTAGTGGAAACTGAGAAAGTCTAAGAGTGAGATCCACATCTGAAAGTCTGAAGCGTCCTGTTGAAGGTGTCCTACTCACTACAGAATATGATTTTTTTCCCTGTCAGTGGTCCATACAGAGCATGTATGAATGGGGAATTAAAAGAAGCTCCAGTTAACTTTAGAAGCACCATTGCCAGACTATGTCAATGCCATCTTGTGTGATACTTATTCATGTGATGAATCTCTTTAATTCCGTTCTTTTCCACAGAGAAATCAATTTCAGTGGTATTGCCTGGGTGAACTCAGACATTGCACAACAAGCTAGTAAGCATATCTGAATTAATAGCTTATTTGCAAGTGTCAAGCTGCAAACTGCGTAGGCATCATCCTTAGCATTGATCATGACTAGACATCATATTTATAAAGCAAGTTTAATGTGTCTCTGGTAGCTGCTAACTGTGAAATAGTATTCTAAGCACATGCTAATAAAAATGCATGGACTCGTATGCTTTAAAGTAACATCAATTTCCCTAGGCCTAGGGAAGACTAACACGCATAAAGGCTTCATATTTGGGTCCTATCCAGGATTTTTACTGCCAAATGAAACACCACTAGTTAGATTTTGAACTGTATGGACTCAAATATGCCCTTAAATGAAAAAATACCCTCATGACTGAAATATTTAATAGGTGATTTTTACAATTAACACAACATCCTGGTAACACTCCTCGCAGCAACCAAAATGCTCATCTTCTGCTGGCAAACCTCCAGGCCAGCCCATACAGCTCATCTCTGCCCTTTCGCTGGTGTATACATTCTACACTCACCTTCAGAAGTACTGTTGTCTCCTGCAGACATATTTAACAGCTACTTTTCCTGCCCCAAGAAATTTTTTTTCAATAAAGAGTAAGATTATTAGGTGAGGTGGTTTGGAGGAGTTTTCAGGATCATTCTGATTCTGCAAGGATTCCAAAAAGAAGAGGTAATTGCTCCTATTATGAGTTTTTCAGGATGTCTTTTCTGCATTTGTTTTTCACCTATGAGCATATATATTGTCTTGCCAATGAAGACAGGACTATTTTCCTCCTCTCAGTGACAATGGAAGTCTAGCTGAGATTTAGCCACTAGTTTCTTTTGATTGCCTTGTCAAGTAAAAGTTCTCCACTTCCATGAGTTTCTTCAGCTGCATGGAAAAATTTTCCTGTCATTTTTGCTCTAAGAACAAGTTTGTATTACACTTCAGTGATTAGAAAGACTAAATTCATGATATAACACCAAGTGGATGTCAGCTTGGCAGCCTTGCTAAGCTCTTTGAACTTAAATTAAAAGAAAACAAGCCTCAATTTGGTGGTCTCTCAGTACCTCATGAGAAGTAGACATTCAGCCCCAGAATGGGGACTGATACCACCAGTACTGGAAACAAAACTTAGGCTTACAAACTGCAAGCACAGAACTTGAATAATACTTTTTTAGAAGACATTTGTCATTATGAATAGAGGGAAAGAGTCAGACCTGACCTGGCAGCATGCTGAGGGCTCAAATTGGCAAGCACTTCTGACAGGCGAGAATTTCACTGAAAAATAATTGTATGAGAAGAGGGTAACCAGTCTCAGCAATAAAGTTTTCTTCTGGGGTTCAACAAGCATTATTTTTCGGCTGCTAAATAAATTTTCTTCAAAGGATTACGGTTGTAGATTGCTTTTTTTAATACCTCTGTACTAATAAATAATACTCAGTACTAAAAATTAATATTGTTCCTTTATAATTCATAACCTTTCCCTCTAAATCATGGCACTTTCTCCTACTTGGATAAAATTCAAAAGCACAAAATACTTTTCTCTGAAACACCCCTGCTCTTGGAACTTTACCTCTTATAGACTTTCTCTCTAATAATGCCAATGCATCTATGCTCTACCCAAAGTCTAGTTTGTTTCTTTCCAAACTCCTCTGTAGATCTCCAGAGCTGTACAGCTTGAAATTAGTAGCAACTTCTAGAAAACCTAGTTAATATGTGAATTTGGGTTTTCATATATTTTCCTTTTTTTTGTTGTTTTTTTTGTTTGTTTGTTTTTGTATATACTCCGTAAAAAATTCAAACTCAATTTCCTGCAGGGACAGATAGAGCAAAACTTTGATACAAAGAACTCCTGTGACAGCAGGACTCACAGCAGAATACAGTTATCTGTTGTTACCTGAGACTTCTCTTCATCTCATCTTTTTTATTTCAAATACAAAAATGAAATTAATTTTTGAATATTAGAATTATTTTTTGGGGGTGAAAAAGAATTTGTATATATTCAAGGAAGAAATGCTTGGCAAAAGGCAGTATAAGAAAACTGACAAAAGTGTTCCAGCTGGCATAAAAAGCTGCATGACAATATTCAACGATCAATTCCATATTACTGTGAAATTCAACCACGAATAATACAAATTACTTCTATTTAGATTTAGAGTTTTGTTTGCTTTTTGGATCATGGAGAGAATATTTGCTGGTAATGAGTAAGCATTCTTACTTTTTCAGTGATTTTTTTCAAAAATGAAATAAACCCACAGGGCCAGAGGGCCTTAATATCTACAGTCTGGATTTTTTCAGCAGCAACTGAAGTAGATTTGAATTCTTTGGATGTTTGCATCCCATGGGGTGTATATCATCTATTTTTTTCAGTGTGCAAAGTGACGCCTTTGACAACTTTGTGTTTTCACACTGATCTGTGAATGGCTGGTTGCTATTTCCATCATATGAACATTAGGACCACAGTGTGCTCATATGTGAAAGTACACCTTTATTTTTAACACCATCTTTATGTTGATATTGATATGAATGTACAAACCCTGAAGAAAAAAATCGTATTGTCATTCCAAACACCTCCATAATATGCGACCTTTTTTTTATTCAGACCTTCAAAAATCTTCCATTCTC
The DNA here is from genome assembly GCA_013400315.1 of Bombycilla garrulus. NCBI lineage: Eukaryota > Metazoa > Chordata > Aves > Passeriformes > Bombycillidae > Bombycilla > Bombycilla garrulus. Next base: position 447,302 of record VXBU01005600.1, read on the forward strand.
ATTTTCAAAAGATATCCAACAGCTGTATACACTTATTAAGTCTCTTTGTATTTCTTTTATCAGCATTTAATTTAAGGAAACTTATTAACTCAAGTTTCTTATAAGAGAGTCTGTGGAAATTGTTTTAGGATTGCTTTTAGGATAGAATGTCTTAAAGTAATTATGTCTTGGAAGTATTCCCATTTTAGTCTTTTTACATTACTAATATAATTCATATTTGATTAAACATTATTAGGCATTTTGGCTTTCTTCCCATGAGGGAGGAGTAGATACCTAAGTGTGTGAAATCAAACTCATACCACAGGATCCGATGTAAAATCCTAGAGAAATGTAGGCCTTACATGTTCACTCGGGAGGGAACCCCATCTTGGAACTCATGAAGTTTGAAAAGTGTAAATTCTTGTTGCTAATCAAAAATCTCAGTGTCCCATGTAGCTCTCTGGCCAGAAAAGCTAACACTCGTCTGTACATACAGAAGGATAATCCTTCAAAGTAAGCAGGATTGTTTGTCATTTGGCTCTTTTTTGATTGGGATAAATTTCCAGCTATGGTGTTCATAATTCAAGCACTGGAAGATGGGCCTTAAATCAGAAGTGTCTCATTTCCTTGAAATGCTCATGAAAATCACTTTTTGTTTGATATCTATGTATCAGGGAAGACTGCTAAGAAAGGTGAGGATACTCTTGGCATAACAGAGCTCACTGCTGAGCTGGGTAGGCAGTCAGTCTGTGAAACCCAGTGATACCAGCACCAGTTCTTTTTAGTAACTTGCTTTCTTTCTTCACCCCAAAGATCTAATGTTAGCTAAGGTGTTGCCATTTAATCACCTCTATGAGAAAAGTTCCAACACACAATAACTAAACTTCTCTCAGATAAGTTAAAATAAGTTATTTCATCAAGGGCTGTAAAAATCCTAACAGGACATGATGATTTTATAGTAGGATATAATACAACAGTCAAGGCTATGAGTTGATCCAGCCACAAGATGATGGTAAAAAACTTCCAACACTGAAAAATAGTTCTGGTTTCTGTATGTAACTCAAAAATTATTTAGCATTTATGCTAAAGTGTTATGTCTCCTAGTGTTCAAATTGCTCCAAATTGGTTTATAGGAAGGTAGAGAGTCAAATTCTTTTTACTAGTATAATTCATGATGCAAGTTATTTCAACTCAAACTATGTAAGTATCTCACATTATATATTAGATAATTAGTGCTGAACACAACTGATGTCCATGAAGACCCATAAGTCCTAGGAAAAAAAGTTTGTGATATGGATTTCTTACAGAATGTGACAGCGTAGGTTGGTGCATTATACTGAATAAAACTGAGAAAGGTTTTTTAACAAAAGCAAAAAATTCTTCCTTTCCTTCTTTCCTGATGTGACTTCTGTCATATCAAGGAAAGAGCTTATTCTCAAGAAAAAACAAAATAAAGGTATATCTTCTTGCATCATCCATTTGGCTGAATAAGGAAGCAAAAAAAGGTATCCAAGCAGGTAGACAAAGAGAGGCAATGCAATTAAGAATTAAGCTATATTTGCAATGCCATCTGTAGTGTAGTTACATTTAAGCCACCTGTTCAGGAGTTTTGGTCATGAACATGTATTGGCACACCATATCTCTTCTGAGTTTGTTTTCATGTTTCAGACATCCTGTATTTGCAATCCCAACACAGAAGCTTCTCATACGTGCAGGCCATAGTCAAGTGAGGGGGTTTTAAAGTACTAAGAATGGTGTTATGCTTACTTATTATTATGCACATGCTCAATTCCAGACTGTCTTTTTGAGTAGAAGTCTTTCTACCTACTTCTAGCAGGAGTCTTCTGTAGCTATTCCATTGTGACAATGTTCACTCTGTCTGTCCTTGCCAAATCTTTTCTATTATGATTTATAATCCTAATCTTTTGGTATTAAATGCTAACACACTTTGTTAGCAAGAATATGAAGTCAGTGTGTGTGTGTATCAAACACAAAACAAAAGGTGTGCTTGCCAAAACCTGATCATATGTAAGAAAAAGCAGGATTAAACAGTAATGAGGAAACTTTAGAAACAAAGAATAAATTCATCTTGAAAGCAGTATAAAAGCATCATGAAAATTCATAGCACAAATCAGAGACCGCGGAGTGGAAACAGCAGCCATCTTGGTTTAACATTGCCAGAATTTGCCCCACCAGCATCATCTCTTTGTTTTGGCCAGCAAGAACAAACTCCCTGTGAGACACCATGAGCTGCCCTAATCTGCAGCTGATAGGGCAGCAGTTCGGTTAGCAAAAAACAGGGACACACACCTCGGGTTTGTCTGTGCACAAGAATTCATGAGGTGCTTTCCCACCAGCTTGTGAATTAATAGGTCATACGGAGCAACACAGACACCTGTAAGGCTGTAGCATCCATGTCGTACAGGACAAAATGCAAGTAGGGTAACCAGTGTTTTTGAAGGAGCAAAGGTGCTTGTAAACCAGAAATCCTTTGAGGATGCCATGGGTGTGATGGTAGGTCTGTGAATATCTGTATCACTGTGTGTTTATGATTATAAAATTTGGAGACTGCTTATTAAAAATATTTAGACGTTTTTAGATGCTTGATAGATTTTGAAAGTGTATTGTATTGTGATTTATATGTTGTATTACTGATATTGACAGTGATAATAAAGATGATAGCACATTTTGTTTATGTCATTTATAAATCAATAACTTGTTTCTGTCCTGATTCAGTTTAAATGAAATACACTGAGAATTTTTTTTCTATGACACAGTAGTTCATAAATTTTTCCCTTAACTAGCTCTGAGGACTTTTTGTGTGAGTTTACTGACAGTGTAGCTCAAGCTTATACTGTTATGATTATTAAGTCTTTTTATGTTGTGCTACCAGACACCACATTTTTTGTATGGGTCTGGTCCAAAACTCTGTAATTCCAGCATGCACACTAGGAATATATGAAAGCAGCAAGCTCCTCATTCCTTGGGGCATTTTTTGTGTTTTTAAATAGGAGTATGATGAGGATGAAACACAAACTTCTGTCCTTTGTGAAAAGTCTTGGAAGCCTGTCCAACTGAAAGTTGTAGTTGTAAGCTGATATACTTTTTCTTGGCTTTTTTTCAATAACTAGATGAGGGAAATACAGCTGTCAGCAATTAGAAATAGATCAAAAATGAAAACATCTGGAAAAAAAGTGAAAATCTGCATCATGTTTAAGAATTGGAATGTGGAAATACCGTAAGTAATATAGGTGAAATGATTTATGTACATGAATTTCAGAGTACCTAGGAAAATAAGTTACACTGGCATAGTACTGGAGTCCAGACAAAACGTTTTTTTTTTAAGAATCCCATCTGTTTTATAAAAAGAGTGACTAATGATACAAAACACAATCACATACACAGATCTAAGTGTAAGTGGTAATATAGGTCGAGGAACAGGAACCTCAGAGTTTGAAACATTGAAACATCGAATATGAAGGAGGTGACTTTTGCTTTAAGCATCTGTCATTCCTAGCATATAAGTTTCCTAAAACACAGATGACTCTTTGATGGAAAGATTAGAAACATCTGAAAGTATTGATGAAGTGGCTGGTTATTATGTCTCAGCTGAATGTCATTCCATTAATACTGGGTCTATGCAGCATATCATTCTAGAGAATAAAATTATTTGAGTTCCTGTTGAATAACAATCAGGTGTAAATTCCTTCAGGGACTCCAGATGATGTACAATTCTGAAGGCTGCTCTGTAATTGGAACAGTTCTTGAACTGCTCTTCATTTGCTTAGAGATTCAAATTTCCTTTACATTTCAAGCACAAATCTTATCCTCATATTTAATGTGTTCTAGCTTCCAGGTAAGTAACCTCATCTTCTCAGCAAAAACTGGGCCAAATAATCAACCATTGGAAACACCTGAGAAAACATAATTAATAGAATTTATGAATAGTATTTTCTATATTTCATGCTTTATTCAGCTTGCCACTGGCAATAGCTCTGCACCTTCATTTCTGTGGTTTATTTCTGAGCTTATCATGTTATCAGGCGATATAAGTCCAAGGAGCAAAACTATAGAATCACCGAAATGTGGAATAAGAGAAAAGTCTACAGAGGAATAGATCTCCAGAGATCATCTGACTGAACTCTAGATTAAATCACCCAGTGCTCTGTAAAGTACAATCCTGTATATTTCCAGTGAGGGATATTCCATCACTTCTCTTGGCAGACTATTCCAACATATAATTGTTCTCATGGTGAATGAACTTTTTCTTAGTCCAGGTGGAATTTCCCTTGAAACAACTTGTGCCCATTTCCTGTTGCCACTGTGGATGCTTGTGAAGAGAGTATCTTTACCTTCTCTATCACTGCTTTGGGATGACCAGACTCCCTGAGTCTCCCTTTCTTTCCTAGGCAACAGTTTCTCTGGTCTCCATTTCATACCAACACAGTCATGGTCTCCAAGACTGTGCTCATTTTGGTGGGCTTTGTAAAACCATCTCGAGGTTTGTAAGGACTTTCTTGAACAGCAGAAACCAGCTTAGACTTCTGCTTGTAACCAACATACCTGTAAAATCCGTGTTATTCTTGACACCTCTTGCCAGTTTGAGAGACACCTGAGCCCTGCCCTGCCGTTCTGGGCCACCACACTTGATAAGACAGAAAGTAAGCTCAGGCACATGCTGGTCGTGTGTGAAGCCTCTGCCCCATGGGTCCCTCTGAAGCATATGATGAGCCCTGCCCTGGCCCTGTTCCTCAACTATTTCTGTGTGTGATTTGCTTAGCTCATGAGTGTAGCTGATACCACACACCCACACTGCTCTCACTGCAAAGCTGAGGAAGAAATCACTGTCCATTTTTCTTTTCTTTTTCCAGCTGATGCCTTTTTATGTATAAGCTCTTTCAAATGGTGGAGTAATTCTCAAGCACCAATTTGCTAGAGTGGGAAAACTAGAGAAGGAAAATGCCACATTTGTTGCTTGTAAGCTAATGGAAGCAGAATAGAGACAGGGCAGAAAAGTAGATGTATATTCATCTGTATCAGACAAGAAAACAATAAAAAAGAAATTTGTGTTTCTATCAAAGAGAGACAGCTAGAAATAACTATCCTGCTCTGCTGAAGGCAAGTAACACATCACATTATAGTGGCCGTATAAGCAGAAGGAACACAATTACACTCTTTAGAATAAAGTCTCATATACCAAACTAAACAAATTCCAAACTGGCTTATAAACTTCAAACTGTCAATGTATTATTATGACATTTGCTTTCACTTTTTTGATCAAGACATTTTCTTTGATTTCTTTGGCCAACATAACTTTCATAAATGATAAAGTATTCAAATATGCAAAGTGCGTAATTTTTAACCAGTTCTCAAAAGTAATTCTACTATTCTACTAGTAATTCTACTATTCTGTATGTCATACAGAATTTCTGGTGGGTCTGAGTTGAGTGTTTACAGATGAGCAATATAAGTGATTGCTGTGAATTATTGAAATTCCCCTTAACATCTGCAACACTGAAAAAGTATAATGACAAAGTCTGAAAAAAAGTATTGGCTCTACTATGACAAATGAGGTGAAGCAGTTGTAAATCTGTAAACTAATTATGCACACAGATTAAACACTGATTTCAGTAATATATGTACATGGAAATATGCTTGAACAACAGTGTAATAAAGGATAAAGGGCCCATAATGTTCAAGTGTGAAGGATTTTGTCTTCTTATTCCAGTATGTTTGCATTACAATGTTGCCTAAAAATTAGGCTGTGTACTGTACATGGAAGCTATGTAATCTTTTGCTGTTCAGGTAGCATGTATTGTAGAGTGCTGTAACCTGGCCATTATGGTAATTTTTCTGGAAGAGACAATGATTAGGAAGAGGAAGAATGAATGACTTCACAATCATTCTTTTAGACTGCAAAGACTTCTGACCTCATCAAAAGTCAATCTCCCAATCTGAGACGTTTCATATCAACACAATTGATAAGTTTGTAGCATCTGAACTACACTGTTGTCACTATCTAAAAACACAATACAAAAAGTATTTCAAAAGATTTTTGAAAAGTCAAAACATGAGTTTCCATAGACATGCAAATCTCAATATGCAAGAAAGGCAGCTAGCTCCTTTCATACACTGAAATGAGACTATCCTTTTTGTTATGCTATGTAACATCATCATCTCTAGGTGAATCTAAGATGGAATTTCCAATATTATCATCCATTTTAGAGAACAGCTAATGTACATCACCTTGCTGTAACAACCTGTGATATTCATCAACCCTGGAAATAGTATCTTTCTTACTCAAAGTGAAATAATAGGATGCAAAAACAGTTGCATTCTTTTTCTAAAAGGAGGCAATGTGTGGTACAATAAAAAAACCCCATTTTCCTGAAGGTAAATTAAATAGGGAATACTCTTTGACGTCAGCCGCATTATTTGTTGATATGATTAGCTGTAGAACAATATTAATAAATATTACAAATGCAAAAAATACAGTAAGAAGTAAATGGTTTTAATACAATTATGAGTTTTATTTGATCTCTCTATATATTAAATTATATTAAATATAAAATACTAGCTGGATACAATCTATAAATGCTCTCAAGCTTTTTCTAATAACCTTGTAAAAATCTAATAAGATAGCAATATTTCATGACAGAATTTCATACCTGGAGTATAACATTATGTTGTAGTCAAGCATGAAATAGTTTCTTTAGGTATCTAACATTAATTAAACCAGTTTCAAGCTATAATTTACACATTAAAAAGCCTAGTTTGGCTTTTCAAAGTCAGGAAGTTCTTCTGCTATTTTGGAAGAAAGAAGATTTATGGTTCAGAAGATGTGACATTCTCATAAACACAAAATATATCTTTTTTGTGTGTTCCTTGCTTAGATGGTGGAGCTGCTGAATAAAATTTTGGTGTGTATTTTTTTTTACTAGTTTTATGCCAAAATATTGATTTACATACATAATTATCAGAGCCCCCACGCTCAAGGGGTTTATTAGAAAGTCTTTCTTCCTCAAACACTTCCCTGCTGTCAAGTGAAGAAATACGTAAGTCATTTTTGAGCTCTTACTGGAACAATCCTGGGTAGCTGAATGTGAAGTGGTGTAAGAGATTCTCCTTTCTGCTACCTTTTAAACTGAAAAGGAAAGAAATGCAGACTTTTCTGCTCAGTCTATACTTTTCCTTTTCTCTCCCTCCCAGCCTCTCAGTACTACCAGATTATTGCATGGTTGCCAGAGGCTCCATGCAATTTCAAAAGTAGGAAACTGTATTTTTCTTTTTATTTCTTCACCCCAGTGTTTTGCCATTTGACACTGTTTCAAACACAAATTCAATTTCTATATTTTTTTCTAATTTAGCCAGTTAACATTAGTCATTGGCTAAATTTTCAGTTATTTGGTTTAGTGTAATAAAGTCTATTTCCATTCAGTCTGTTGTTATTCAAGACTTTACATTCAATTAATCAAAATCTACTAAGTCACTATGCCCACTTTGAAATCTTTCAGACAATTAATTTAATTCCAACAATTTTATTATATTTTCACAATAATTCTTTCTCAGAGATCCCTGAAGGGTTCATACAAACTGCTTTAATTAAACTTAAGATAAAGATGGAATACTAAATTCTGATCTTTTGGTGCAGTAATTGGAAATTTAGGTAAGGATTAAAAACAGTGAATGAAGTCTTAAGTTCCTTTTTTTACATTCAGCAATGGACAAGGACATTTTAAACCTAAGAAATCACAAGATAGCCACTGACATTGTTTCTATGTACATGGATAATATATATTATATAAAGCGCCTCCCAGTTCCTTGTCTTTGTTTTTAGTTTAGAAATGTTGTGTAAATAGATTGACTTTATTTGTTCAGTGTAGTTTACTTTTATTACAATTTTTTAAATGCAATCAGGCAGTTATTTAATGAGTCAGTAGGTTGATGTAAGTCCAGTTGCAAAAACAGAACTGTAGATTTAGTTTCTGAGGACCTTGATCCTTAGGTAGGCAAGCTGGGTCTAGAAATATATATGAGCCTTTATATCAATGTTAAAAATATGTTTTAAAAACATAAAAAATTGGACTTTTAACACTACAGAAAATGAGTGTTCCTGTTTTTGCAAATAGGATGAGTACACATGCATTGGTCACACAACAGGAACAGAACTATGTGAGGAGAAATCTTGTACGTTGCAAATAAACAGCATTAAATTATTTCTATTCATTACTTCTATTTAGTAATATTCGAATTATCACATGTACTGTGTGACTTAAGCAAAGCCACTTTTTTTTTTTTAAACTGATGTCCTTGCTGGTTTTGGACATGAGTGTTGTAATAAAATCATATGAACTTTTTCTAAAAGTTTATCAAAAATATTTAGTAGTCAAGCATTTCACTCTGTTTGAAATTCACTGATATTTGCATGAATAACACAAAGCAAATAACCTTTTTATTAGGAATAGGAATTCAGTAAACCTTTTTTTAGGGAAAAAAAAGCCTCAAGCCAAAAAATTACATTTGAAGTACTCACCAAAACTTCTCGCAATTCTGAAACATATCAAGATAGGAGGATGACAGTTATTATATTAGGTCTCATGTAGGTTGTGAGATGTCTGTGAGGAAGGGTATCAGCAGCTGAACATACTAAAATAAGAGCTGGAGTAGTATATTTGGTTAAGAACTAGATGTTTGCACTGAATAGCATAGTTTGAACACTGATAAGGGGGAGGGAAAGTTTTATTATTAAATAAAAGCTTAGCTTAGCTAAATATTAGTGATAAGACTGAATATTTTTAGGGTCATATTGTCAGAGCTCTGAGCTGTGGAAGGATAATGCTGTTCTCAATAGCTCTGTGAGCTATACAAAAGAAAACCCTACAGAAGATGGAGAATTTGACAAATGTATTCCACTTTCTACCTACACAACAGAGAAATTTATTCCTGCTATAATGTTGCACGTGTCAATAGACATTTCTGAACCTAGGAATGATGCAGAATTCACAATAATGTAGAAGTAGCACTGACATTAATACATTTACTATACTATTATAATATTGTTGATTAATAGAAGACCTGTATAGGGTTTTAAAACCACCTACATTCAGCAGTTCAATGCTGCACATTATTTGATGTAAATATACTTCTTCCTGAAAGTCATTGTTATTTATAAGTCTTTGAATATATCTTCCAGAGCTGTGAGGTTTGACCTGACTTTTCACTAATTTATTTAGCTGCTTGGGAATTATACCACTCTGCTTAATAACACTTCAGAATTTGAGAAAAACGTCTTTGATGACCTGGTGGTTTCTCCTGCAGAATCAATAACGTGAATAATTTGTAATAAACTGTAATCTGTATTACAAATATACTAATTATTTTCCTGCCCTCCATAGTCTTACTCTAGAGCAAAACCCTCTAAGGATTTTAGTTAGTGTTTTTCTCATGACCTTCCTTATTTCATCTGAAACATTGCTTTGAATCAATTAATACGCTGATACACTCTTACAACAAAACACTTTAAATCAAGCATGGGATGAAATTAAGTTTTCTTTTCTGCAGTAAGTGCTTATGAGAAGAAGGGAATTCAGGACTTGTTTACTCAACTCAACTTGAAAAAAAGGCCACAGAATTTTACCATTTCTCTTGCCTGTTAAATGCAAATGTGACATACAGATTTTTGAAAACACGGCAGTGCATTAATGACAGATTAACAAAGTATCACAATTATATTAGTGCTTCAAGTTTAATGCAATCAGATCCTTGTCTCCAAGACAACTTATTTTTTTCCAAAAACATACAGAACTGTAAGATGGTAGAATTTGCTTAAATGAGATGTTAGTGACTGGCCTAACCCTGAAAATTATTGTCTCCATTGATTAAAAATGAAGTCAACAACTTGAAGCCTGAGTATAAATGCGTAGATAAAAGAATTCTCTTTAGTCTTTATTATTTGGTAGAGGTATACTGGGGAATTGCAATACCAGGGTGATTGATAAAGACTAGTTACAAAACACATATTAGATAGAGTCTTGGTTGAATTAATCATTCAAAGTCATAAGCAGCAGATTCAGTAAATACAGCTCATTCCTGAAAGATTGCTTGAAAACAGGATTCTTTATATTTTGAAGGTGATGGAGCCGTGAAATTCCAATTAGACCCCCAAAATGACTTTAAAATATTTTTTCATGTTAAACACATTGCCTTTTTAGAAGAGTAAGAGATGCATGTATAGCATCCTTATCTGGACTATAGCTCACGAAAGAAAAACAGCCTCTAAGGATAAATAAAACTGGCATCAGCTGATTTTCTTCACAACACAGAACAGAAAACAAGAAAGAGTGGAACACACTGAATTGCCATGGGAGAAGTTAGAGTGGCTTTCACATTTGGCTTGCACTATCCCAAATGTATTTTTATCATAGATCATTTCTCACTTCAGTCCCTAAAGCCAGCTCCTCTTCAGCGGATGTTAATGTGTTCAGAAGTCCCCAAAGCATATTTAACTAGGCCAAACAGTGTTTGCCCTTGAAGCTTTTGGATCATTCCAGAGCTTGACTATGAAATTGTTCATTCAGCCTTCATGATTTTGTTGTGTTTGATCCATCATGCTCTGTGCTAAAGTGGAAACATTATGGAAATGAGATAATGGCTCACAATTCACAATAGTGTTGTTGAAACCAGCTTTCCCATCTTCTGGAGTCATGATTAGTTCTGAGGAAACCTTTAAACCCATCTGCAGGGCACTCACCTCTGTCCAGGGTGTTTTGGGCTGTGTGGTTACCGTGGTGCTCACCTGCTGCATGGGAAGAACTGGGTCCACTCTGCTTTAGGTTTGTATCTTGTTTTCCTTTAGATGTCAACACTACAGACAGAACATCTGATCTTAAAACAGGAATTTAACTTTCTACAATGGGTCCTCAACATGAAAAAAAAGGATCCAAGAAAGTAAACGTTCACAATTGAATAACTAAGAAGTTTCTATAACTGATCACATGGAAGTGTTTGAGTTGCGAAGCTGTCACAGGGTTCAGGAGCAGTGTCAGATTTTCCATGTGATTTTCATAGCAGTATTAAATCTCTTAAACTACATACAGAAGGCTTTGTTTTCCAAGTGTGCTTGCATAAAATAATGTCTTGATTTTTGGTCACTGTGAGAGAGAAATTGCATCTGTGCATACATATGCATACAGTCTAGGATTGCCTATGTACTGACACTTGGAAATTTAAGAAAAGAATGGAAACCTAGGTTTTGCATCAATTCCTCTAGCTATTAAAAACCATCATTTCAATCCAAATGAAGCAATTTTATAGCTTAAAATTTCAAACTTTCACAGAAATATACTTAAAGAGAGCTATTTTCAATGTAACTTATTTAGGAATGGAAAGGATTGTTTATAGGGTGTAGTTTGCAGTTGGGAAGGTGTTGGTAGCAGGGGAGGGAGGACCATCCTGCAATGACAGCCCCAAGTCAAGGCTCTTTTTCTAGTGAGTGTTTTCCTTATCTTGGTTTTGACCCATGAGTTTCCTCACTCCTATGTCTCCCCTTTTCTCTCCAGTCTCACTGGTTGTGTGGGGATGCAGAGGTGAGCAAGCACCTCGGTGGATCCCACCTGCCAACAAAAGCCTGGGTCAACAACCCACAGATAGAAACTTTAAAATTCTTTAGCATTTTAGTCATAGATGTAGAATTTGTGTAATTGTTAAGTACTTTTTCCTTAATACATACCGTGCATAATGTATTTTCAACTACTAATTTTAAAGGGCCAATCACCGATCCAAAAGAATTTCCCTATCCAATAACTACCACTCCTTTTTTTCCTTTTATCTTTCTGGAGTATAATAAAAATGCAATTAAAAGAAATCCATTCTTTGCTGTTTCACATTGAGATTCCTGACTGTTCTGCTTAAGATTGCAGTCTCTTGCTTTAACCTTTGTGCTGGCCAATTAGTCTGTTCAACCACAGCTCCAAAAGGCCAGATGATAGCCTTTTTACATGGTAGGCAATTCCATTTTTAAGCAGATATTTCCCATTTCTCTTTTTCCAAATAGTTTAGCTCAACTCATTTTCTACCAGACTATCAGAGTAGTAGCATAAGGCAGTGATGATTCTTAATTATAATACAGGGCTACCTGCAGTCTAATTTGAGCAGAGTCCAATTGTGAGAGAAGAATTTTAGTGGAATCACATATTTTTTGTATCTCAGAGCTAGTAAAGTGAGTTAATGTAATTGTCATTGATATGACATTAAGATGTTTAGGGTTTCCAGAACTTACACTGCTGCAATGCAGAGATAAAATATGAGTTTATTTTCCTAATATGTTGTTGCCAAGTTTTCAGCAATAAGTAGAAGAGTACGAAGCACACATGCACCAAAAAAGTCTTTTTAAACTTTTGCATATGTTATTTGCAACCAATCTTGCTTATAGTCAACTGTTCTTCTAAAAATTATATACGGCAGGTATATTGATACAGCAGTTTTTACATTATAAACTTTTAAATTACACTCCTCTGCTTGTTGAAAAGACAATATTTTATTCTACCAAAGAAGTTCCTCATACCTATTTTGACGTATTAGATATATATTTAGATGAGCTTTATATATGTAATGGAATAGAATAAGATTATTTTTGTATTTTGATATTGGTGTGACTGATCTTAATAAAGAGGCTTAATAAATATCAGAGGCTATAACTTGTCAGAGTACTTTTCAAGCTTACTTTTTACGTAACAAAAATGATATTTTGTTTAATTTTGACACATGCAGTCATGATTCCATCTCATCTGCAACATAAAATTTAGTGTGTCTACTCAAATTCAATGCTGAAAATAACTATAGATATCCACCTTAGAGCAAACCTGAACTAACAAATCTTAGTCATTTTTTCACAAGGAATTATACTTTATTATTAGCCTTCTTAAACCATTTGTACTTCACCTTATTGTTCTCACTTTTTAATTGACTTTAAAATAGTTTTTCTGAATTTTTCATAATACACATTCAAAGAATGGGAATTTAAATTTAATGCATAAAATGTTTGAAAACATGAAAGCTCAGGCCCCTTGTATGTATCTTAGCATAGAAAGTTACACATAAGAATAATTTTTTCTGCATCTCAGAAAAGAGACTATAACTCATTTTCACTTTGAAAACTATTTAGGAAAGTGTGCTTTAAGTAATTTTTTCACATTTAAAAATAAAAAAACATATAATATTAGTTTTGCTGATAGAAGAGCTGTTACTTAAATGTCCCTTTAGCTTGATTACTTCCACGTAAAGTCTTTTAAAGTACAAACTATACATCCTAAAAGGTGTCCTGACCTCCACAGAGTTTCTCCTTTCCAAATATTTCTCTTTGATAATGTTTCTCTCACAATCTATCATTGTATTTTACCATAATCAAAAAAAATCTCAAATGATTAGTGAGGACTTTTTCCCTTCCCTTCCCTTCCCTTCCCTCTTTTCTTTCCCTTGGATTTTTTTTTCCCATTAGAAATCTCACATCTGTAGCACTCACACTGTATTTTGAAGAACAAACCCAAACAAATGAGCACTGCACAGGTTCATATAAAGCAGTCACCCAAGGAGCAGCATTCACCACTCTGGTCAAGCTGATGCAGATGTGCAGTGCCCCCTGCCCCCCAGAAATTAGGAGAGTATACATTTGATAGAGTGGGGAGAGAAAGCCTGAAAAACCTCAGGAATAATATCATTCATAAACTCTACCAGAAAGAAGAGAACAAAACAGCCTTTAATCAACAGACCATGTGATCAGAATTTACTTGTAATGACACTACTCTGGAATGCCTTTGTTATGCTCTCAAATTACAGTTAACACAGTGGTAATTTGGGGTCCTTTTAGATTTTTAAAATCAGTAGATGTTTTTACGCTGATTTTTGGAGAGATGGGTTTACTGTACTGCTGTACTTTGAAAGCACTTGAGGGGCGAGATTTTTGTCATGTCTTAGTCACTTATTTGTGGTGGTCCCTAAAAGCATGGTGGTGGCTTACTGTAAGTCAGACCACCACTTTAAAACATACTGGCCAAAACCAAAAAGACTCTCTTGAGATTGCCAGGTCCATTCAGAATACTTAATTGAATTGCCATGAGCTGGCAAGCTGAGAAGGATCAGAGGGGATATTGTTGAACAGCTTTGAGCAGACAAGGCATGGCTTCTCCTTCTGGGTACTCAGCACAGCACAGCACATGAAATTAGGCAGCTGTGGAGTTGCTGCCACTCTGGGGTAAAGGCAAGCCCCTGCTGCAGTTCAAGGCCATCACCTAGCACCTGTGTGCCTGCTTCCAGCAGCCTCCTTTCCTGACAGCCCTCTGGCTGACCAGTTTGGAAATGTCTCACCAGCATGATGGGTCTTGGTTCAGAGCTCTTACTGAAAAAAGTCTTAAGTCAGCAGGGATTGTGGTACCTTGCTGTTGGGAGCAAGGCAGTCTCTTCTGGGTCCCATTTCTCGCCAAACCTGACAAAAAACTGGCTAATGAGTCCAGCTGCTACCGAGCTGGGACTATACTCCCATAAGTCTTCTACCTCTCACACTGAGCACCTGCAGTAACTTTTGCTCAAAAATACTTTTCTATATGCTATAATGTCCTTTTGTGTTCTATGGCAACTCTCTTTGTGTAATTTCTTCTGTGTCTGTGACCAGAACCAGCATCATGGCACAGAAACTGTCTTTGTTTTTACATCAGAGATTAATTTGTTTCCTAAAGCCTGCACCATGGTTGAGACATTTCTCATTAAGAAGCAGAGGTCTGGATTTTTGTCTCCCCTCCACAGGCAGGGAACCAAATTGTTTTCAGAACATTCAGCTGAAATCCATACTCTTAAATTAGGTCATTGCCCTGATAAATCCTTCCTAACTATATATCCAGAGAGCTGATTAAAATCCAATCTATTTGACATTATAATTAAGCCTCACATATAGTTTACAGTTTTATAATTACAGCTCTGCATCCTGAGAAAGATCAGAGGTCTCTCTTGTTCAGCTGAGGGATCGGAACAGTTCTGCTGAGAGCATCTGAGAGGAGGCAGAACTGGTCTTTACACATATGTTGGAGCTAGATAAATGCTGCTGAAAGAGGCCCTTGCTGATGAGCAGATCTGCCCAGACCTGCAGATGTGTCCTGCAGGAGCCATGTGACATTTGGAATATGACAGGGAGAGCGGGAGACTGATTATTCAATGCAACTGAACAAGTGAATTCTATGACCAGAAACTACACAGGCTGATTCGTTTTTATCAGTATGGTATGATCGAGCTCTCTACAAAAGTCTACTGTTGCCCTTCTTTGTCTCATTTTTGTATGGTTTATTTTCCTAGCCACTTTTTGCTTTTTCATGTTTCTGAAAAGCAGGGGAGGGCACAAGAAACGGGGAGAGCTGCCCATAAAACCTCAAGGGTTTTGTGTCACTCTGAACTTACTTAAAATGTGCCTAGATGAGATGGAAGTTTTTCCTTTTTCTTCTCCTGACAGCAATGAGTCTGAAGTTATTTAGAAAGTAAGCAAAGAAAGCAGAGATACAGAGTCACTTCTACTATGCATCTCAGCAGAAGAACATCCATCTTCCAGTAAGAGGCACAAAAATTCCTCACATTTTCCTTGTTAGACTGCCACTTTCATTATGCACAGGTTTCTCCACTTCATTCAGAAGTTTCCTTTGTTCACTCAATACCACTTCAGCATCTGACATGACCAGATGCTTTCAACCTCACCCACTGCAAATACCCTACAACTTTCGCCATGAGCTGAAGCATGAACTCCACCTTCTGCTGTAAGCAGTAAAAACTGGTGCAGAAGAACAATCAATGTGTTGCTTCCAATGGCATTTCTTTAAAAGGGTGGCAACATGTGCCCTTACACACTTTAAAGGCCATTTACCTACATACTTAGTGGTTAAACACCTACATGAAAAGCAGTATTATAGTTTTCAACACCATTATGTTTGGAGTAAGTGTGAACAAGGGCACATAGGCAGGGAAAAATAAAAAAAGTCTGGTGTTTATATTGTGTCCAATTGAAAACAAAACCCCCAGGTATCCATATCCATACAAGTACAGATCCTCTGTACTTCAGCTTTCCTTTCAAAGCTTACCAGAGATTTCTGAATCACCTTTTGCCCAGGTTCTCCTGTACCAGACCAGTAATAAAAATTTTCCCACTGATATATCTCTAAAAGAAAAAAAACTTTATCAGATTTTAAACTTCAGAAAATTTCTGATCATGGCAGAAAGATAATTTTCGCAGCTGTTATGTGGCAGACTGGCCCATACCTTGGTTGCATTTTAGGTGTCCCAAGAGCCAGCGGTGATTTGCATTTATTGTCTGTTCAATTCAGTTGCTGTTACTCAGGTTACATAGTATCATTTTGTTAGAAGAACCTTTACCACTGTATTGCACAGCAAGATGAGGAACATGCAATGATCAAATATTTTCCCCCTTCAAACAGATGGTGTGCTACTCTTCATTACCCTGGGAAGCTTCTCAATTCATCCTAATTTTGCTCTTTGCTTTTTCCCTATAAAAAAAAAATTTGGAAAGAAAAAAAAAGCAAAACTAAATAGCATTATAGTTATTTCTCCATATAAACCAACTTGTCAGCTTTGGAAATTATATTGCTTTTAGAAAGTAGGGTTCTTCCATACATATCATTTTTATTTGATTTCTGCTGTACTATATACACCTTCAAAAAGTATTAAAATATTTTCTGGTACTTTTGTGATCAGTTGCTTCAGTGCTTCCAGACCTCTTTCTTAGTGAATGGAAGAATTTTATAAGGCTATTTTGATATGCATTGGAAAATCTCAAATAAAGCATTTGCTCCTGCTTTAACATGATATTGCTGGCTCTGTTTACCAAAATACTGTATATATTTAGGTGTTGCACTGAGGAGACTGGGAAGTATCCTCTTATCAGTGCCTTCTCCATTAGAAATCTCATTTCCTTTTTAGTGCATGTTCCTACACAGTGATGTGATGGGATTTCTCCTTGAGCCAGGTGTTATGAGCTCTCGGCGCTCCCATCACCGTTTGGGTTTTTGTCTTACAAATACCCATGGCTTAAAAAGAGAGGGGAAGATACCATGGGTGGTGCTGGAAACAAAAAAGGTTTATTAACTTACAAAATAACTCTCTACCAAGAAAAAGCCGTGCCAGAGAGTATGGATTTATGCCTCTGCTACACACCCCCAAAATGCCACAAGGTTTTGAGTATAATACTTTTTATCACTGATGGCTTAGGCGGGGCTTTGGCAGTCATCCAATCCAGGTAGTTCCAGGGGTGGGTTGATGTCCAGGGAGTCCAATGAAGTGTCCTGGTTCAGAACACCTCCAAATTGGGAAAGAATGCCTGGGCTTTTTACCTTTTAAGGGGGACAAAGACAGAGTCACCTTTCTTCTTGGTCTCGGCACTCTGCCTGTAGGAGGTGCTACACTGAAACAGTGATGCCATTTTGTAAATGTATTTACAAGTATTTGCAATTCTGGAGTTATCTACCCTTTTTATTAGGCAAATATATATTTCAACATGATATTAAGTGCTTCCTTTTCTGGTGGGAATTGGTTGCAAAGACATATACATACTTCTAAATTTGGCTTTACTTCCTGCAATCCTGCAATAGTCAATCACATTCAAATTTTATTTTACAACACAGACTAACCAGTACATAAAATGAACCTTATATTACCTCTGTGATCTGCAAAATATTCTGCAGTAAGACAATAGGGTTTGTTTTTCCCTTCTGCATGTCTTTCTCATGTCTGTTTTGACTGGTAATATGCACCTCTTGCTCCATGAGAATCAACCCCATTTGTTTCTTACACATTGCTTTATTTGAATTCAGTCATATAAGTCAGCTTGTGATTCTTGGGGTGTCCTGCATAGACCAGGATTTAGACTTAATAATACTGATGGCCCTTTCCAACTTGGCAATGATTCTATGATTCTCTTTACTTATCCAACTTCTGTTTCTCTCTATGAAACATGAATGAATTAATAAAATTCACGTGCTCTGTTATCTTCCTACTACAGACACAGAGGCAAAGTTAATGTAATGTCATCTAAAAGGACCATTTGTCAAAGCTTGTTGTCTGAGGTCAGTTTCATTTAAAGTCACTCTTTCCTACTGGGAACCCATGAGCCAGTCAGTGTTGTCCCTGTCAAATAAAAGTCTGCACAGCGAGATCGCAATTAAAGTTAACACAAGGAAGTTTGATCCCCTTGTTGTCATTTACCCTCCTTTTACTCAGATCAGCCTGAGTTTCTCTTTTATCCTACACCCTCTGTGTTTTAGTGCATGTGAAGAAGCTTTGCCCTGCAATCAAGCTTGAAAGACCTGAGAAAAAGGATATTTAGCTAAGTCAATAATGATTCTTTCTAAACTCTATTCCCTCCATGGAATTAATTTAAGTGTAGCCTGCTCTGAGAGGCTCAGACGGAGACAATTCTTCTTACCCATTGTGTAGTTCAACCAGGAAAACATTTACAGTTGGTTGTATTGTGTTTGTGTAGGCTCTAGGCTTTTTTTCATATCAATACTATCACTACTGGGAAAAGAGTTAAACAATTTCATGCTAGACAATTGTCTAAATCTCTAGTTCAATGGGGCACTAAAATTTTACATATAAAAGTATAGAAATATGAGAGAGTATGTGTGGGTGGCTATGAATATTTTAAGTAAATAATTAAACTCATAACTTGAAGTTTTAATAGAATGTTCTGTCCTACTGGTTTATGTAGTCCACCTTTCAAATTTTTTGACAATAACAGATATTCATATTCACGTAAGAGTAGAAAATAACCACACTTGGTAAAATTCTGTCACTGCCTGGCGAGACAGCACTAACTTGTAAAGTCTGAGTCTCATCTATATCAATGTAACAGCATCCTGAGGAAAGAAACCGAACCCAAAGAGTTCAGAAACAGGATTATTTGGAAGAAAAAACATGCTGTTTATGTTCAGTAAAATTCCCTGCACATTGACTGCTGAATTGGAACCCACAAAAATGAGGAATAATGCAAGCACAATGACAACATGTGCAATGCCTTCATTTAACACTCATAATTTTTCCTAAATACTAAAATGCTGCATTTTTAGAGAGAAGATGTAGCAAAAGATGGCAAGAGAATGAATAAGTCCTCAGTGGTAAAGCTTTGCGCACTCCTACTATTATTTTAAAGATATTTATAGTTGAATTTCCATGGGAAAAGCAGTTATATATAAAGCTAGATATAACTTGTGATAGAGAAATAAAAGAAGGATGTATGCAAAGTTAGAACAAAAAAAATATTAAAAAACAGGAAGAAGATGCTATTAAAGAAAGTGCTGGTACTATTTTAAACACTCTGTATATAACTTCTTTGCTATTTATTCACTTTCAGAAGTCAAAATAGTCATCTAATTAATTTCTTCACTATCTGATAAACATTTTTAATGAAAGACTGAAACATAGGAGGACTAAAAACATTTTATTTAGCTAATGAGAGCAACAAATTAAGCATAACAGTCCAAGTGTAAAATAAATCCAGTCACTAGGGTCAAGTGTTCCCTGTGTGCACAGGATTTTCAAAGGGGTTATAACTAGGTCATTACTATTATAATGAACATTTTAATGCAAACGTTCTTTTCTTAATGATATTTCTTTATATTAGTGAATCTAAAGTCTTGTGAAATGTACAAATGTACAAAGCTGGCATCATCCTGAGCAAAATGAAGCAGGAAAGAGGAAAGCAGGAGAATGAGTAACATGTGAGCAACATCTAGTGGCTAACATCTCATTATGAAGCCTAGAGGCATTGGGCATTATTTTAAGCCTATTTCTGACACAGAATGCTTCTGTGTAGAAGCGAAGTATGTGAGGAGAAAAGGCAGCACTGCCTGCTGGTGCAACCTCTGAACTTAAAGTTCCCAAGAGCTCCTCTTGACTCTGTCTTCACCTTGTGGCCTCAGGTAATAAACTGCATTTTGAGGATAAGTCAATACCTGCTCATGACTGCACTTTAGATTCGCCAGAAAGGGGATGTGACACAAAGCCATTTTTTGTAGTGTGCACTATAGCACACTCCATTTCTTCAGTGGGCTGGAACTTGTCTGTAACAGCCCTTTCCAGATGTGCAATATAAAGAAGTGCAGGAAACACCCCTTCCTTGATTTTTGATAGCAATCTTCATTCTGCCTGAGCAGTTGCTGAACTCACATATCAGCCACAGGTTGTACAAATGAGGAAAATTATCTTACTATAGTAGGATCCTTTACTATCCTTTACTATAATCCTGCCTCTCATGGCTTCTCTTCAGCAAATACACAAAACTGGTGATATTTAAAAGATATAGACATAGAAGATTTAAAGGTAGCTGTTTTAAAGAAATTTCTGATAACTTCACACTGCCACAGAAACAGGCAATCCAAGTAATTGAATAACCCGTAATCTTGTCACCTCATCCCATTGGCGAAAGAGAGAAACTGTAGAGAATGACAACTCAGTGTTCTTCTACCTAGAAGGGGGAAAAAATCGGTACACAATCATGAATATTTTTTGCACCTTATAATAGAAAAACAATATATTGCATATCCACACATGTCCATGGACAAACCTTAAAACAATGTTAAAAGAATACAGTGAAAAAAAAGGTAGTATGCTCTACATAACTACTCTATGCTATCTCATTTCAAAAATTTTTCAGATTATTATTAAATAGCAGATTCTCCACGTGTAGTAAGTAGGATGTGTGAAGTAGGAATACAGACATCTCAGCTAATAAAAAATCTTGAAAAAAATTTCATACGTCACTTCATGATTGTACCTTATGAGGTAACACTGGGTGCATAATTTATTCTGAAGAGTTATAGTTTTTTCATCAAGGATGTTATTTTTTCCTACAATTTGTCATGATCGCATTCACAGTTCCTTCAAGCAATCATTTTCTGTTGCTACTGAACCAAATCCCACTCCTACAGAGCTACTTAATTTTTTTCTAGCAATATGCCAAAAGTGGATAAAAACACGTCTTCCTTTAGAAAGATTTAGCTAAAATTATCGTAAAAATCGTGCAACTTCCTTTCTTAAAATATTTTATGTTTAAACTGTATCTCCTACTGCCACATTTTGAGACAGAATACTGCTGCAATAGGAATACAAGTTGGAGTACATTTTATAGTATTCTTGCCTTATTTTTTCAGTGGAGTATTACCTTGTCTATTACCTTGTCACTGGAGTATTGCCTTCCTCTGCTATTAGAGAGGATCCCTTTTTCCTTCCCTTTTTCAAATTCTCGAAGGCTTATTAGAAGTTGAGAAGCAGCTCTATGAAGACTGGGATCTGGAGAGGTAGCACACAGTCCTCACTGAAAATCCTGGAGGAATGATAAGTATCTCCATGCAGTTACACAGGCATGCATGGAGACAGAAGGCTACATGGCTTCACTGATCTTTTCCATATTATGGAGGCCTTCTAAAATAAAGTAATTATAAGAGATGCTGTCAAAGAACACAACTTGTGCACTAAGATCAGTTCCAGTGCAATGAATCTGGAGTCACAGGTTCATTTTGCTGAGTTTCTATGTACAGAAGCAGACCTGTTTGTCAGACACACTTACTGAAGGTTCAGGTAGTATTTCAGTGTTTGTCAGAGTATTTTTCATATTTCAGTGGGACAGCTGAACACCAGTACCTAATCTGTTCCCTTTGGTAATGCTGAAACCACAAGAGAAACAAAAAACAATGGGACAGCAGAAAAAAAACAACAATGAGACAGCAGACAAAAAACAATGAGACAGCAGACAAGCCCCATGTGCAAGTCATAACTCTCTAGCAAGAAGCTGGACAGATTCACACAGGTCTCACTCAATCCCCATTAGCTACAAAGTTATTATATTTTCTGTAAATGCACACAGTCACTTTAAACTGTTTTTTCTCATTTAAAATGCAAAGGCCTCTCCCCATGCAGCTAAACCCATCACAGTTTGGCAAAAACACACTTCAGAGAATACATTCTTTAATTTTACAATACATTGAACACAACACCTTTTATGCCATCTCTAACCTGCTTTTGGGAAAACAGCTCTGCTTGTCTTCAACTAATAAAAGTAATTGAAAAGCTATTTAGAAACTTTCCTTGTTTCTTGTTATATGTCCTCCTGGCAAGCTTTAAGACGTGACCAGCTGCAGAAGACATTACCAGGTGACTTCATTGAACAGTTGTCATGCCCATGGCAAAAGTTTTCCTGAGGGGGGAAAAAAAAAAAAAAGGGGAAAATACCTCTATATTAACTCTGAACTGTGAACTGCTATCTTTTGACATCCCATTGTATCATGGATTTAAAAGGATAACTGGGAACATGGCAGGCCCATTCTGAATGGTGGCTGTACAAGATGACCTCCAGACCACCCCTCCATTTCTTTAAATCTGTGAAATAATCTCACACTGATTCTCCAGGCTCACGAATCACCCTATAAAGGAATCTAGCTAGAAGCAGAATTCAGGACCTGAACAGACTCCCAAAACTGTAGTTTCCTTCATCTCAGACCCTCAGAATACATCATCTAATTGCCTCCTGGCCTCAACTGTCATTTTTAGTCCTTCATAGAAAAGTTTTTGAGTGAACTTAGAAATGGGCTACTCATTTTTCTGCAGGCATATGTCAGATCTATGGAGTTCATGCCATATTGGAAGGCTTTTTTTTAAAAGGTCAACAACCTTATCAGGCAGTGCCAAAGAAATATAATTAAAGACCAACAACACTAAATTTCAATAGATTCTAAATTACATGTTTTGCACTTTCAAAAAGTGTTTCACAATTTTCTAGCTTCTCAGCTGACATGTTTAAAATTGGTACTTCAAAATGTATGCCTTTTAAGCACCCAGATGCTTAAACCTGTTATTTGTGCAACAGGAAAAAAAAGGAAAAAGCAGGATGGAAAGAGAACTATTACGTGAGGAAAGACTGCAGTAAAACAGCAGGATAAAGGGAGAAACAGAAAAAAATATAGAAATGTTCAAAAATGGCACAAGTCAAAAAAGGGGTAAAAGCAGTTAAAATGGAAAGATAACTGGGAAGGTGAAGGGAAATGCAACAAAGCTAATGCAAGAAAACACTGCCTTATTGAAAATCTTTTTTTACTACAGGAGGTACATTTTTCTCTATATATTCATGTTCTGCAGTTAATATCAAGGTCATACTTTGAGACAATATTCAAGCAATAGAAATATATCTTAGTTCCAGTTGTCAGTCTCAGTTCCTATTATCTCCATGTGTTCACTGGTCTTTTTTGAGTTTGAACTTTTAGAGATATGACAGAATACCCATAATTTTTTTAGGCAACTTGTTCCTTGAAAATTTTACTGGTATACAACAAGATAGAACTAGAACTATGTGTTTTTTTATATCTAAAATATCTTGATGTCATATACTTCAGGAGAGTCCAAGATTTAAAATGAAAGGCTTGGGAAACCATCCTAATATGTAGGAGTACTTGATGCAATAGACTAAAGAAGATGGAGACAGACTCTACTCAGTCATTCCAGTTAAAAGGCAAGAGACAATATGCAGAATTTAAAATGCAACAAATTCCATTTAGACCTAGGAATTGCCCAGAGGTTGTGGAGTCTCTGTGGCTGGAGATAATCAAAACATGACTGTGCAAGGCCAAAGAATAACAAAGACAAGACTAGACACACTCAGTGTCCCTTTCCAACCTCAATGAAGCTGTGATATTAAGAGACTGGGATGTGGGTCTTGGGACAGTCCTGCTTGGAAGCAGACTGAGTCTAGATTTGGCTGGCAAAGCAGCAGAATAGAAGACCAAAAAGAAGAAAAGAGTGGGAAAAT
Organism: Bombycilla garrulus; assembly: GCA_013400315.1. Classification (NCBI taxonomy): domain Eukaryota; kingdom Metazoa; phylum Chordata; class Aves; order Passeriformes; family Bombycillidae; genus Bombycilla; species Bombycilla garrulus. The sequence goes on from VXBU01005600.1 coordinate 471,123, forward strand.
AGACTACATGGTAAAAGATACTCAGATTTGGATAAATCTTCAGAGCAGTTCTAAGCAGTGATTGAAATAAAGTGACACTGCTATGAAAACTGAGCATGATTGCGCTTGGTGAAGATATCATACCCGAAATGGCAGGTGCAATCTCTGATTTTGCTTCAGGCAACATCAAAGACAGGGTTGTTGCATGGCGGGGGCAGAGCTGGAAAACAAGAATGACCACATAGGGAGACAAATTTGGAGACAAGAGAGGAGGCAAGGCTGTGACATAGGACTAAAGTCTATGCGTGAGACAGGATTGGAGACAGGTTTCTTACAAAGTCCATTCAAGGTCCATCAGGAAACAAGGCTGGACACTCCAGGGACTGGAAACAAGTACATAGTTGGGGGAAGCAAACAAGACTCAGATGTGAACTTAAATGGACCAACACGCAGAGTAGGTGTGTGTGGACACTCCGGATGAAAGTGTGCAGGGAGTTTAAGGACCATCTGTGCACACAAAACCCTGACATGTTGAGACCTTCTGGTTTTGATGCTCAGCTTTGAAGACTCTGTTTTCATTAAATATTGTGCTGATATCACAAATCCTTAAAAGAGCAAAACACAGTGATTCAATCATGCTGACATTTACCTTGATCACCGCTAGAATTCTTATGTTTATTACTATTTGTGTCACTGATGGTAGATTTTTGACACCAATAGAGACAAGGGTCTCAGGCTTTACCCTTATGCATCAGTTCATCCATACTCCATTGTTTACAGGTGTAAAACATACAGTTACTTAGTCAGAATAAAAACCTGTGAAAAATTAAAGCATATACCCAGGAAAAAAGAGCAGAAATTTTCCCCACTATACTCTGTGTAATATCCATGAAATGTTCATGAACTGAAATTATTTTCAAAATTAATTTTGGTTAATTTTTCACTGGGCCATCAAAAATTATATCCATAAGCAAAGGAAAAAGCAACTCCTCTATTATTTAGTTCTAATATTGGTATAGTTAATAATGCACATGTTTCTCATCATCTTATTGTCAGAACTTACTTCCATGATTCATTTCCAGAATAAAAGCAAATCTTTTCTTCAGCCTCAGGCAAAACATCAACACAGAGAATTTCATTCCCAGTCTTTACACTGGTAGGGAAGTGACCCATAATAAAGGCTATCATGCGGATTATTTGATAAGATTAAGTAATGTCAACAACCCCTCTTCCCAAATATTTCAATTTGAAGTATGGTTTGAAATCCTGAAGCTTCAACTTATTATCCCATTTACTGAGCAGAAACATCTTGGCTGCAATAATAAAGTACAGTTTTGCTTATACAGCAGTATAAAATTGTCAGTATTAACTCTAACACAGGAGCATTTTTCCTTTTTAGGATAATACTCATGTTATGCAGATACATTTGGCACAACTGTATTCTTTTAGAAAAGTACTAAAAGTATTTCAAGTCCAAGTAAATTATCAGTCATGTATATAAATACTAACTGAACTTGAAAGAATGAATTAGAGAAAAAGAACGTATTTTTTGAGTTTTCTGCTCTTTTTTCTGCTATGAAAAGATAATACAATTAATAGCAGGCATAAGAGTGAAAGATGTCAAAATAAAGACAAAGCAATATTGGCATTTTGCTGTGGTATTTCTTTATGTTCTTATTTTACATTCTGTCTGGAAAATGGTTCTTTTGCTCTTACAAGGAAATGCTCCCCACACACATGTTGAAACAGATGATAGTTAGTCCTAGAAGAGTAAAGAACTCAACCAGTTATGTGAAGATCTATTAACAATATCATATGTTTCTGAAAGTTGAATTCAGTGTAGGATGAAATATTTAATAGCTCTATTTTGTCCCACATCATCTGAGATAACAAACAAATTCTGAGATTTATCCCACATAACAGGAGGAGACTGATGATTCATTTGCTGACACCACTGAAATTAGCATTAATATTTATCATGTAAAAGATGTAGTAACGAACTTTGGGTTTATAATCTATTTAAATTCAATTAAAGTGTCAGCTAATAACTATAATTAATTTTTCTGCAAGCATGCATCCACTCAAAGGTCACATGCAGTGAATCCTTCTGCCATTCTCTGGCATTTTTGTACACTGAGATAAAGTACTGTGTGGCTTCATCTATTATGAATATAATACTACTGTATAATATTTTATGTATTTAGATCTGGTTAGCTGAGAAATTTATTATTCTAGTTCACTTATTTTATTCAAGTAAACAGATGATTGTTCAGGGCACAGGAAGGTAGGAGCAGCTCAAGCTATGTCACTCCCCAGTAGTTGCTTGAAAGCAGTTTAGCCACCAGCACTGAATATTTTGCTTCCATGTTTGCCAGCCTAAAACAGTATTTATACCATGAACATAAGGAGTCCACAATGAATGAGAAAACTCAAGGGAACTATGGTTAGTTTATGAGGAAAGATTTAGACCATAAAATAAGACCAATACTTTGAAGGAATAAGATCCAAATGCAAGCCCTCTCAAAAATATCTCTAGAAGTTTTGACATTTCCATTCTCATAACAGACCAGTGTGGAAGACTTTTTAAAAATCATTTCTCAAAGAACTTGCATCTATAAATAAGAAAAACAGACAGAATTTTTGTTTTGAGAAGGCTGTTCTATCCATAGATTTTGCTTATGACAGTGCAAGAAGAAACACGTTTTGAACCTCCAAGGAGAGAACTGTTCAGACACCAGCTTAGGAACAAGAGAAGTGGCAAAATTCCACCAAAGAACATTGAAAGGCAAAACTTCTGTCATATAGGAGGACAACATGGAGACAACAGCTAAAGGTAAATTGAATCCCTTCATACGAACTCTTGACATTTTTTGGATAAAGGGTCAAGAATTCTTTAAGTTTGAAGAGCTATGTTTTTATAGAAATGAATTATTATTCATACAATGCATCCACACATAGGATTTAACTAGAAACAAGCATTGAATTTTCAAGGATAAATTTTGCACTTGCATGGTTGCTAGAACTATGAAACAAAGTTTAAGCCACCATTTTATCCCATTATCTTTTAGTTTCTTATGCTGCCTTCTACCTGATGGTAACCTAGAACTCAGCATGTGTGGCATGACTTCTCTGTCCTGTATGGGTCAATCTTGTTATAACCACTCTCCCAGAATGAAAGCACTATCCCTGCACATTGCTTTGTTTATCTCAGTGATGATTTCAATCCTTGCTGTGAAAGTACAGCTGTGCCTAAAGAGAGGTACTGGATGCTCCCACAAAGCTACTGACTGCTATCATAAAGCTTTTGTGCATCTCCTTTTACCGGGTCTAGATCACTGTATGACTTAGAAATGAAATCTTGAATTCAAGGAATAAAGCTGGAAGTTCACAGTAGCCTGCAAAGCACAAAAGCTGCATAACTTTGTGATGGAAACAAAATACACTTTTTCCTCTATTTTTTATGCCAAATTTCACCAGCAAAGAAAAGTATATGCATGACAATGTGTTGAAAGTCACAACTGTACATTTCTATCTCAAGTTTTATGAGATATTACTCAGTTTTAACACTCAGTAACTTCTCCCTTTGCTGTTTCTCATCTGGCTGTGGCTTAAAGACACATAAGACACAGTTGGTTGAGTTGCCCTATCATTCAGCTGGACCTTTACAATGTTTTCTCTAAATTAATTTGTTCAATTCAGAAGGCTGGCCGTATCAAATAAATGTGTACTATATAAAATCATTATTTCTATTAGAGCAAAAAAGCAATACTCTATATGAAAAATTTTGTTGCAGTTCCAACAGCGTAAATTATCTGAAAGCCATTAGGGCATTTCTCTTTGAAGGTTATTGTACATAAAATGCATTATTAACTTACTAAAGGTTATTGAAATGTACAGTTAAAATAATGTGATTAAAAGACAGTGACTCTAAACTCAGATTGTCCTTTCCATTATAAAGCAGAGTTTTCTTTTTTTAACAGATTATAGAGGCGCTTAGTTTACTAGCAGGAAAAAATTTCACTATGAAATGAAGATTTTACTTTTCTCTCAGCTGGAATTATTTAGTCATGGTAAAATCTTTCAAGCATTTAAAGAATAAAGAATAAATTTGAATCAAAGATATTAAAATGTGTTTTGGCATTTTTAATCTACTAATGGTAGAAGCTGATTTGCAGAAAATCATAGAGTCACAAAATCATTTAGGGTGGAAAATACCTCTAAGATCATCCAGTCTGACATTAACTCAGCACTGCCAAGTTCACCACTAAATCATATACCTCAACGCCACATTTACACATCCTTCAAATATCTCCAGAGTGACTCCACAACTTCCTTGGGCAGCCTATTCCAATGCGTGATAACTGCTTTGGTGAAGAAATTTCTCCCAATATCCAATCTAAATCTCCCCTGACACATCTTGATGCCATTTCCTCTTGTCCCACAACTTGTTTCTTGGGAGAAGAGACCCACACCCACCTCACAACAACCTCCTTTCAGGTAGTTGTAGAGAGTGATAAGGTCCTGTGAGTATGCCCACAGAGGTGTCCTCAAAACACAAGGAAAGCAACAGACCAACAGGGATGTTGGACCTTGCAAAGCCCTTCCCGCATCCTTGTAGTAGAAGATGCTGACAAGCATAAGTGTTATAGGGTTATGCAGTTGTCTGCTTTTGAACCAGTGCTGAGCAAACATCACTCACACTTGTGACTGACAGTATACATGAGCTACATCCAAACACAGAGCCACACTCATGAATCCTCACTGTGCACGAAAACTATTAGGGGCAACACCTTGCAAACACACTCTTTTTTGCCTTGCTTTTTTGAGAGAAGGTAATCTGATTGAGTGACAAGAAAGGTGCATTACAGCTCCCTAGGAGGGTTCATTCTCAGGATGATCAAGGTGTCAGTGCTGCAGAAAATACCTTGACATATATTCACTCTTGATTTAGTCTAGAAAAGGATACAAAAGGTGTTCAGAAGTCACAGATTACCACATTTGGGCACTCTGTCAGCTTTTAGACTTCAGGAAATTAACAGACCTCATCAAAACTTGGTCTTGCTTCTTTCCACATAATCAAATCTTCAAAATCTCCTAACTTCATTTTTCATTTTACTTATCTCCTGCAAATCTTCTTTTGCAAAACCTCTACTTCTTGCAGAATATCAGCTTTTGGAAAGGATGTAAATATAATTTCTCTACTGACATAAGAACTGAATATCATCATTGTATTTATTCTGAATTGTGTTTATATTGGGTAGTACCAGAGAGAACCAAACACAGACTTGTGTCCGATGCCACATACTACAAAGCAGTGTCTGACTCAATGATCTTACAGGATAATCAATAAATTTCTTCATTTGCAAGTGTGTGTTTCTGATTGACTCTGTGGAAGACGTATATGTTAATACACACATCGAAGAGGGAAAGCCTGGAATTTCTTGTATATACTTGAATAACTCAAGTAATACAATTTCAGTGATCTATGAAGTATCAGTTCACAAGGGCTTTGAAACAAATCAAGTCTTTTAGGTCACCGGGGAAAATCCACTAAGTTTTACCCTGTTCCTTGCAATAAGACATGAAATTGTGGAATGAATTATTTACAGCTTCAGAGGTTTCCATCTGTTGTTATTTTGCAATACTAACATTATATGCACACTTCTTTATATCTCACTTGATCTGGTATCTGTCTCCTATTCTTAATAATTCACTTCCAGATTCATAATCTGTTAATAAGTAGCCAATTCCCAAATTGATGTCTACAAGAGCTCTTCAGTGATCCTTGTGTATATAAACCACTGGCTCACCGCACAAATGTTACATCCAGATAAATTTCTAGACGGCTTTGAAATCGTTAGCCTTATTTATTACATTGCTGCAACAGCTGTTATGCATCTGAAACTTGAGAGTGGGTGGTAATTGTATAATACACTAGTCAAAAGCATGTTTTATTAAATCAAAGCTCTACTGAAAACCAGTTCAAAAAATGTACATATTTTTATATTAAGACTTGGAAAGAAATAGAGAAGATATTTTTGTTGGTTTTGGTGTTACTAATAGTTAATTAGATATGCACAACATTCAAGGGTAATCTCTTATCTTTTAACAGCTCTAATTTTCTCACTCTTTCCTGACTGTTAAGCAGGTCACATGCAACACAAGATCAAAGGAAAAACTAATACTTCTTTCAAGAACAGTGCATAATATATATTCATTGAGTTTATCTACTTAAGTCGAAGGTGTTCACAAATGTTCATAAATGACAGAAAGGAAAGCAACCAAATGATTCTTCATTAAAAATGAGCAATGAGGAATGACAGATTTCAGGTTTTGAGTGGAGAAACATCATGCAATTTCTTAAAGTTTTTAAGGCATCAAATGTGGAAGGTCATGTCTCCTGTTCCTGTTCCTTTTACCCTAATCCTAGTCAAACATACGCCTGAGTTTGGGCAAATGTTCAAGCCATTCTGCTTCATCTGAACTCGTTTATTCAAGGAGCAATGAGCAACTGCTAATACTGTTGGGGTCACATGGGTCAGCAGGCCACCTTTTGTTGCTGCTGGCTTTCATTGTCAGCCAATGGGCAGCAATATCTTCAAGGAAGAAGGAACTTACATTCTTCTCGGATATCTTCTAATGGTTGTGTTGCATGCTGTATTTCACTGCAGCTATCACTGCAGTGTCTTGCATGGAGTGATGTATATTTCACAAAATGCTTGTTCCCAGTAGTGCTGCTTGATTTGGGCAGTTTTCAAACACATGTTTATTTACTCCAGAGATGGGTCTATGCCTTGGTATGCAATTTAAATTATGTAATCTTCTTTCCAGATTCTTGTTCAAGGTTAACTGTTTTAACTGATTGATATCTCTGTGTCTTGTCAGTATCCAGAGCCTATGTGGACCAAATTAGACTGGACAGTCAGTGCTCTCACTGATATTAAATGTGGGGGTTGGTTTGTTTGGTTTTTTTTTAAATATGTTTTTTTCAAACCAATTTACTTTCTGTTTATTGCTTTATTTACATATGATTCACTTTTCACAGAGTGATAGGGAAAAGGATGTAGAAAAATTACAAATCCTTCACCATTTAGCCCAATGCCACAAATTCAAGTCTGAGAACTTTTGGGATAAGTAGGTTGAGAGCTGCAACCTCTTGGACTGAAATGGATGAACCAGCCCTTTGGATTCAGGTAAATTATTCTTAACAGAGCCTTTTCAGCCATTATTTCATTATCATACTTGACTTTTTGTTTTTAAACGTGTTGATATATGCTTTTCTCAATGGATATTTGAGAATGAAAGGCACACTAGCCAGTGGGGTTTTTTTTTCCCTCTGGTCTGTCCTTCTAGCTAAATCTTGAGTCTTAGGAAGTCATGTTGACTCTGTTATCATTGTGTATGTTATTATATCAAAAGATATGTTCAAAACTTTTGGCAACATGAGAGAAAGACAAACATTAATACTTTCCTCTCTATTGCTCAGCATATCTTAACACAAAATTATTCTTTCATGTAGCTGAATGAAGGTATTGTTTTAGTATGTGACAAATCATATTCTTTTGCCTCTAGTCCAAATATAATTGAAATATTGTTAATACTGCAAGGCTGAATTCATCTCCATGTGAAACTTCTGTACCTTAAAGAGGATATACTGTTAATTCTGATTTTTGCATCTTATCGATACCTCTCAATTTCTCAGTTCTACCAGTTACTTTCAGGAAATTTAGGCAGATGAAATGACCTCTTCTAAATTTATGTAGGAGTCCAGCCTGCCAGAGAGGAACCGTATATTTGTCTATTCTTTCTTTTTTTTTTCATAGTTAATTGATTTTTTTTTTTTCCTTTAGTACCACACAAAGAATGGGAGCATAGAGAGGTTATTCAAATTTCTGGCATTCAATAAAGGTCAGAAATATAGGTAGCTCTGGTTCCAAGTTCTGTCTTTAGTGAATCACCATGTGGAACTGCATTGGGTTCCTCACAGAGAGGTGGAGCCAGGAAGCAGCTGGATGGGGATTTTGCAGTCAGCCAAGGTTAACCTGCCACAAGAACTGAAAAGAATTTATTTATGCATAACCACAGCCTTGAAACTAGCACTTGTCACCACAACTACTCACTTGGAAGAAATGTTTGCACATGCACGTAGTCAGTCGATTTTTTTAATTGATGCTACATTGCTTCAAGCCGGATATCACAATTTCACAGAGAAACATACAAACAGTTGCATCCTCCATCATCAGTGACCTAAATTACAGGTATATAATGTGTATCTTTATGGACAACTGTACCTTTACACAGATTTTACCAAAAATCTGGTGAAAAGAGTAAAAATATTCTTCATTCCTCATGGGTGTTTTTTGACGTAGTTTTTTGAATACAGTTACTCTCCTGGTGAATATCAATAAATGTAGGGAAAAAATCTTTAAAATTTTCAATTTTAATTAATTTACTGATTAAAAGACCTCCCTATCTGTAGGCACCATTCATTTGAAAAGAACAAATGAAAAAAAGGTTTAATAGGACAGATTTAGAGAACACAGTCATAGCAATTGTAAAGTCAGCTCAAGCTACTTTGAAAGAGACAGTCACTGTCTCAGTGATGGTGCAATGAGAAAAGAGATAGAAAAAAACTACTAGGGAAAAGAAAATATCATCTCTGATACACTTAAAAATATTG
>VXBU01005600.1:479827-624823 GCA_013400315.1 Bombycilla garrulus
GCTGTTTTAGACTAAGCAATTAAAATTTTTGTCCCCTATATATATATATATAAATATATATATAGTTATTCCAAATTAGTTCATGAAGTCGGCAAAAAATTAAAACCACAAACCAAAATATACTAAAAGAAAAGTGAAGAGTGAATAAAAATTTCTGATCAGTCTTCAATTTAAAAAAATGCATTTTAATATTATCTTGCTAGTTAGTTATTACTAGAATGTTATTTTTTTCAATAATTACTATATCTAGGAAGTTTATATCCAATGATACCACCTTTTATTAATTGTGAATGAGTCACCAGCAGGTAGTGACTTGAACATGATAGTGATATATTCCTTGAAAAATGGATTTGCATATTTGTAGAGATTTCACTGAGCTGTTTAAAAAAATCAACACAGAGCTTACAGGTTGGAGTGAACCTGAATGGTGGATAAATACAGAAAAATTGTGATATTCCTTACATACAGTTAAGAGAAGAAGCTAATTTAACGGAGTAAATTATTTACTCATCTTCAGTCTTAAACAGTCTTGCTAAAATGACATTCTTTTCAACTCTACAAATTTTAAACTGATTAGATTACTGAAGTTATGTTTCTATTCCCATTATACCTGTAATAAACTTCTCCCACACTCAGCAGTTTTATCAGGCCCTATTATTTCTACAGTCTGTAAAAACAGCCCTTACATTTTGCCATCAAAAATGACACTGAAACCTGCATGGCTAAAAAATTTATGCACTGTAACTTTACTGAAATAAAACTGTAATGTTACCATAAATCTTCAGTATTTAGTATGAAAATGCACTCCTATATTATTTACTGATGTTTTTCATATATTTTTGTCTAAAATGTAAAAGAAACAGAAATCTGTGGGGTGATCATTTTACACCTGAATTTTTTGCAAAGAGAAAATTGTACAAAATAGATGATCTGTTTGCAATCATAATTGCTACCTAACAAGATTATTCAACTGCTAATTAAAGGTACTGAAACCTGGGAATTTTAAAGGACTAGGGATTCTGTAAAAACTGCTATTCCTATTAGAAGGTGTCATTCAGACTCAGGAATGGGAAGAGCATGTGTTGTGAATGCATGAGATGAGTTTATGAGATGAGTTTTCATGGGAAGATAAGCACATTGGAAATTATGAAAACTTAAAAGAGTATAAGAAAACTAAAAAAACCTTGAGAGTACAGTACATAGTGAGACCTAAGCCTAAAATATCTAAAATGCCTGAGTGTGTCCACATAACTAAAAATATAATAAATATTTGATAACCTTTTTTACTTTAGTGGGACTACAAAATTTATCATCTTCTAAGATGTCACAGCACGCTTTTGGAGACAGAAATTCAGGCAGTGCATTTTTCTGGTGTAGTATATTAGTTTACAAAAAAATGCTTTTTGCATCTATTTTTCACCATTGAGAAATATAAGATCGTTCATTTGTCTTTATAGCACTGGATGCAGCACTCCAGCTGAAATCTCATGAAAGAAGAGCAGAGAGGTAGAATCCCCTCCCTCCCCTACTGCCCACACTGCTTTGGATGCAGCCCAGGACAGTTTTGGTTTCTGGGCTGTGAGTGTCCATGGCTGGGTCATGTCCAGCCATTCCAGCGCCCCCAAGTCCTTCTGAGCAGGGCTGCTCTGATCTGTTCACCCCCCAGACTGGGTTGGTACTGGGGTTGCCCTGACCCAGGAGCAGCACCTTACACTCGGTCTTGTTAAACCTCATGAGATTCCCATGCACCCACTTTTTGAGCCTGTCTGAGTCCCTCTGGATGCCATCCCATCCCTCAGGTGTGTCAACTGCAGCACCCAGCTTGGTATCATCTGCAAATTTGCTGAGGATGCAGTCAATCCCTTTTTCTATGCCATTAATGAAGACAATGAATACAACTGGTCCCCACACAGACTCCTGAGGGACACAACTTATCACTGATGTCCATCAGGATTCTGAGCCTATGACTGCTATGCTCTGGATATGAGCACCCAACCACTTATCCTTCTTACAGTTCAGCCATCAAATCCTTCTCTCTCCAGTATGGAGAAAAGGATATTGCAGGGGACTGTTTCAAAGGCCCTACAGAAGCCCAGATGAATGACATCCATAACCTTTCCCTTGTCTGCTGTTGCAGCCACTCCGTCATAGAATGCCATCAGGCTCATCAGCCAAGACTTGCCCTTGCTGAAGCTGTGCTGGTTGTCTCAAATCACCTCAATATACTTTAGTCTAAATTCTAGGAGTTCAGTGATATTCCCAGGCACAGAAGTAAGGCTGACAGGTCAGTAGCTCCCGGGGTCCTCCTTTCTATTCATAATGAAGACGTACATATCCATATGATCAAATTCTGCAGCCCAAAGGAATAACTTTTCTCTCCCCTGCTTCTTGAGCTGTTGGTCAACAGCTGCTTCAACATGTGAGGCTCTGTTAAATTCCCCTCTTTTAGGAGTACTTTCATTATCAACCCAGAAGCCTTACCTTCATTTGAAACTAATTCACTTTTATGCCAGTCAGAAGTTTCAGAAGAAAGAATATGGATTAATTTATTGCGTTGATGATCCAAGATCATTAGATAGGGAGTCTAAGCTCCTTCTGTGCTTCTAGGCTGTCTTTGTGTTCCTCAATAATTTACACAGATACAATTGTGAACTATCTTTTGTTACCTACAGATTGTGTTTAAATTACTTTATTTCACTCTTGCATTTCAAGTTCAGGATAAATCTCATTTTTCATTAAAAGTATATTGAGATTACATAGATAGAAAAGCAGCAAAAGAGGAAAATAGACAAAATAAGACACTTATTTAGGAGGCTAATAGTTTTAAATTAAGAGCTTGATAAACTACTGTACATACTATTCATCATGTGCATATTATGTATGATTCAAGTAGATTGAATCATCCTAAGAGGCTATTTGCATTTGAATTCAGCTCAATGGTTCATTTTATCAGGGGGAAAAATAAAGAGGCTTTCCTAAAACAATAAATGACATAAGACCAGAGTGTACCTAAAGTTTTGGAAGATTTGCTTAGTCTTTTTGTTTCTTCATTGTTCTTGTACATTTGTCCTAATCTTTAAAGGGTTTCAAATGGATAATAAAAATACAATGAAAAACAGGAAAATGTCAGAGAATCTAAAGCAATGCAAATGAGTGTATTTTTAAGAATTCAAAGGGACTTACAAATGTTTATCTTAACTGTGAAAGTGACATACTTTTTTCTACTATCAAGTTTAAACAAGCAGTATTTATATTTTATCAAGAAAAAAAAAGAGTGCATATATTATTATTACTATCATACCACCTTATCTAGACAGCCTTAAGAAAAAGGAGAGGAAACAAAATGCATGAACATCAATGAGTTGAACCAAACAAGAGGCACAGAATGTCAATCACTTGCACATAGATGATGGTGTCCATCAAGTTTGCTAGAAGACTTGTCAATCAGAGGAAAAATATCAAAGACTTGTAGTGATTGTAAATTGCATGGATTTCCCATTCTCAGGAGCTAGCTCTGGTTTGGTTATTAAATCCACAGCCCATACAAAGATTTCTTTATATAAATATCAATCATTCTATCGGTGGTGCATGAAACCTACCTAGCAACATAAGGTATTAAAATCATCCATCAGCAGCCTTATAGCAATCAAAAAGGTTTCATCACTTTCTTCTGCTGCTTAGCTTTTCTAAAGGCCAAATAGAACTTAGCTGGATATTCATACCTCAGAGAAACTGTAGGCCATTAACCATGTCTCTGTATATAAGGATTTGTATGAGAAAATGCTGACATTTGCACTGGCAGGAATAGCACTGTTTAAAGCGTATCGCTTTCATTCCTAATATTTTCATGACCAAGAAAGGATAGATTTTTAGAAACAGAATTTTCTCTCAAATTCCCTGTGTTATTGAGGTTCCTTTTTTTTAAATTTACTGTTTCTGAATTGCGTAACAGGGAGAGAAATATTACCTTGTTAGCGTGTCTCTCTGTCTCATAAACAAATGCAATTTGATGTGTGCTAAAAGAAGTGTGAGAGAGAAAATATATGTAGGTAAGCAGTCGTGTACTCATAAAATAAATTATTTCTTATGAAATAAAATTGAGGAAGTGAGGAAGTTAAATACAAACTGCAAAGTTTTAAATTTAGTCTCAATGATAAAAGGATTCATTAATTCTCTCCTAGTATTTCACTCATTCTATAGTTCAAAACTGAAAGGTCAGTCCATTGCTCACCATGTCACAGTCTTTTCTACAGAATAATTTACCACACCAGTAACTAAAAATATAGTAGATCAAAGTATTTGAAGATAGTCACAATTATCTTGTTCCTGTGATTGTTCATGTTTGACCAAGTTAATTATTCCTTGCTTCTTGCCAGATTTACAGTAATTGCCAAAGTATGTTTTTAGAAGGTTAGCTGCCAGCAGGGCAGAAGAAGCTCAGAGAACACTAACAGGACTTAAAACCAGCAGCATTTTAAAGGGGTGTGACCTGTCATATCTGACTGCTGCATCTTAAGTAAGAGAGGGGAGTAGGGCCAGTAGCTTGATTTTGTGATTTTACTTGAAACTGAAGACACTGCTTCAATCCACAGAATAACAAAATTTGTATGGCAGAGATCATCCTTTTTATGATTCACACTGGAAGGAGTAAGTGTTGCCCTAAAGTTCATTTCAATACTTCCCTGACAAAATATATCTTTATGTATAACCAGATTTACAAGTTTAAAAAACAAAAAAGATTAATTTTCAATTGCATATGTTTGTTTATGTTCAGTAGGCACTTGATTTTAAAGAGCAACCAACTAATACCGTTTTGTATAAATACTAGAAAAAAATTTGGGGATGGCACAGCCACAGCTAAATCATGCAGAAAGTGACACAGAAATAAAAGTGCTACAAGCTTTGATGGGAAGACTACTTAACAGCTTACTTCTTCCCACTGTAAATTAAATACAATTCCAATTTTTTTATTAGCTCAACTACAACATATTGCAGTGTCTTTAATTTTTAATATAAGATTATCAACATTCATGAAGCAAAGTGTTTGCAGACAAAACTTAATCAAGGAATATTTTTTTTAAAGTAAGAATGTAAATTTAAAATTCTACTAGCGTAGAAGATATTACTCTTTCCTTAGACATCCAAGCAATGAAAAGAACTTAAAGCTGAGAAGCACATTCTTTAAAATGCATTGTTTGTTTTTTCCTTTAAACACACAGAGATACTGCTGAAAGCTGCAGCAACATAACTCTTCTAAACTTATATTCTCTGCTTCCCAGCAATACTGAGTAAATGACTTGTGTGACATGGTAAATAAGGATATTTTTGGAATTGAATGTTTTAATATTATCATTAGTACAATTCTCATAGCAATGAAGCTGCTGTTATTACTTAAGCAAGAAAGACTCTTAGAAACAAATCCATAATATAAGTCAAAACATAATATGGGTCCAGCGATGACTGAGATTTAAGGTTGCAAAGGTGATCCATCTTAATACAGTCATTTGCACTAGGAAAATCCTGACCAATACCAGGACAAGGTTATGTGAGACAGATCCAGCTCTACCTGTAACCTGATACAGTTTAAATTCACTTTCTGAATATCCTCAAAGGCTGTTGGCCATTACGGGTGAAAGCACGGAAATTGATGACTTTTGTTAAAATATTCAAAAAGCACTAGACCAGAGAAAGGAATTGAGAACAGCAGTAAGCATGACTTCAAAGATTAATGATTAAGCAGGTAGGATCAAAAGAATCAATGCTGTCAAGCACTATTCAAAGGACTGGTAATGTTCTCCATGCAGTGACTTCATCTGAGAACTATGCTCAAATTTCCTATTGAGAACCCTTTTTTATCACACTTTGACCACCTCATTTCATCTAGTAGTGACCCAAAGAGGAAAGGAAGTGAAGGATGTGCTCTGAAGACTCAGCAATTGACTAGCAAAAGTCCAGTGGGAAGGGCAGCCTTTGTATACACTACAGAGTGATTAGTTGGTTGCTTATATGCTCATTTTAACTCTTAAAATTCCAGGACTTTGTCTTTCAACATATCACATAAGAACTTTTGCTTTACTTGACTTGTTATCTGACAATTTTTGCAGAATTTCTGTTTCTGTGGGATACATCTAAAATAAAAATCTGCTGTTGCCAACATCTAATTTGTATTGACTGTACTTTGTAGAAAGGTTATGAAATTTTATGGTACTAAAACATTTAGTTAAGCACCAGCAGTCAGCCTCCAAGCACAGTCTTACAGATAATATGAATTACTTTATTCTGACATATCAGTGATTTTATTCCTTTTTCTTGGATATCATTAACACATTTAAGTGCAATAGTTAATAATGAAATCCCAAGTCTGGGTATCACTGCACCACTGGAAGCACTGATCAATCAGTATCTAGGCAGAGATGAAGCAAATTTAATTTAATATCGTCAAAAATTATCTGCCTATACAAGATGTATGAGCTATTTAACAGCTTAAATACCCCCTCTATTGGATTAGTGTATTTTATCTGTTTTGTACAGAAGATGCAGTGCAGTAGTGTCTGAAAAATCACGTATGGTATTTAGTGTTATTTTAATACCTTTGGGATACTCATCTAACAGAAATTCCAATTCTGATCTAATTAGTTATGGGAATAAGCTAAATGTGGGAATGATTTTCCATTTTTAATACATTGAGCTCAGTGAAACAGTGACAGTAAGGGTAGTAGGGTGAAACTGCTCATATTGCTGCTTTTAAAGGATTCTTTTAATATGACTCTTTTTCAGCTAGACCATGCAAGTATTGTTGATAGCACTGTATGACTGTGACTTTATTTTTTGCAGAATCAAGAAAAAAACAAATGCTTATACTTTTAAATAATTTGTTCCTTACAAAGAAAATTGCTTGCTATGAATGAACACCACATTGAGACTATTCATCATGTAACTGCTACAAAATACAGGAATTTTTTCCAGGCAGGGTTGATCTTGGACTGACATTGGTTCTATAATTTGTTGGAAAAACCCTTCAGGAGTCTTGCACACAGTGCTGGAAGACCTCACTGTCAGCAGATCCTTCCAGGGTTGCACAGACAAGTTACTCTCTCTGGGATTTGAACAGAATGGCAAAGGCTCTTATTTTTAAAGCAAAGGTAGAATAGATCAGTCCCTAAACAAGGACAATTTAAGCTAGCTTTCTAATTCTTGCAGTGACAGTTACATGAGAGAATTGTCTCAATCATACCTTCTTGGATTTAATGCAAGAGTTTGAAAAAACTGGATAAGCATCTCTTTGCATTATTGATGTTGATTTACAATAGCACCTGAAATACTGGTAATGATCCAAAAGACTGAAATAAAACAAATATTGTGATCGTATTTTGAAATAGAGAGACAGGCAAGAGGAATGGTTTGACAGGAACATAATCAGCACAAGAAATTAAAGTAAAAAATCTTGCACATGCGGGGGAACAACCCGATGTACATACAGTACTGCTATGTGCTGGGGACATCGAGCTTGAAAGCAACTCTGTAGTAAAGAACCTGGGGTTTGTGGTGGACACCTAGTTGGACATGTCTGACCAGAAAATTGTTTGAGTCCCCATCCCTGGAGAGATTTCAGATGCGTCATTGTAGCACTTAGGGACATGGCTTAGTTGTGGACTTGGCAATGCTGGGTTGATGGTTGAACTCAGTGATCTTAAGGGCCTTTTCCAACATAAATGAATCTATGAGCCCATGATGTGCACTTGCAACAAAGAATCCTGATGATATTCTGGGCTTCCTTAAGAAAAGCATTGCCAACAGCTAAAAGGAGGTGATCCTTCCCCTTTCTAAAGGGTCTTGGTTTTGAAAGGCAGGTGCCTGACAAGGAAGGCAAGAGCTTCTCTTGGAATAGAAAATGTAAACCCCCTCCCTCCAAATTATTAAAAGGGGCTCTCAGGCAAAGATATGAGGATAGGAATAACAGTTCTTTAATATGTATAAACAAAATAAAGTAAAACAAAAATCATCAAACTCCAACCTAATAGGAAATTTAGAACAAGATGTAATAAACAAAAATCCCAAAACCTGAGAGTTAGAATACAACCTGACACCCTGTCGTTCAGGGTGTTGGTAGCAGTCCAGTTTGAATGGTGGCTCCAGTAGTGCTCCTGGAGTGACAGATGGTTCTGCTGAGGCAGAGATCCTGTAGAAGGGCAGAGTTTTCTTCCAATGGTCCAGTGGTGATGTTGAAGGGTCTGGTCCTTCCTCTGGGAATCCAGTGGGAGAGAAGGCTGCTCCTCTGGCAATCCAGTAGAAGGCAGATGCCTGTTCTGTCCAAATGCCCAGATTATATCCAGGTGTGAATGCTTGGCTCCTCCCCCTGGGCAGAGCATCTCACAATGGGTTGATGTCATTCCATGAGTCATGTGGTGGGTCCTCACAATGGCCCATTAAACAGGAAATGGCTCCCAGAGGGAGTTATCTATGACTCATAGGGCAAGGTGTTAATGGCCATTAACAGGAGATGGTCCGGGGGAGGAGGCAAGGAAAACACTGCCCCTGCTGGTTTCAATAGTTCATGAAGATGGAGATAGAATACAGACCTTCTGGAATATTTTTACATTGTAGCCTAGGACAACTGGTTAGGCTATGTCTGATGTACTGGGTCAAGTTCTGGGCCCTCAACGATTGTGAAAGTGAGGATAGAATGAGATACCTGTGACTGCTCAGTCTTGACAGTAGGTAGCTTAGAGGAGATCTTAATATCTTGTGTAAATGCCTCATGGGAGGGCAGAAGAAGATGGAGGCGGACTCTTTTCCATGGTGCCCAGTGGCAGGACCAAAGACAATAGGCACAAACTGAAACACAGGAAGCTCCCCATGAGGATCAGAAAACACATTTTTAGTGTGAGGGTGAGCAAGTTCTGGCACAGCCTGCCCAGAGAGGTTGTGGAATGTCTGTCCTTAAAAATATTCTAAAGCTGTCTGGACACTGATCCTGGTAAATTGGCTCCATTTAAGCGGCCCCACTGAAGCAGTGAGATTGGATCAGATGACCTCCACCGAACCCTGCAAACCTCAACAGTACTTCTGAAACTGACAAGAGATTTTAGTTCTGTCAGCTTAACATTCATCTGAGGAAAAAAAAAGTATATATAATTGAAACACATTTTGATAGCTCATGTGTATTTTAGCTGTTCATTTCATATTGTAATGTTCAGTCCTTGAAGATGAATGTGTCCAAATCAAGCGGATTTTTCTGGAAGGGTATAGCGGATGGCTTTTTCTCTTTAAATTGTCTGACACTTCTAACCAGAAGACTTAATTATGGGACAGAAAAAGAAGAATTATTGAAGCTGATTTTTAGCACAAAGTTATATACCACTCTTAGCAATGGTCAGAAAAGGAGTTATTGATACAGTTTACAGATTACACAAAAATTGAGGGAACAATAAATAAAGGAGAGAAAAAATCAGCAAGACAAAACATTCTGAGTTTCACTATGCGCAAATTTAAAGTTTTTTAAAAGAAGAAGGTTTGCCATGGATATCTGGCAGAAAATGTTGTCTCTGATGAAGCCTTGTTCAGAATTGTAAACTTTCATAAACTTCATTGTGACCTATAAAAAACTATGACACTGTTGTGTAAATATGTTCATTGAGACATACAAAGACAAAGACAGACTAACTGAATTAGACTAGGCCCTACCAATGAACATTCCTACACGTTGTCAAGAGTCCCAATGGTAAATACCTGGAGTCAAATAGAAACAAACTAAAAATAGCCAAATGAGTGAAAATCTTAGTGACAGATTTTCTCATATTACATTATTTGGGTTATTAAGGGAAACTTCTGTTTCCCTTCGTTATTTGTCATGTTTTTGTTAGTCACACACTTTTTGAACTCCACTATGAAAATCCTACCTCAGTTGTTAAAAGATTTAATTCTTTACGCTGTTATTTTGTGCAGGCATACAGAAAAAGACAATATCTTGAAAAACACCTTTGTATCAATCTGTCAGGATTCAGAAGACCTTTCTTTCCAGAACTAAAGTGATAGGTAATAGTGTAAAGGTGAAGCTGTACAACTGAATTTGGAGGTGAGCCTCTTCATATATTTAATTTAGTGTTCCTGGTTTTCTCGTTTTATCTGCATGCTTATTTTATGGTAAAAACAAACAAACAAACAAAACCAACAACAAACAAAAAAAAACCCAAACAAGATCAAAGTTTTACAATGACCATGAAAAGAATATCCAACTTATTTTCAAGTGACTTCCTCATTATCCAGGAAGACTAATTATGACTACTCTAATACTATTGGAAAAGCTGCAAAACCCTTGGATTCCTTGGAATGTAATAAGACTTAAAAATAAATCCTCACTTAATACATCATATTTTGGTATTATAAAGTTTTATTTATCTGCATCTTTACTGAAGAAGATTAAAAAATATTACCAGTTGCTATGCAGCTAAGCAAATTGAGTTCTGTGCATCTGAAATGCCAAATGTTACTTAATATAAATGTTATATATCTATTTAATATTGTACATGAGTGGGTTAAACTGATATTGTGATTCTTCTAGGCCAATTTATTTAACCAGAAGTACTAAAGCATCTCCAAGTACAAGGATTACCCCAAAGGAATAAAGCAATACTCTGATTTATAATAATCAAAATCTCATATGGCTAGAGCCTGAAACTGGGACTGAAGCTGATGCTGAGCACAGTCATGGTTTCACAGCAAAAGATGAGTGTTTATTCATGGTAGCTGGATAAGTACTGAAGAAATCAGAATGATTAAATCTTTCAGAAATATTTAGGGAAATATATCTTCCAGTTTTATATAATGAGAAAAAGAATAATTTTCTTAATCATACTCCTTACATAAATGCAACGAGAAAGAATCTTTTAATTAGTAAGAGCACTGCAGGAGCCTGTGGCTAAAAACTGACAGTGGAAAAGTGCAAACCACAATAAACCTGCTCTGTTGTAGCATGTATGATATTTAATCATTAAACCAACTAGTTTTTTCAAAACTGATGTTAGATCCATTTTTCTGTAGTGTTTAAATTGTGATAGAAATACAAGTATACTCCTGTCTTAGACCTGGAATCAGACTACCTTGTCACAGCAATCCATACTAGTTTTCCAGCCTGTGATTTGAGCAGTGGCTAGTGTGGAACACATATGAGACAATGTTGAGAATCCAAAGCAATTACACTTTTTTGTTTAATTTCATCCCCCAGCCCCTTGTGGGAAATAAATAAACTGCTCTCTAGCTTCAGCTTCATAACATAATGTTCCTTTTAGGTTGTGGGATAAACTTGGACTAGGGTAGAAACCAGGTATCTTGCATCATGCAATTTTTCTGTGACCTCCACAGAAGATTTTGTAACATTCCCAGAAAATTTGAGTCAATTTTCTCCAAAATATCCCCTAAATTACTTATGCTGCACTATGGGGTCCATCTTTTCTTGATCTCTTTTTTTTAACCTAATCTTCCATATTATACCTTCTAGAGTCTAACTTCAAGAAAAACTGTTGAAGATTAGTGCTTTTGGTTAAGAAAATTTATTTTTTATAGATAAATTTAACTTAATTTAAACTTCAATAGTTGTACCATGCCACAGGCATTTTCTTTGGCATGGTACAACTATTTCACCTCAACTTCATACACTACAAAATTAAAACATTCATTATAGATAATTTTCAAATCCACATGGAACGGCATATACGTATCTGTATTATATTCATTGTGATAACTTAGGTGGTGCTCCTCAAATAGTGCAATTTTCCATAGCTAAAAGGTTTTATACAAAACAGTGGACAGTGTATTTTTCTGTTTAAGTAACAGTCTCATTTGCATAACATGAACACACCCAGGCACCAGTAATGTAATATTTCTGTGTATACATTTTTGCATTGAATGATACATTTTCTAAAAACTTATTGCACACAAACATCTATTTCAGGTCATGTTTTGAGCTGTGGCTAGCATATTATGTACGTGATCTGAAGAAGTCAACGGCAGGCAAGATGGGGCTAGAAGGGTGCAAACACCACATCAGAGATATATAAAGCTAACTCAAAGAACTAAGCATAAAACATTTTTCTCTTATGTGATGTTTGTATATCATCTTTACTTTAGCATCTAGATCTCAGATTCCACAGAACTAACTTAGGCCTAGTGTATGAGCAAGCCAGGGCTGCTGATTCAGCAGCTGCCAGTCTCCTCCAGCCAGATAATTATTCTTTAGACAAAACTTAATTTGTGTTCCTGTAAAGGTCCTGCATCCTCTCTAAGACTGCAGAGTGTTGATCTTGACACGTATTTATCTTCTCTTTCTGAACAAAATGCCCTACTCAAAAGCATCAGCAGTTTTCAACTTGCATGTGTGAAGTGAATGTGATAGGAACTCATAAATGAGTGCCTGTGAATAGAGCTGGTGGGGCAATGGGAGTCTCCATTTCTAGCACCTCTGTATAAAAGGTAGATGCAATTTCTACACAAGCATCTATGAAAATATTTAATTAAGATATGTTTAGGGTAGATCCCTACTTTTTAGTGATTCAGACATCGTTCTTGAATGGCTACACAGTATTTATGTTCAGCTAACATCACTGGTGTAGTGGAAAATAAATTTGACAGAAGGGAAACCGGATCTGATGCAGAAAAAGTCCAGGAATTAATAGCAAGCACAGGGGAAGAGACAGAATAGACAAGGACTACCCTCTTTTGAGTCAATTTTCTGTTATGTTTTCTTGGTCTTCATATCAAGATAAAATGATACTCAGAGGTATGATATTATCCAAGGCTAAGAGAAATTTTTGGTTCTATTCACAATTCTGATTTAGCACAAGCTAACTAGATTTGTGTAGGAGGTTTATGATGTTGCTGTTTGTCTTCATATTATTCATGTTCTGCCCACTGAAAGCCAGCAGTGATGTTCTTGTTCCTTTTTCAGGGCTGGGGAGGTGCTATAGCTGGCACAGGATTAGACTTTTGCTTTTATTACAATTTATTACGCTTACTTTGTAAGGTCACTTTGGGTAGCTGCAGAAGGCTTGAATATCAGGCTCCAACTTTGTAGAAAATATATAAATATAAAAACTAGCTATGTCACAGCTGGAGAATATGTTTAACATTGAACTTGCTGCCAGCACTTCATGAGTAACAGTGAATTTGCCTAAACATATAATTTTGTATTATTATTAACACAGTTTACTTCCCGCAGAGTGTTTACACAGCCAATGTAAGTAGCCACAAGCTATTTTCATAGCTCTTTTAAAAAATCTTAAAGAATTAAAAGAAAAAATATCATTCTGCTTTACTTATAAATTTTAGACAAAAATGTCAGGTTTTAATAAGAAGTGTCCTTTCCCTTATCTTATGTGCACAGATAAACCTCCTTTACATATTTTTGTCCCCTCAGAATTTGTAGTGTACCGTAAAGCACATGTATATTCAGTTGGTTAGGCACAGCTATAAGTAACTCAGCAATGAGTAATACCAGAAAGAAAATTTTTCAAAATCCACTGAAATTAATTGAATCCAGTTGAATCCAAATGAAACAGAACAAAAAGGGATAGTCTGACCCGGCACAGGCTGAACAAGGAAATAAAAAAATGAAGAGAAATACTATTCAGCTTTTTGGTAGTAGGTAATACAGCTCAATATTTGTCTTTTCTATTGGTGCAACCTTGTTGATTTACCTACTGAAAATACAGATGAAAATAATGATATTTAGGTAGAAAGGCTTTTAGCACACTGTTGACAATTCCATTTAATGATGCTACTCTTCACAGCTTTTATTTCAAGTGTAAATAGAAGATGCATTTTCCTGTGATTTTTGTCCTGTCTAATGTGAATATTTACTGAACATCAAAGGAAAATAGCAATATTCTCTGAAGCTGTGGTCTCAAAGGACATGAACTCTCTAAAGTGTTGTGCTTAGGCTGTCATTGCAGCTTCTGCAAACATTGCAATGAATCCTTCTTCTGCATCTGCAGATTTATGCCGTAATCCATTGCTGAGTTAGTAGTAATAATGAGACACAGTCATATGGCTGCAAATATAAAGCTAACATAACTTCCAGCTTGTTTTTCAGCTGACTTAGGGCATTTTTTTAAGCAGCTAATTCTCAGAGTGAAAATGGAGTTCAGCAGTGACCTGGACACAGGAGTTGAGTGTGCACCAGAGTAAGTTTTCCAACAATACTTAGGAGAAGTCATTGATTCCCTCAAGGATAGTGAGGCTGTACAGAGAGATCTCGATAGAGTATAAAGCTGTATCACCAACTATATGAATTTTAACAAGGACAAATGCTGGATTTTGCATCTGCAACAGTGCAATCCTGCATGTACATATGGACTGGGAGCACAGCCCTGAATAAAGGGATCTGGGGGTGTGAGTTGATTTTTAGCTCATTATGAGTCAACAGTTTGTGCTGGCAGCCAAAAGGGCCAGCCACATCCTGGAGTGCATTAAGCACAGGATAGTTGACTGTTCAGGAGATGTGATTGTCCCACTATGCTGGTGACCCAAGCTGCCTCATCTCGGCTAATGTGTGCAGTTTAGGGCTTCCCAATATAAAGAGGACATTCACTAGAATATGTCCAAAGGAGGGCAATAAAGACGGCAAAAGAAGGGCATAAATTACAAGGAATGGCTAAGGATACTGGGTTTGTTCAGCCTAGAGGCAAGGAGACTGCAGCATGTCCTCACTGCTGTTCAGAGCTTCCTCACTAAGGGGAGCAGACAGGGAGGTCCTGAGCTCTTCTCTCTGGCATCCAGTGACAGGACACAAGGGAATAGCTTTAAGTTGCATTGGAGGAAGTTCGGATAACCTATTAGGAAAAATTCTTCACTTGGAAGGTGGTTGGGCACTGGAACAAGCTCACCAGGGAAGAGGTCACAACCTAAGCCTTCCAGCATTCAAGAGGCACTTGAGCACTGCTTTAAGATATGTGGCTTAACTTACATGTTGCCCTGTGTGGAGACAGGACCTGGATTCCTGTTTGTTGAAAAATTGTTTATCTTTTAAAGTAAGGTAAATAATTCTACTTAATTCTTGACTCATTTATTGAGTTCTAATTTAGTACAGGCAAGTTCTTATTCTGTGCATAGATTATTTACACGGCTGAGAAACAAATTAACATGTTTTCATATTCTGTTTTTGTGCTCACACAACATCCTGGAGCTTGAAAAGCTTTAAGTACTTTTCTCATTGTATACAAAGGTCTTATTTAAGCTTTGGCAGCAGCAGGACCTCTTGGTTACAGTAAAATGAGTCCCAAATGTAGAAATTTTGAGGGATCTCTGCTGTGTGGCTATAAGTAGAGTGAGTCCAGTGTTACTCAGCACAGTAAACAGGAGTATTAAGAATACACATGCTGCTTTACAACAGTTGTTTATACAAGCCATATGACTTTGTGTTTTCGTTTTCTTGTAGAGCACAACCCACTGTAATGACACACAGTACAAATAATTTTCTACTTCCTTTTCTGCACTGCACCTTATGCAGAAGCCTGAGGTAGTCACAGTGATCGGTAGCTGTTCCACAATTAGCAAATGCTGGTAGTGCACTGAGAAAAATCTTTGCTAGACTTCCTGTAAGTGAAGGGGAAGGAATTTCCCAGGATTTAAAAATTTTCCACATTTTGATAGGTGTAGTTACTTTGTTAAGCCACATAATTTTTGTGTTAGTCATATAAGCATAGTCAATGTCTCTTAGCTGTACCCAAAGCAACACCAGTCATGTTAGGTAAAGTCCAGTGTCCACACTACACATTTAGTCAGGTTCAAGTGATCTGCTCATGGCGACATTGCAGATTTGCATTAGTGTGCAGAACAGAACCAAGCAAGACTGCCAGGGTTCTAAACATGGCACACTTCCTACCCCTCAGTTTATTACCCTTCTTTACTAATAAAATTACCAATCTAGTATGTACAAATTCCAAATTTTACAGATTTTGTGATTTTATACATCAAGAAATACCTTTCTTCTCCAAGTCTTCAGATAAATCATCATATTTCAGAGAATCTGGTCTATGCCCTAAAAACAGTTCTACTGCTGAAAGCAAAATTAGTAAACCTGCTCCTGTTTCAGGAGTGAGACTATAGGCTTTTCTTACCTTTGGTAGATTTGGAATATTAAATGATGCAAGTGATTTTTTGTTTTTTACAGATAAGGATTAAATTACACATCATCAAAAATACATTTATGAAAGAAGTGCCTATAGATATTAGACAGTTTTATTTCCATTTTCTCCATTTGATAATAATAAAAACCAGAACAGTGTGACTTTTAACTAACATTCACTGTATTTCATATTAGTCTCATTCTGAGTGACAGAACAGTAGTGCCCTGACCTGAGGTAATAGCTGGTTATATGTTGTAATAAAGAGATTTTGTCCTCTGTTAACAAAAAAAAAAAGAGTGAACTTCACCATTTACCTTACTGAGAACAAGGCTATATCTATATATCCAGTTTTATACCTTTGGTACATTGCTGACTTCTCTGATTGTTTGCATTGTCTTTTGGTGTTGTTTTTTAATTCTTTCAAGAGCATACTCACTTCAGCCTTACAAAGAACATTTGCCAGAATATTTACTGATCACTGAACTATATACCATGATTACAAACCTGATTTCATGTAATTTCATGTCACTTGAAAAGATTAATGTGACTGAGTAATATCTCTGCTGCTTACAGTCATGTAGATCTGCAAGTTCTCCTTCACTTGAGACCTCTTTCTTCAAATGCATCAATTTCCTAGACTTAATACTAAAAGCCTAGTCATAAACTGCTCTGAAAGAATTTTCCTCTGGAGCTATTTGGAGATTTTTCCAATTAATTTTAAAAATGACTGATGCTATAAAGGTCACATATTCCATCTCCTTTTTTGTAACACCACAATGTCAGAGAAATGTTTGCAATATTCACATAGGATTTATTTTTTTGTGCTAATATTTTTATGTTTCTTTTAATTATGTTGTAAGAAGATTCCAGTGTATGCAAGAACTGACAATAGGGTAAAAAATAAAAAAAGCAATATAAAGAAGATTTTTTCATGGCAGACACCTAAATTACTGATATTAGCTTAGCTTCCCAAGCAGTTACTCTCTATAACTGCAGGTGCACATTTGGCCCCAGTACTTTTTTAACTGATTCAAGATATTAAAACAGATGTCTCCCTACAGATGTTGTAGAGGTAAGTTGAAGAGAAAACTCTCATCCCATGAAAACCTTTATCAGTCATATCAGACATCAGAGAGATCAACTACAGGAGCTTTCACAGTCAGGAGGGTTTCATTAATGTCATTATATCTATAATTAATTGTTTAAGTGTGCTAGTTTGCCTTAAAAACTCTGAACAATATAAAATTAATTAGAATACTCTTTAGTAAAGTTCCTTCCTGAGAAGTCAACAATGGAGAGGTATGTGGTTCGTAAGGAAAAAATGTAATGGTATTTGCATATTTCAGTATGGTTTGTTTTTCAGATTTACAGCTGATTTGTGTTAAGTCCTTCAATAAATTAGGCTTCAAAGGATAGTCAAGGCATTAGAAAACAAACAAAGCACTTCTTAGATTAATTTTAAGTTTTTTTAAAAAGCCTTGAAAAACTCTGCAATTGTTGTTTAAGTATTTATTTTAGGCAATCTATGCCATATTTCACCTTTGCTTTGCTTTTTTCTTACAATAAGATATTTTTATTGTAGCCATGTCTTTTTCCTCTTATCCCGTCATTCTCACCTAGCCTGGCTATTCTTCTCCTCTGCCTATTCTTCTTTGACACCACAAAATATCATCAGATAATAACTCTATTGCTAGTGACCTTCATTAGTTCTTTTTAGAGATGCTGAAGATAAAATCTCATTTTTCGTTTACCAGTGGCCCCAATTAATATATTTTGAACAGGGTTTTAGACCTGCTTCAAAGGGAAGATAAGAAGAAGGTGTCATGGAAGTATTTCTCGAGGAGATCCACTAGTTCCCACGAGGTCCTTGGCACATTTACTGAGACCTGGCTACCAAATCAAGCTCTCAGTAGTGAAAACAAAATGTGGCTTCCTTGACAAGTATCAAAGGCATGCTACCAAAGCAATCTCACCAGGAAAATGGGATACATTATGTAAGGCTGGTATAAGCTTCTATGGAAATCTGGCTGATGGAAAAGCAAAGAAGCATGGAATGGTGTCTGTGTATAACACTGCCTTATACCATTAGTGTGAACCTGGGAGTAGTTAAGGGTTCAGTAATACTTAAAAAAATTATAACCAATATTTGACAGGCTGACACAGCACTCAGAACAATAATAAAACACCTAGGAACAGCATTCTTTTTCCATCACTTTTAAATAAAGACTGCAAAGATGAAGTGTTAGGATATTTATAGGAACCTATTCTATCAAAAACAGCACAAGGAAAGATTGTGTCGTCCACGGAGAGGCTCATATTGTTACTGCACTCTCGTATCACTGAATGCAATGTGCCACACATTACAAAAACAAACTCATAAGAAATAGAAAAGAAAATTGGAAAAGCCTCTATTGAAAGAAAGAACAACATATAGTAACTGTTCCGAGAATTAGTAAACCATATTCCTTCAGTGATGACTCAAATTCACCTCTGGATGTGACATGGTTATGAGAATTCCAAGATTCAGATAAGCACAAGAGGCCCATGCAAGGCCATGAAAAAAATGCAGAAAATCTAGAGAAAGCAAGGAGGAATTCATGAGGAGGCTCTACATCTCTGAAGACACAAAAAGACTAGAGTATATTGTAGTGCACACTTCAAAAAAAAAAGTTCCTGTTGATTTTTTTTTCCAGTGTACTGAGGATGGAGGCATTAGAATGTAAATAAAATAATTTCTTACAGCTGAAAATAAAACAATTCTGAGAAAACATCTTAACTGTTTGTGCCTGCAGTGAATCATATCACAAAACTAGAAAGGCTGTTTCAGTGATTGCTTCCAAGCCTGTGCTGGTGGGGAGCAGGACACTGATCAGCCCAGGTTGCCCAGACCTTTCCTTTGCTTCACAAGGAAGCAGGCAGTGTCAGAAAATCTATCTCAGGTCTTTACCTGGAAAAATATAACTGCCTGTTTTCAGATTTAACTATGAAAAGGTTCTGGTTACTGTATCACAAGTCCACCAAAGCATCTGTCACTGTATTAAAGCACATCCAGAACAACTGCATTAACTTTAGAGCAATAGCACATTCTGCAGTTAGTGAGGAGAAGAATGAAACTGGGAATTACATTATATTCCCACTTCCTAAGGAAATGAACCAGGAGAGAAACTGATGTTTTTCCTCAGACTTTTAAAATTACTTTAGTGAGAATTTTTCTGAAATCTCCATGTACTTCTTGGCAGTAGTAAAGGTAACTATTTCTTTGATTAAACACTAATTTCATCTTATTATATCTTTAATAATCACATCTGTTAATACAGATAATTTAATTTCTTGTGAAATTATTTTGACATTATTTTTCTCAACATGTGTTGACAGAAGGTGTTGTACATCAGCCTGTCAGTAGGACATGACAGAGTAATTTCTGTCTGTCTGTAGTGAACTGAACAGGTCCTGACATGCTGGAAAGCAGTTCTTTCAACTTAACACTCTGATTGAATTTAATATTTATAGCATTAGAATTCTCACTATGCAAGGAAATATAATGACACAGGTTATTAAACTTCATGCTGGAGGGAAGAAGCTAATTGTCTGTAGAAGTCAGGAAAGAAGTTCCCTTTACTACAGTCTATCATTTCACAATAGGTTTCTGTATTACCCAAGAGTTCACTTTCATTTGGAGTATCAGCTTTGACCTCTCTCTCAAGGGACAACACCAGCTGAGTCTATGCTCTGCCCTCAAGAGGAATTCTTATATTTTTGCATGGGAGCATTGGTTTCTTATCAGTTATTTTTAATATTAGAAAACTTCATGTTTGATACCCTAGCTGTTATGAATCTTTGCCCCACTCATTTACATGGGAAACACGTCTCCTAGGATCTCTTAAATTTTTTTTGAGAATGCTGCTTAATTAAATGTCCTCCACCCCTGAAATCACATGCTGAGAAACTACAAAGTGCCCCTAGTGAAGCAGAAGTATTATTATATTGCATTTTGTGCCATTTATAGAGCCTAATTGCTGGTGGCATAAAGAATTGTTCCATAAATACTAATCAGAAATTCATACATGCAAAGGTGTTCAGCCTATATTCAAAAAGCATATAACAGTCAATTCATTTTCCTTTTACAAGAGATTACTCTTAGGATAATTCTATATTTTGATAGGGAAATAAAGTGACACAAAGGACCATGTTTATAAAGAAACCTGTAAAAATACCAACCTACCTCACAAGAGTACTTGAAATCCAAATACTCTTAAAACCACTTGATATTCCTTTGTCAAATAATTTCTTGTCAGTTCAATGTAACAGCAGCACTCTTTGATGTTCCTTGTCAGCTGGTTTATCTGGTTTACTGGAGGTTTGTGGGTGCCACAGAGATATACGGCACAGTGTGGGATACAGTACTGATCCCTGTGGAACCACACTTGTGACAAGCTGCCAGCCTGAGTAAAACCCATTGATTACCATTCTCCGAGCATGACCTGTTAGCCCATTTCCTGCCTATCTCACAGGCCACGCATCCAATTTGTACCTCACCAGTTTGTCCACAAGACTTCTACGGGAAGCAGTCTTGAATGCTTTTTTCAAATACAAGTAAACAACACCCACTGCTCTTCCTCCTTCTTAAAGGAAGATAGTTTTCTGTTGTAGAGGATAATTAAGTTAGTCTGGCATGATTTAGCTTTTGTGACACTCCTCACCAGTGTGTCTGAAAACTTCCCCTTCTTTCATTAGCTGCCAATTGTAAGTAGTGGAAAGGCACTTCATGTTAGTCTCTAATTTGTTCAGGGTGTAGAAATCTCACTCTAAATGTTGTTATTTTCTTCTTGAGGTGACCTCTTGAGAATAACTTTCTGACTAGGAAACACAGGCAATGAAAGTGAGTAAGCCTGACACCAATAGGGATTCCTTGCTACAATTTAATTTCATAATTACTTTATTTCCAGGTCAATCAGTTCCATTTTCAGACTTTCTTCCCCAGCTATCAACTATATTAGGTGGAAAGTGGAAAGAGGATTCTACTAATTACAGCTTAATGGCTGAATCAAAATTGTGTTGCACTTATCTGCCCTGCCTTTGCAAAGAGAATGCTGCATACACTTTCTCTGCTGACAAATCCTTCAGGAGAGTGTATTCAGAAGTAAAATAAAATGGATCACTAATTAATAATTCTCACTAACTTCAGGGCCTTCAGTTTTTGGAGGGGAAGTGATGAATTGTTTGCAAGTAGTTTTTAATTGCTTAATTTTTTATTACTTTTAATTGCCCACTCCAGTCATTAAGAGTCAGAACAGTCCAGTTGAGTTTACACCAAGCTAGGGATCCCTAACAAACTTGGCAAACTGTACTTGTTCTTTTCTGCTTGGTAGATGACTGAGCAAAGACTTTAACTTACCGAACGTGTCAACAGTGAAAAATTTCCTTTAATTTAGTATTTAAAAAGTCTTTTCTGTATGCAGTGATATAATTTGTTTTGTCACAGTGTTACCTTTTCATTAGTGCCAAGAACATTATAGCAGCAATAAGACTGACCAGATTTTGAGCTATAGGACAATTACATTGTCAGCAGTGGAATGCTACAATTTAGTATGCTTAGAAGGATTGCAAGCTTTGGGTTGTTCTGAAACCTGATAGAGAGTTTCTTTGCTATCTCAGATGCTGAAATTCCAGTCGTGAACTGGAAACTATGCTTTAAAAAACATTGCTAACAGCTTGTTACAGAGAAATCAGGCTTTTCAGGAGCTATAATGCTTCTTTTTCTGTATGTATCAAAGCCTGTTTACCTCCTTCATATATTCAAATATTGCAAATCCAGTCCTCAGACAACCATGGAAAGATTTACTTTGGAAGGAACTCTGGACATTTCTAGTTCAAACTCCTTCTCCAAGAATGTCTAAATTCAAAGTATCTGTTTGCTCAGGACCTCAAATAGAAGTTGAAGATCTTCAAGGATGGAAATTCCACATCTTCTCTGGGTAATATTTCCCAGTGCCAAATAATTTTCATGGTGACAATTTTTTACATTATCTTAATCTAAACACATGGCCAACTCACCAAGTATTTATTTGTATTGCATTATCATATCAAAAGGCTAACGGGCATTAAAAGCATGCGTAAGAAAGAAACATTTCCAGTCCCACTGAGCTACAAGAGAGGAGTAAAAAAGAAAAGAAGGACAACTACTTGAGGAACTAACTTCCTGATAAAGGTATTTGTACTGGGAAGCAGCTGGTTGCTATTTACTTCCATCTTTCTTAAAGATATACAGAATCCTGCTGCCCTTTTTAACATGGTTACCAAATTCTTGATTCTTACTGTGTTTGCCTTCAAAAAGGAAAATCTGATCACAAATGAAAACTGTAAAGCTGTTGGCATAAAATTAAGTAAACAGACAATTTCCAATTACTTTCTCCATCATGCCTGTAAATTGTCTTGTAACAGTGTAGGTGATTTGACATGGTGTTGATTTCCATCATAAGTCACCTTCTGCATTAAGCCTTCTCTTAACCTGTTTGAGCAATACACTTGGCTTCCCAGGTAATGCTCAGAATGTCATAAATTCATCATACTTACATTTCCCCAGACTGCTAGCATATAGAAAAATTACCAATGGTTTAGATTATCTGTGGTCAGCATGTTTTCTACTTTGGTGCCCCTGCTAGTATAGTGTTGAACCGCCTGAACATTGAAGCAAATATTAAGCAACCAGTGATATGACCTTATCGAGAAAATATAATCTCAGGAACCTGAATCTAGTAGCAGCCACAATATTGATTCACTGTTGTAAGCTTGAAGTCCCAAAGTTTATAGCCATGTCATATGAAGTATCAAGCAGAACATAATCATGGGCAAATTCTGTTCATTTATTGCTGCATCCCAAGGGTTTGAATGCTGGCAGAACATCCCAATTTTATCTAGTACTGATGTAGTTCATTGGGTTTTTAACACGCTGTTCTCAGAGGGAAAGTTTACATATGCTTAACTAGAAATTGACTGAAGCCACCTTCCCCAGTAACACTTTATATGTTGTTTTTTTTCCCAGGACTCATAGGTTTTAAATTTGAAGCAGTGACAGATCTCCTTGACACCACTGTAAGGAATGTGAAAAAAACTCTAGGAAATATTCAGCAGTTTGAGGGATCTTAGGGAGGGCCCTTAAATTCTGCAAAGTGGTTAGAGGAAGGTTCTGGTTCTTAATAAAACTTTGAGCTTTGTACTGAAATTAGTGCTTCTTTCATGTTCTCTCCATATTCTCCATAGGGAACTTTATTTCCCTTAACACCCCAACCTACATAACAGGATCTAAAGGACTCACCATGCCAACTGTGACCAGTGGCTCACTAAGGGAAAGAAATTTAAAGCCCTATGGTTCAATTTGGCCTCACCTGTTGTGTTTTTCCATAGTTTGCATCATCAGCTGCAAGTCTGTGTTCTTCCCCTTTCCTTCTTTCATCCTTGTGCAAAAACCATCTCCTAACTAAATTCCCTGCTCTACCAAGCAGCCATCCAGATCCTCAAAGAATGACAAATTTCCACAAAACTCTGACTGTTTTTCAATAACATTAAACAGAGGCAAAAGGAAAACAAACATTCCACTTTACAGTGGCTTCCAGGACGATGCATTATCTGATTACTCCCCAGAAGGGAAGATGTTGTGTCCATCATTTACCTTTTTCTGGTCACCAGAGCCATTTTCCATGGTTCTTCCAAGCCCCTGATGGTACCCTGGAACAGGATTAATTACAAGCTGTTTGTGCTGTGCATTGCTGATTGGAAGTTGCTTTCTGCATTTCTACTGATTAAATATTGGCACTACTCAATTGGCCCAGGTTTATGACTGGTTTTTATTCTTTCTGTTACCATTAGGATCTTCCCAAGTGTCACAGCAATCTTTGCTGTGGGCCAGCCCCATCCACCTTTATCCTGACAAATCATGAACACCACACAAGTACATTGTTAACAGAGACATCACAAATGGCTAGTTCCAATCCTGTTTATGTACAAAAGAGGATATTTCAAATTCACTTTTCTTCCATTCATGAGACAAAAAAGAGTTACTCAGGTTTTCAAAACTCTCCTGAGATACACTCTAAGTTTTCCGTCAGAGTCACCTTTCAAAGAGTTTGCAAGTGTTTGCTATACACACCACACCAAACCAGGCCCTTGCCGTGTGTCCTTTATGAAGAGCAGTGCAAGCAGCATTCCTTGTTGGTATCTAGCCTAGTGGCTTCCTATTTTCTTCCCTGATAATAAAAATATGGACAATTAAGTATTTACTCATTCCTCCTGACAATTCCAACAAAATAGCTTTGTTGTTTGTTCACCAGAGTATTATACTTCTTAAATCTTGCATTAATTGTGATTGCTTGCAAATGATCAGGTTGCTGAGTTTAACACACAAAAAAGGACTACTGCATTTGGTATTAGAAGCAGTTGGATATGACTGATAACAGTATAAAAAGCTGCCAAACATTAGATAAAACACTGTGAAAGATCACTGGACTTCACAGGTTGCTAAGGAAAGTCAATTGAGAAAAATGATGAGACTTTGCATATCAATGAAGGGGAAAATCAGAGATCTTTTAGGGAGTGAAGTCATGGTGTGGGCAGATAGTCCATGTGATGTATGCATATGATATGCATATTAGTAATATAATTTACCTAGATTTAAGGGAAAAGTGTCAGAAATATGGAATTTTGGTGTAGAAAAATCAGGATCAATGGAAAGGAAGTAATTAAGAGTCGCTCACTTATTTGGGAGGAGGCTGGAGTGGAGAAAGGATGGTACAAGAGCAGTGAAAGGGAGGATCAAAAAATGGAAAAGGATTAAAAATTAAATCCTGTTATTGGTGTTCTCTGAGGTTACCTATGGGACAACCCTAATGTTATCCGGCAGGTAAAGCATGATAACAAAACAAATATGTTGTTCTGACCATGATACACATGTCAAAAATATTTCCACAGTCAAGATGAATTGAGCAGAAAATTTACCTGTCTGTCAGGAAAACACCTGGATGATCAGATGGAACATTAGTGTGTCACTGCTCATGCTAGACCTGATGGCATTGACATCTTCCCAACCACTTCCAAACAGTGCATTAGATCCTTTACATTTTTATACTAGGTCCTCAGGGGAATCTGGGTGAATTTTTCAATCCAAATCAACCTCTGCTTGGAAACCCTTGAGGAATCAAGCAAAGGAAACATGAAAAACAAATATGAAGCTGAAGAATCACTGCTATTTTTTCATTTTATTGCCCTGGAGTACCACTAAGCTCTGACATTTCCCCAGCTGTTTACTGGAGAGGTACAGAAAATATAACTTTCCCAATTTGCTTAACACAATATTTGTACAGCCAAACTTTCCAATGACCATTTTCAACAAACATTCACACAGAATAAATACCCACAAGTTTGATGTGCCATTCTATTTAAAATTTCCTGCTGATAGAAAGTACTCTCATGTCCTTTTTATCTTTCTCCTTTTTGGTAGATTTATTTTTAGTTTTTGGTTAATGTAACAGAATTACCCTGTTACTTGTCAGATATTCATAAAACACCTTCTCACAGTGCAAGTGCATTTTTCCCAGGCAATGTATGGGAGCAGCATTGCGGACAGCTTTGCTTTGGGGAGTTTGCTTTTTAGTGCAGTTGGCTATGGACATTCATATGTTTAAGTTTAAAAGATCTATGACCCAATTTACGTGACAGCAAGATTTGTTTGTTATTGTTCATGTAGGGATTGGAAAGCACTACCTCTCACTACAAGTGAAGTTTCCCAGCATCTCCAGTGCTTAAATATAAGAAATTATACATGAAATTTAGAAAGTATTAAACCAAAGGTAGAAGCACTGTTTATTTGACATTGTCTTACATTTTCTTCTACATATGATTTGCAATACAATCTCTGATTACATGTTCACATAGCATTTTTCCCATAGGACGCTGTCTTACTTGGTACACAAAGTAGATCTGCTGTATTGATTCTTTGTCCTTTTATTAAAAAGAAGTAAGGAAGTGTCTGTTTGGAGAATCTTTGCCTGTTTTGTTGTAGAAGCTAAAGGTTTGGAAACAAATGAGAGAGAAATTGCAGGTGCAGAAAAGAGGGTTAAAGTCAATGAGTATTGGCTGGAAAAGTGCTGTAATATTTTTACATCATACCAAGCTCATCTTTTTTTTTTGCCTCTTAATCTAAAATATATTAACATCTGGGACCTATACAGCCCATGTTGGCAGTCAAACATGTAACACTAGTGGTCATATTCTTTCTTGCCCTTCTACACAGAGTGGAGATTACGTCACTGTCTCATCTACTTGTTCAAATGGATAAATTTTTAAGTATTCAGGTCTTTCAATTCACTTATTTGTTCTCCATTCTAGCTTCAAGTGAGCAAACCACATCCACAATTGAGTTTTGCCCATAATATTGTCATTTCCTTAGCTGGGGAAATATACTTGGGGTGGTCCCTTTCTGGCTTTATTTTGTTGAAGTCTTCCTTGTACAGATCTGCAGAAAGTTTTTATGGACTATTTAAATCTACATTCTCTATGTGCAATGAAATCACTCCTGCAACAGGAATGAGAACCTCTTGACCAGGCAGATTTTCTACCCCAGATTTCAACCAACGATTAATAATAGTAAAAAAAAAAAAAAAATATAAAATCTAGGCTCAGGAAGAATTCTCCACAGAAACTCCTTTAACAATTGGTCAATACTT
The DNA here is from genome assembly GCA_013400315.1 of Bombycilla garrulus. Lineage (NCBI taxonomy): Eukaryota > Metazoa > Chordata > Aves > Passeriformes > Bombycillidae > Bombycilla > Bombycilla garrulus. The sequence goes on from VXBU01005600.1 coordinate 506,667, forward strand.
AATTTATTTATGGTAGTATATTCAATCATCTAGTTTTAAGTCAGTCATCTAGGGAAGCATTTCAACATTCCCTGGAGTCGTAAGTGGAATTAAGTCCTTCTATTGAACATTATCCTTAATTGTAAGACACCATGATTCTCTCTGGCTGCTTATTATTTTCAGGATCCAATGTAAGCCTTATTCCAGTTAATATTTTCTCTAATTACTTCAGCAACACATGGGAGAACACATTATAAGTGTGTGGAGGAATAGCAGTAAAACTCTACTTTTCAGTTGAGGTACTAAATAAAATCTGTTGAAAAACAGTCCTCCTCCTGACCACTGATGAATCCTTTTAATACAGGCTTTTTTTCTTCAGTCTGGCAGACTTCAGAGGGTTGAGCACACTGTACAGATTCACTCATTCCTAAAGAATTTTTTTTACTCTGTCACCTCATTTCTAGGCTACATGTGACTTCTCTGGCTCTCTCAGAGCCTTCCAGCTTGCAGATTCCAGAGTTCTGTTCCCCTGCTTTCTCCGCCTCAGAGCTTCTTCCACTTGCATTTCTCCAGTGACACTCAGGAGACACCTAGAATCCATGCTTTCCCCAGGGGTCCGTGCATACCAAGGTGTAATATCCAAGATAAAGGAAGTTAACGGCCTGCTAGCAATTGGAGTCCTGTCAGATTTTCTTATTTTAACCACCTTAATTTTAAAAGATAAACTACATCTAAGAATTGTTTGAGGCAAAGGGCTTTCAGTCCTTCTGCTTCTTTTCTGGAGCAGTGGTTGCCTTGACCATTAGTACCCAAAGCATGCTCCCAGGGGCCCAGAACAAGACTGGAGTCTGCAGTTAGGAGACAAAGCCCAGAGGTCAGTCACACAGCACCAGCAGGGAGGCACTGGGACAGTAGGGACTTCTCTGCTCTTCCCCTTCCTTCTGCTCAAAGGTCTTTGTTGAAGCTGTGTCCAGTTTTGACTGGCTCTGTGTTCAGCTTGGGTTAATGTAAATTGCAAATTGTTTAGTGGGCATTCTCTGTCCAGGCTGAAGTCTGAAAGAGTTACGATTTCTTAAAAAAATATAAATAATCAAGAGAGAGAGATAAATTGCCATTTGTGACCACCATAAAGGTGTGACTGAAAAAAATTAACTTGATCTACAAAAATTCTTTATGGTGGGGTGATGGGAAAAGCTCTTCTACTGTAGGATGGTAGAGGACTGAAACAGAAAATCTAGGGAAAAACAGGGTAAGTGTTCTTCAGAAATGAGATAGACCAGTGTCTGTCAAGAATGGTCTTCTCCTTCACCAGTACATGGGGTTAAGTCTAGATGATCTCCTGGAAAAGCTCATTTACATAGCTTCATTTCTGTGACTTCTGTTAATGAAGTTGCATGAAGTGAACCCTGAAAAAATTTTTGAAATTAATTCAGTGGAGCTTCAACTGGATATCCATACGCCTCAGCACACACACTGAACATGCAGCTGTTTTCAGCTGGCAACTGCAGGAAATACAGGGTAAAAATGAGATATGGAATAAACTCTCCTTGATATAGAACATCTTTAAGTTTTCTTCACCTAAAGGACATGCTTATACCAACTATCATTTCCAAAAAAGAGTCAAAAATGGTTGTAACAGCATTTATTTAACCCAGAAATAGGATATTAAGCCTATATCATAGGCAATTTTACTGTTATGGCAAGTTGCAGTAGCATAGACAACCACCAATGGAAGATAACAAAACCCCAATAGGAATGTTCCCTAACAGGAACCAATAACAATTTTTTATTCACTTCAAATTCATTTATGAATTCATAGGTTCATTTATGCTCTTGTAGCTGTTGCTTAACCTTGAGTAATCTTGGTATCATGCTTTTTTATTTAATGAGTGTGTATGGAAGACTGAAGGCTAATGAGGTATTAATATGATTTATCCACTTTAAAAATGCTTAGCATGAACTATTCTTCTTGTGGTGTATCAGCCTTATCTGGTTTGGTGGCACTAAAAAGGTCAACATCTGTTGCAAACCTCAGTCACATAAAACATAATTACTGCATCAGTGCAATTAACCCATTAGTTCTGTAAAACTAATACATAAAGATGTTACTCTGAAGGAGATAAATAGCCCTGAAAATGGTTGCACCATTACTTCAGAAACAGTTAATGCCTTTTTAAAATGAAGCTCCCTATAAGGAGGTATTGATACTGTAAGCACTTTCATTTAATACATCAGTACAGAGGAATTCATGTAGAAATCCATTTTTCTAAGCAAGCAAGTATCTTACAAAGTGTATGTACAGCATGTTGCTGTTAGAGCTGCTTTGTTCATAATGGTTCAAGGGCCATGACTTTCACATACAGAGGCAGTTCCTCAGATGATGCAAACTGTTGTAATAATGGTGGCTCTGCCACCATTATGGCAGCATGCAAGGACCCTGTCCCCATGGGTTTGATTGCCTTGTAATTCCTGGTAATTGCCAGCACACATGCAGTCTGCAGAACTAAGACATTTGGGGTCAAGAGTGCACTAAGTCCCCAAGATATTGCATGACATGATATAATATAACATGACATGATACATAACATGACATAATATGATATGATATGACATCATGACACGACATGACATGACACAACATAACATAACTTAGAAAACAGACAATATATAGTACATGACTCTCTATACTCTTCCATTGTCAGGAGATCATTTCAAAGAAGCCAGGTAATGAAAACAGCAACTGGTTGCATCGACCACAGACACAAAATTGGGGTCCTGCTCTGAATGCTGACATCCTAAACCCTCTTCCAGCTCACAGAGAAGCTTCCACAGTGGCAGAGACACCTACTTTCCTTACAGTCAAAATTGCATGGCTTATGTCACCCTAGTTGTATTATCCGGACTAGAATATAAGTTTTCACTTTTTTTCTAACCTCTAGTAAGCAGGCTTTCTGCTTATTGTTTTATGATTATGAGACCCCAAGCTTTCTACTCTGTACTTAGTGAAGTAGATACTGCCATAAAATTCTCACTCCCTGTGTGCAGGTATTAACATCTGTGCATGTTTATCTTTTTGAAGGACTGACACAGAGCACTTTAATCTAGAAACTGCAAATGAGCTGTCAGTTATGTTACTAAACCTATAAAAATTCTTTGTGTCACATTTCATAATTCTAAGAGTCATGGCAAATTTCCTAAGTAGAATTGAGCATAGTGATAACAATCAATGGATGGAACAAGAATATGGGACATTAAGGGCATTATCAAATTAAAATGTGAAAATTATGTACCACATCTACACCTGTATGAGTTTTGCTTCTTTCTCATGGTGGCAGGTTATCTTTTTCTCATGCTTGCCACATGGTTGTTTCAGAAATATTTCACTGTAGATTTGAACCTATAATTTGCCTTTTGCAATATCAAATAACACCATATGACCTATTATTTCAACAATACTGTGTTAGATACTCCCACAATTTTGCAACACATTAGGAAAGTTTTCTTAAAGGACCTTGCCTTAGTTTCTTTGTAACAGAAAAAAAATCTTTCATTTTGTGTGAACTTCTCATTTTTCGACAATTCATTTAATTGGCTGTAATTCCCATTACACCCTGAGAAAAGGGCCCTGGGAGCTACCCAACTGTCAGCCTCATCTCTGTGCCTGAGGAGGTCATGGAACAGATCCTCCCAGAACTTTTGCTAAGGCACAGGGAGGTGAGTTGAGACAGCCAGCATGGCTTCAACCAAGGGCAAGTTCTGACTGACCAACTTGGTGGCCTTCTATGACAGAGTGACTACATCAGGTAAGATTGACAGGTGTCATTTATCTGAACTTCTGTAAAGCCTCTGTCACAGTCCCCCACATCATCCTTCTCTCCAAATTGGAGTGATAGATTTGATGGATGGACTGTTCGATGTACAAGGATTTAGTTGTATGGTTTGATCCAGAGAGTAGTGCAACAGCTCAATTCCCAGAGGGTTGTCAGTGACAAGTGGTGTCCTTCAGGGGTCCGTATGGGGACCAGCCCTGCTAAATCTTCATCAATTACTTAGTCAGTGAGATGGAGTGCACCCTCAGCAAGTTTGTTGGCAAGACCAAGCGACAGCAACCTGATACACCTGATGGAAGGGATGCCAACTAGAGGGACCTGGACAAACTTAAGAGATGGGCTCATGCAACCCCCACGACGTAGGCCAAGTCCTATGCCTGGGTCAGGGCAATCCGAAGCACAAATACAGACTGAGTGGAGAATGGATTGAGGGCAGCCCTGAGAAGAAGGGCTTGGTTGATGAGAAGCTCAACATGAGCTGAGAGTGTGCATTTGCAACCCAGAAAAACAGTTGTGTCCTGGGCTGCGTCCAAAGCAGCGTGGCCAGCAAGGACAAGAGGGATTCTTCTTCTCTGCTCTGCTCTGGTGAGAAACCTTCTGGAGTGCTGTGTCCAGCTTTGGAACCCCCAGCATAAGAAGGACATGAGGGAGGTATAGTCCAGAGGAGGGCCATGATGGTGATCAGAGGGCTGGAGATCCTTTCCTATCAGGAAAGACTCAGAGAGTAGGAGTTTCTCATCCTGGAGACATCTCCACAGAGACCTCCCTGTGATCCTTCAGTACCTAAAAGGGGCTTATAAGAAAAATGAGGATATATGTTTTAGTAGGACCTGTTGTGATATAGCAAAGTTTCAAACTAAAAGATTATAGCTTTAGACTAAAAATAATAAAGAATTTGTTATTATAAATGTGGTAAAACACTGAAACAGGTTGCCCAGGGAGGTGGCAGACACTCCATCTCTGAGAACATTGAGGGTCAGGCTGGATGGAGGTCTGAGTAACCTGATCTAGTTGAAGATGTCTCTGCTCATTGCAGGGGGCTGGAGTAGATGACCTTTACTGGTCCCTTCCAACACAAGTTATTCTATTAGTCTGAGAGTAGATCTTGGTGAGACAACATTGATTCAGGCTGATTTTGCAGGATTTATTTCTCTGCATGAGAAGTTGATGCCAAGAACCTTTTAAAAATGCCTCCAGAGCAAGTATTTCTAATTGAAACATTTGTCTTTTTTCCTGTAATTATGTATTATTGACCACCCTGTTTGTTGCAATACTTTGATTTATGGCATAGTGGAATGAAAATTTTCACGTGACTGTATATTCCCAGAAAAGATGCATCAAAGGAATTTTTTTGTTTACCACTTTTATTTTACCAGTGGTCAGTTGGCTCACGATTATTCTCTGAAGTTCAAATATATGTTATATAAATATATTGGTGCTCAGAGATTGGGGAGGAGGTAGACTGATGCACAGGAGTTTTTCTTGGTTCACACAGAGTAAATACATGGAAGATTTCAAGCAGCATATTGTAGAATGCTTCTTAGAAGAACTGTGGCTCTTTTGTCTCAAAGTATTTATTACTTGTTTCTTTCTGAAATAAAACAACAAAACCAACAAAAACAAAAACAGGTAGAGGCCTCCTGGGTTGCTTCTTTTGATTAAAAACCTCACTTCATAAAATAAATAGAATTATCTCAAAATAACCTTCAATTTCCAAACTACCTTTGCTCCTAGTGAAGCCATTGTTCAGTATTTTTAATTTTTAGTCATTGGTGAGTCTTTCTATTCACTACAAAAGTGTTTACGCATTATTCAATGTGCTTTGCTAAATAAGCTAACTGGTCTTTATTTGGATCAATTTCACAGGGATTATTTAAATTTAACCCTCAGAATTATTCATTTTATCATGTTCCCTATTCCTACCCTCCTGTGTATCTCTCTCCAAACTTTGCTTCATGAAATTGATGTGTCATGGACTTTGGTTTGTAGATGAATGGTACCAAGAATTCAAATCTCAAGGTCATTTTTAGCAGTGCCATGAAAGCACTGTCAATTATTGGATTACATAAAGTCAATGAAGTTAATCATGGCTTTAAAACCACTTCTAGTAATTAACATGTACAATGTATGCTCTGTGGAAAAACTATATGACAGTGAAAAGGATTGTGTAAATCAGACCAGTGCAATCATTCTTCCATTACAATTCCCAAAACAATGCATAAGATTTCTGATAAAAGCTTAAATAATTTAAGAAGTTTCTATAAGCAATGAATACTTTCTAGCACACAGTAAAAGACTACCCTAGAGTACCCTCATAGTGTTTCAAATTTCAATGTACCAAGATTTATTACAATAATTAGTTGAAACTACTAAAAAATTGGATCATCTTAGCCAGATATCAGCTGTTGTTAGTGATCTCTTGAGTATAATTGAATAAAATATTATTAAACATTGTACAAGGTGAATGGCTTAATTTTCTAGCAAACACACAGCATACATATAAATATTTTCATATAGAATATTATAGAATTACATACAGTTTAGTCAATAAAACCTAGAATTAAACACATGAAAGGGCAAAATACTGAGATTCCTTCAAAAGAACACAATTTCATAATTTTTCCTCTTTAAATTTTAGCTCTCATGCACTAGTGTATCACTTGTCATCTATCTAGAGAAAAAATTATAAAGAATGTCAATATTTATTTATATTTTCAATGTAGTCATGCAAGTCTAATTCTAATGTCTGCATACAGAACAAAAGCATAGCACAAACAATTCTCAGAAAGTGCACACTTCAGGAAGTTCCCTGTAACTCAATATGAAATATTTGACTATGTTCAGTTGTTGTTATTTTATCCCTGGATCTTTATTATGATACAAAGGCAAAGAGAGCCCAAGGAGGCAAAGGTATTTTCTACAGGTTCACCATGCATAAAATCAGAATAACATGCAGACCTAAGAAGGATTTTGTAATTACTGTTGCTAATTTTCTGGAAAGCTAATACATATAAAGAAGTTTCATTGTTTAATAGGAAATCCCAATGGAATACACAAAATTAGAAGTATCATGGTGAAGCAAGGTATTTTATTAAACTATTTTGCTATAAGGTTTTATTCCATGAGCTGGAGGCACAGATTGCTTTTGCAGCAGCCATTGAAAGCAATTCAATTATATATTTGCAACAGCATTTACCAACAAACTCCCTGTTGCTCAGCAGAGTTCTGTTTAGAAGCACAACTGATTCCTTTCAAAGGGTATCAGAGAGGTGTGGAATTTGATTGCTGCCTACTCTTTCTTTTAGCAATATCAAACTCTTTAAACTGAGATGCAAGAGTGGCCGAACTAATAAAGCTGTTGTGCTCTAGAGCACTTCAGATACTCGTATTTTAATTTTAGAATAACTCTAGAGATAGAATATGCTTCCTCTCCAAAACACAAAGCAGGGTAGGCTTTTTTAAAAAAGTAAGCTTTTAAACATTGTGCTCAACTGTCTGCAAATACAGAACATTTATGTGGGAAACAGTTTTTCTGATATTTATATTTTTAGTTCATGAGAAGTATGGGGACTCCAGTCAGCTTGCCTCTTGCTTGTATTTAATGTTTAGTGGCAATTTAGGATATCATATCATCACATCTGTATCACATTCCTATGAAATACCTTGACTTAACATTCTCACTCCCTAACACCAATCTTCCACAAAAGTTTTGTGCCTGATTTAGTATTACCCCCATTTAAAACTGCATCCTTTCACTACTTTATCATTCCTCTGAGGCTGCCTCTTCAGCATCTTGACTTTTTTATCATTTTTCTCTATATTAATTTTCATATTTTGCTGAGGTACAGCCCAGAACTGTGGCAGATACCATTCATAACATCTGTGAGCAGTAAGAGGCTGATACTCTCTTGCTACGTACAGCTCATAAGAGCTTTGGCCCTTACCTAGGTATTCTACACAGCAAAATCCTCAAGCACTTGCTATTTGGTATCACCTCCCTTAGGGTCTGTATTGCTGATCTCCTTTTCCTCTTCCCTGTCAAAGGACCCCAATACAGCCAGAGCTATGAGGAAGCTTTTCCAGGAGACTTTGATCCAGTCCATCTTTAGATATTAAATGACATTTATAACAACATAGATATTGTTATAAACAGGGAAAACCTTGCTTTTTGTTTCTTTTAGTATTGAATCCTACCACAAGACCTTCTTGCAGACATCAGTTTTACTGTATACAGATATAGAAATTTCCACTACTGAGTAATAAACAAAAAGCCAATTTCCTACGGATCAAAAGCCTTGTTTTTCAGTCAGCTCTGCTAACAAGAGCAACTGAAGTGGCAAAGATCTTTGTTAGCAAGGCACATTATTTGAGCGATTTATCAAAAAGGCTCACTCCTCATAGAAATGTGGAATGTACAGAAATTTTCAACTGCACATGAATTGGATGTCTTTGCATCAATGATTCTTATGCTCATTTCGTTCCCCATGAAGAGCTGAGTAATAGTGAGTTTTGTGTTTAGAGTTGAAAGATAAATAAAAAACCCAATGAATTCTGAAGTCTAAACCCAGCCTTCTGAATTTCTTTATTCCCCATCTTTTCTTCTTCCTCCTAGTTTTTTTAGGTAAATCTCATTAGTATTCATTTGGCACCAATCAAAGCGCAAAATCTTACAGAATATAAAACAATTGCCACAATAGTTGACTGATTACTTCATTTTGATGCACAACTTGTATTAAGCTATGCTCTGTTTTAAGGTAAAGATGTGCACAGTTGTATCTGCTCTCATGGTTTCTATTTTAATAATAAATGTTCAACATTGAAAGCTTTCCATGTGAAATCACAGATAGGCAAACATAGCTAGACCTCACTCCAAACCTCAGTGTGTTTTACATAATTTAGAAACTAAGGACTCACACTTCCTCTGTTTAAGAACAATAATTATTCTATCTTTCTGCTGGATTTGGAAGTTATGTAGCAGAAGGGGCAAATGGCTGCATTTAATGTTCTTATTCCCCAGTGGGATGGGGGGGGTAAAACGGGAAGAATGAAAGTAACAGAACTCATGTATTGATATAAAGGCAGTTGAAAAGGAAAAGCAAAAGCCACACATACAAGCAAAGCAAAACAAGTAATTCATTCACCATTTTCTATAGGCAGGCAGGTGTTCAGCCATTCCAAGATAAGAAGGGTTCCATCACATGTAACTGTGATTTGGGAAGACAAACACCATCACACCAAATGTCTCCTCCTTCTTTTTTGCCTGGCTTTATACACTAAGCATGATGGCATACGGTGTGGAATGTCCCCTTGGTCAACTAGGGTCAAGTGTCCCACTCTGGTCCTTCCCAACTCCTTGTGTACCCTCATTCTCCTCGCTGGCAGGGTGGGGTGAGGAGTAGAAAATGACTTGGCTCGTGTAAGGGCTACTCAGAAATTGCTAAAACTCCCCTGACTTAACAACACTGTTTTCAGCATAAATCCAAAACATGGCTTCATGCCAGCTACTGTGAAGAAAATCAACTCTATCCCAGCTAAACCCAGGATATTATTTTAAAAAAAATAAATAAATAGAACCCCTAAGAGGCTTTAAGGTAATCATGAACTTACCTGGTTTTCTAAGATGCCTGTGATGGTTTTTTGCCATTTTCTGTTAACAGCAGTATTATAAGCCACATACTGCAATGTATTTGCATAAAAAACCCAGAATGTTTTTAAGTAGCACTTGTACACACAATCATCTGATTTGCATCTATGTCAGTATGGCTGGAAGGCTTGGTAAGTGAATGGTTTTGTTACTGCTTCTATCAAAAAAGATATCAGGCTCAAAATTATGGTGCAGTTATCACCAAAAATATATCAATTTTTGCACATGTATATATAATATGTGTACATATTTTGTGTGCTGCTCTGTGATGCTCTTATGAGAATTCTTCCCTCATCCTTGGAAAGGTTCTCTGTTCAAAGCAGAATTCAAGCTCGGAGTATTCCTAGTGTTTTATATGGCAACAAAACTGTCTGTTTAAATGAAACATGAGGAAACCTTCACAGCAGGAGATTGCTGTGAAACACTGATGTATTCATCTGACATTTTCAGATATGTTGCCTGGGGTTACATCCAACTACTTCCCACACACTTTTATTGAGTAGTTTGTTCCTGTGTGACAAAACAGAGACAACATTCAAAATGCACAAAATTGTATTTCTATTATTTTCTGCTTTTAAGTATGAATGTAAGAACAAGACTCACAATGATGCTGCAAATCAATAGAAAATTCAAGAAAGTCTTTAATATGATCTGTTTACCCATAAAACTGTCAAAAATTCAGATAAATAAGGAAGGAGGAAGAGTTTTACTTTTCTTAAAACAATGGGGGGAATAAGCATATCATATTTCCTCCTGTGTTATCTATAGCATTTACACTTTTTTTTTCATATGTAAAGAAGTAAAGCCTTTTAATTTAAAAGCATTCAAAGTCCACTGATACCATTTTTGATACTGTTTGCTGGTATACCCTTGAGATTGGAGCCACAGTTCTGACACCTATTTTCAAACATATTTGATGTGGGTCTTCTGTTTTTGGTGACCTGCAGTTTGGAACACCTTTAGTCAGTGTTTTGAATCAATGCCAATGCCAAGGAAATTTCCATCTTCATGTATTTATACAAGATTAGGCATAAACTAATGCATAGGTACTAGGTCACAGAGGCTTCCTTGGCTCAAGACATAGAGTGTCTCATAAGAACAGGTAACCTTAAATCTTTTAAGTTTTCCTTGTTTTTGCCAGCTGCTTCTCATCTCTTTTTCAGTGCTTCAATATGAAAAACTAAGTTTTCTTAAATATGCCGAGGAACAAAACAAGAATCTGGACTTTTAGTTATCCTCCTCCCATTCTGATAAGCATATCACTGCAACGATTTTCTTTTGAGGTGGAAATGTATCCAAACAATATAATATCTGTTTCTCCATCTCTAAAATTATTAAAATAAAATGTAATATTGACTGACAAGGGCTAAAGTATTTCCAGTTTGTAAAAATTGTTACAATGTTGGGTAATATTGTAAGAAGCCAAAAATAATTAACACTATTGAGAAATTATTTGAGGAAATTACATTTGTGTCAGCTGTGTGAAAAAAAAAATTAAAAAAACGTAACCCAGATAGTTTATAAACTAGATTTAGATGAACACAGAAGGAATCCATAATTCCATTTGAAAATGTTAAAGATATGCTGGAAATTTTAATGTGTGTTGTCGAAAACTGTTTTATCAGCAGCTGTGCATTCATAAATAAATATCCAAATGCATCAGTGGCAGACTGAAGGATAGCCAGCAGCTCCTAATAGATGGAAAAGAAACCAGGACTGCCTCTATATCTCTGCAAACTGAGTGTTTTGATAAAACTGAGACATTGTTTGATAAAACAGAATTGCTGAAGACAAAAAATTAAATATGGTGTTTGAATTCCTGAGTATATCAACTCTTGGAGTTAGCATCTCCAATAAGAGCAAATTGTGCATCTTTGCTCGGTATTTGTATTGGTATTTATCTTATGTGAGGCTTCCTCACTGGTGAGAGATAAAGAAGCATTGCTCCGCTTGCCTCTGAAACACACGACTGTGAGAACAAAAGGTGGCTGTGGGTGGCACAAAATGGCATTGTAATCAATGACCTCTTCTCTGAGGATAGTCAGGCATTTGGAATAGGCTGCCCAGGGAAGTGGTGGAATCACTGTCCATGGAAATGTTCAAAAGGTATGTAGATGTGACACTTGGGGACATGGTTTGGTGGTGAACACAAGGGTGCTGGGTTAACAGTTGGACTCAGTGACCTTAGAGGTCTTTTCCAACCTTAGTGACTCTCCAATTCTTTCTCCTGCCTACTCAAGACTAATCTATTCACCAATGGGCAGGGAATGACCGGGCATTTTTTGTGTAGGAATATGAAAACTCCTTTTTGGAATGTTAAGGGAGTCTGTTTCTTAGAAGTAAGTGGAGGTTGGTACTGCAGGGTCCAGCTATGCCTGAGATTGCTCATAATTCTTTTCCAACAAAAATTACATCCTGACCGTGGACCTATGGATCAATTCGTATTCATTGTAGCATAGCTGTCCTGTGGAACTTTCTGGATTGCACTCCTCAAGGTGACAGGCCAGATGTCTGTGAGAGGAGTGGAGGTCTCTGTTGATGCCACTTCTCATGCACTTAGGAAATAAAGCTATGACTCAGCTCCGCTTAACTCAGCTGACTAATTTCTAGGAGCAGTCCAGTATGAGGGAGAGGAGTTGAGCTTGGAGCAGATACAGAGAAATTCTACAGGGGTCATAATTCTTGTCTCCATAGTCTTTATTTCCTATGTGTATTTGTATTCACTTCAGTGAACAGCATTGCCAGTCTCATCTGGAAAGGGGAAGGGAGGGCGGGTGCAAAGTGCCTATGACAATTCTTCTCCAGGAGTCTTGGAAAGGTGTGGTGGGACCAACACTGTTAAGTGAGAAATCCTCTGCTGAATCAGACCCTGCAATGAATGCTGTTTGAATGTGAGACACACGGATGGCTCTCCTCCCAGATACACACTACTCCTGTTGCACAGTCAGTGTTTTAATTCATACACGGAAAGGCAGAGGGAAAGGTTCAGATCTTACACAGAACATTTCTAAGACTGCAAATCCTCGGAACAGATCCTTGTCCTTGCATAAAATGAAGGGTGAGGGACCAGCTGTTTCCCCACTCTATTTAATACACATTTTCTTTTCTTTTACATCTGATATGACGCACTCTCTCTTTATTCCTTGACTGCACTAATTGATCATCTTGTCAGAAGATTTGCCCCTATCATCACTGTTCCAGCCTGCTGTATCACTTAGCTTCTTCTCAAAAATGTATAACCTAAACAATTTCAAATAGCTCACACTTCTTATGGCTATGTATGTGGAATCTCTTGACAAAACAGCTTGCACTGTTTTAATCACCCACAGTGAGTCTTCAGGAAACTTGAACTGCACTGCAGCTTTTGCCTGCCCTTCACTTGGTCAGTGTTTTGTGGCCTGGCTAAAGTAAAACCACAGTCCACATGTGACTTTGAGAACACACAGAGGATTTTGGCTTTGAAGGAAAATGATGTTTGGACTAACTGCAACCTTCCTGATATTGGGCTGTAGCTTGGCTTTGGCTCTGCAGGATAATGATGGATAGTATATTCTATAAGGAGAAAAATAACCAACAGACAAATTTCTGGTTATTTTCTCTTCTTAAAAGCCAGAAATTTTTATGTTAATGTCAAAGTTAGTGTGCCTGTAAAGATCAAGGCTTTGATCATGAAGTACTGAAGGAGTAGCTTGTTTCTGCTCTGGGTACCAATATTTAATACTGTGTATTTTTGTCTTCTTATATGCAGTGTTGCTGGTCGGCTGTTTTTCATACTACCAGTTTTCTTTAAACTATAGAATCTTAAATGGAAAAGCCATGTATCTATCTCTGTAGGTCTCTATACATTTATTTATAGATAGATAGATAATAGATTTAATTCAGCTGCAGAAAGCTGAAAGCCATCAAGTAATTGAACTAAAACATTAAAATAAAGTATTATGAGAACACCATGAAGGGAATGTCTCAGTAACTCAGAGAAATCTGTGAAGGAATCACTTTAGAAAACAAAAATCCCACTTATTAAAAATGCATCAAATTATTCAAAAAACACCAAATAACTATCCCATGTGTTCTTGCTGTGACTGAGTGCATTTTTTTAGTAACTTCCTTTATCTAAAAGTTATTTAAAATAGTGGATAGCATGTGTTTCAGGATTTTTTAGTTATTTGTTTTATTATGAAACATGTTCTTCTAAGAAGAGAAAGGACTGGGTCAGACAAATCTCTAGAAGGAGAGTAAGATTCCTTGATCTCCCTGGAATAACCAGGGGTTCTTCAGAAGAAAACTAACTCTTCACAGTAAGTCTAAAAGGTAGGCTTCCTTGGTGAGCCGGGACTGAAGAGGGTGAATAGGAGCAAGCAGACCTGTGAGATGAGTGGCATCTCCATGAGGACTGAAGAGGAGCACACAAGAATATGATTTTTCCAGCAAGACACTGAGTTAACAGAAAGCAAACCCAAGAGCAAAGGTACTTCCTCTGAAGGGACAACAGTAGGAGGACACTGATTTATCAAACCTGCTTTACTGTCTTTAGTAATTTTGAGTTTCCTCTATCTAAAAGTTAAATAATCTGGTTTAAATTCTGTTCATATTGACTTGGATTTAAAGCTTTCTTGAGTCATAGGGAGACTCACTATTAGCAAAAAGTGTAGTTTAGTCCACCTTACAACTCCAGCTGATTTATCTTCCTGTGACAGAGATCATAATGGTTTATTAAATAATATTTTATTGTGTGTGTATTCACAAGTGTGTGTACTTCTTTTGTTTACATTACACTAGAAATAAATTGGAAATCTGAACACTTAAGGACAAAAATTAGTTGAATAATATAAATTACTGTCTTTGTGATTTTACAGCTAAAGAATTACCAGGTTTTCACCACATATATCTTTTCTATTGTTTACCATAGAAATAATGGTCTTGACCTCCTTCTAGGAAGCACTTGAAATTCAGTGGATGTAACATGTAAGGATAAGGAATTAATAGTTGCAGCTACTGTTAATAAAATCCTAGCACTACCATGATACCAGAGATATTAAGTAAGCAGCTGCTTCAAGTGATAAACACACTGGCCCATGTTTGATAAAAGAGTTTATGAAGAGAATGTCCCTTTCTCTCTGCAAATCTCCTCCTCTTTTCCAAACATCGGTAATACAGAAGCAACATTTTATTGATGGGTATTATAAAATAATGTTGAGTCCTTTATTTCCTCATGTACAGAATTAAATTTTCCCCTCATATTTATTATTTTCTATTTATTTAATTTCTACTTACCCTCCTTCTCTTTACCTCTTTCTAAGATCTTTAAGCAGGTCTGGCATTTAAAGAAGGCAAATTCTCAGGCTGATTTAAACTGTTTGAAATTAAATGGTAGGATTTGAATATTTTCTGCAAATTCATGAGATGTCTAAAACACAATCAGACTTTCAACATTTGTATAATAATAGTAAATAAAAATATTTTTTAGGAGGGAATTTTTTTATTTGCAATGATTAATTAATTTATTCCCATTTGCAGACCACTTTAGAATTCATCACAAGAACAGTTAAATAATTTGACTCATTTTTTCTTTTTTCCTCACAAGACATTCCTTAGCACAGTTTGCAAGGTGTTTTAATATTTGCCATTTTAGCAAATAAGTGCTTTTATTTTGCTTTTCTTCAGAATAAATATCTTTTCACAAAATTACAGAAGGAGTGGGTAAAGTTGGAAGAGACCTCTTCATTCCTGTCTTCCTCAGTAATGCATCGGGGATGCCTAAGACATAGTCATGATCTAGGTGTCAATCTAATGAGAGGACATCCATAGGTTTGCTTGTTCCCAGGGGCTGTGAATTGTGTCTACAGTGTGCTTTTATTTAAATAAGGGCATATAACTTATGAACATCTCCTTTAGAAGAAACTACATTTTAGTTTTTTTCCTTCTAATGATTCTGACCAATCAAGTTTTAGATGTACTCAGTTCACATTTTCTAGCTAAAAATGCTTTCTAAGCTATTTACCTTAAATTAAAAGTTCTGATGGTATAATCTCTTTATACAAAATCACAGTACAAAGTCTTTGAAGAGTAGTTAAGAGAAGGAATAAAAGATAATAACTTTCTCACAGTATACTAGGAGCAGAAAACTTAGTTGCAAGTAACTTGTACTAATGGAGAACAACATGGGAAAGGAGGCTCCAAAAAGATCAGGATCTTGCACAGGCACTAAATACATTCTCTGAGTTTCTTATGACAGAATCTAGGAAAATTCCCATGTTTGATCCTTTTTTTCTGAGTGAATAATCAGTTTATTTGCTGAAAATGGAAGAGTATAAAAGAGGGTAAGAAAAAATGTTATAAAATGCACAATAAAAAAATTACCAGAGCCAGATTGCATTTATGCAAGAGTTATGAACAATTAATGGAGCCAACTGTTAACTGTAAAGGTTGGCATAGTGTCTCTTGTTTGAAATCATCTTGGTCTGACATCAGCTTCTAAAGAGGCTTCCTGTGCAGCTCTGGGAATAATAGATCTGTAAACCTGATGTCTCTAAGGATCCAACAGCAGGAAATGTAATAAAATGATGAAATGGTAAGCACTGGAAATATTATCCAGTTAACAAAAGTCAACACAGCTTTTTTTAAAACACGAGGCAGGACTGGAAGAAATCATTGCCATTCTTTGAATCATTAAACAAAGAGGAGGATAAATGAGTCAAAATGGATTTCTTAAAGACTTCTGGCAAAGCACCTCACCTGCAGGCTTTTAAGGAAATTAAGCAGTCATGGAATAAAACGGAAGGTCCTTGTTTGGATAAATCACTTCTTAAAATAAGGAAAACACAGAGAAAGAAAGAACAGATCATTCTTACTGTGAAGAAAAGCAATCAGAATTTCTTCAGGATTTTATTACTGTCTGGGTACTGAAGATCTACTTGTCTCTCATATGACATCATATCTGTATGGCCATTTGTTGTTGCTGTATAATTCCTCTTCTTTTAAACCACTCTCTACATACAGACTTTGGCTGATTCTTTCTTATCTAAAGAGTCCTCTGTTGATTGAAAATAAATATTTATTTCTTTTAGTCATGGAGGAATCTTTAACTCGATTCTTATTCTTTTTTTCCCCCATTATTCCTCCTTTTTGTCCATTTGGGTTTTAAAAAGCTCAGGAGAATTCCCTATAGAGACATACTAGGTGTTTTCAGTGCTTTGTCACAGCCTTCACAATAAAGTGCAAGATAACAGTGCTGATTACTGCTGGTCAAAGTGTTGTCAAAGCAGTGGTGCACCATCTCCATCTTTAATGACTGGCTGTCAGCATTGTTGTTCATCCTTCTCTGAAGAACGGCAGCCTCAACCCCACTTCAGCTTCCAGTTTCAAATATTTACATCTTGGGATCATTAGTTAAGCTTGTTGGCATTTCCTGATCTACCCTGAGGATTTGGTGATTCTCCCTGGTGACATGGCCAAGAACCAAATGTACCTCTTTTTTGTGCTCTCTGTTCTCATCTGGATACAAATACCTTTATCTACTAACCTGTGGAGTACTCCCTATGCCTAACTAGTAGTAAAAAAAAAATAAAATCCCATTATATTTCATGTTCCTTTCACAGGTTCTTTAAGATTTATTACTTAAAAAGGGAAAAATCCTTAAAAAAGCCTAGGTGATTTTTCTTTCATAGAATTAGATGCCTGGCTGCTCTGCATATTGACAGCAGAAAGCAATCCTTGGCTATAGAAATAATTTGAAATTGATAATAGAATCATTAAATTCTGAAGTCTATGATGTCTAGAAATCTATCCAGAGGAGGTAATTTCTGGGAAAGGCTGTATAAACATTAGCAATTGCTGCCAAAAATATTACAGTGAGAAAAATATGCTAAATTGAAATATGATAGGTTTTAAAAAATTACATCCTTATCTGAAATATGGTGCTGAAATATTGATATTCAATATGGAAGACACTTTAAATGGTACCTCTGATGCTTCATTTTTTAACAAAGCAGCACTGATAGAAAAGTGATGCTAAAAATTGATTCTAAAATAAGAAGAATAACTGATTATTTCTAAAACATTAAAATAAAGACAGTTTCTGACACAGAAAATGGAAGTGTGGTTTAATGGGGTTGTTTTAGTAGTTTATTTTTAGATTCATATAGTTCATCAGGTTTTGCCTAAAAAGCTGCACGTAACTGCAGCTAAAATTACTGCAGGTAACTGCACAAAAGCAAAGAGAATCTGAATTTATTTTATTTCAGCAATGACATTAGTTCATTTTATGAAACAGTGATGGAACTGCGGCACAGGATGAAAGGCAAGCGCTCCTTGCTTCATGGATGGAGGTCCAGGAAGCAACTCATTAACAGCCCTCACCTTAATTTTAATTTATTCACATATTTCATCTATATTTACATTGCATTAACCTTCATCACTATGTTATTTAACCCTGTCCAAAATCTCTAATATGAAACCAGATAGTCTTCTTCCAGATCTCTTCTGCTATGAATCACTGTTTTCCCTCTTTCTTCTGAAATTCAGCTGTTGTACCACAACACAAGGAAAATATTCTACTGTCCCTCCAAACCAGCTTTTCACAAGATTGATGTCCCAACTCCTTAATTAGTCAAATACAAGTGCTAGGTCAAAAGTAAATCAAACATTTCCTATATTCAGTATCCAAGTTTTACTTCACTATTTTGTAAAGCCAGGGGCTTTTCTAACTTATGTCTAACTAAAATCATCTGTATGAGTAGCAAATGACAAAGAAAAAACAATGCAAAGAAACATGAAGCAATTACCTGAAGAATTAAAAACTTTTTAGGTTGTAAGCACTTCAGATCATGTTAGTAGATTATACGTGAAATTTCAAGGACAAAATGTATTCAATATGATCTGTCCACAAGTTAATGTGCACCTGGGAATTCTTTTAAGCATCTTGGCAAAAATAAAAATCTCCTTCAGAGTTTTGCTAGTATTTTCTTGACACCTTTTCTGCAGACCAAAAACAAAAAAAGTGTGGAATCACTGAATTTCAAAAAAATATATATACAGATTTATAAAATAAAATTTTGTGTTTTCTTAATGGAAACACAGGTTTATGTTTTGCAGCAGCCTATGTTAGAAACAAATTACCAAAAGAAACCAGGGGGGAGGGAGGTGGCTTACTGAGTCAGGAGTAGCTCTAGGTTTGTGTAATTGCTACTTCTTCCCTGTATTCTGTAGGCAGTGAATTTCCCTGGAGAACATACCTAAGAGTCTGCAGCTTTAGCACTGACTTAGTAGATCAAGATTCTGTTCCCCAAATAAGTCGCTGCACAGGACTTTCACAGAAGTTCCACACAACTGCGAAAATATTTCTGCTTCTTTGGTAGTTTGCGATTTGGTAGCTTGAGTTCGGTAGTTTGTGAAAAACATTGTATTAATACAAAATAAATAAAATAGTCTGGAGGGGAAGCCATGTGAGAAGCAGCTGAGTTCATTTGGTCTGTTCAGCCTGGAAAAGAAGAGACTGAAGAGCAACCCCACTGAAGCTTACAGCTTCCTTGTGAGGGGAGGAGGAGGGGCAGGCCCTGACATCGCTGTGGTGACCAGGGACAGGACCCAAGGGAGTGGCCTGAAGCTGTGTAAGGAGAGGTTAACATTGAATATTAGTAAAAGAATCTTCACCCAGAGGGTTGTCAAGCACTGAACAGGCTCCCCAGGGAAGTGGTCACAGCACCAGGCCTTAGAGAGTTCAAGAAGTGTTTGGACAATGCTCTCAGGCACTTGGTGTGACTCTTGGGGTGTCCTGTGCAGAGCCAGCAGTTGGACTGTGGACTTGTGGATCTTTTCTAGTACAAGACATTCAACGATTCTATGAAATTAATTGCAAAATGGTTCAAATTACTTTTGCCAAATAATAGGAAAAAAACAATCTCTGTACATGATGAAAAATTGGATTGGTTTAGAAGTTGCTTGTGTTTTCAGTTTTAAGTTGACAGATTAACCTGTAACAAATGCTTTGTCCTAAATTCTCCACAGTGCCCTGATGACAGTTGACCCCCTCTGACCAAAGAGGCGTTCTGTATCATATGTCATTGTCAGTATATGAAGGGGGGGAAGAAGGAGAAAGGGGGTGGGCGATATTTGGAGTGATGTTTTTCTTCCTAAGTAACCATTGCACATGATGATAGAGCCAAGCTGTCTTGAGGGTAGCTGAGTTCCTGCTATCCATGGGAAGTGGACACTAAAGTTCTTCTTCAGCTTTAGTTGAGTGTGCATCTTTTGCTTTCCCTGTAAAACTGTCTTTATCTCAAAACAGGAGTTTTCTTACTTGTACTTATCTGACTCTCTCCCCCATCTCATCAGAGGGTAGTGAATGAGCAGCTCAGTGGACCTTAGTTGCCAGCTGGGGTTAAACCATGCCACTCATTTTTCAAAACATACATGAATAGTTACAATATCTTTGAATATGTTCAACCAGCAACATAATAAGTCTGCCTGGAGAATATTTGCAGATGGTTGACCTCTGAAAACTTTCAGTAGCTGTCTTTGAACATGTGGAAGCACATGACATCTTTTCTTAACTCTATGCAACAACTGTGCAACATTTTCTCCGGACAATATCTGAAATTTCAGATTCATTTAAAACATCTGAAACAATACTGATGCATGATTGTGAAACTGGCTCTTTTTAAGCAGTTGCATTGATTAAAATAAAGTTAAGCACCTTAAGTACTGCTGGCTGTAATTTCATTTTGTGTCTCCAAGGAGTATCATGTGTTTTGCACAGCACCACAAAAACTTATAGAAACCACATGTGAAAGGCAATATACAAACACAGCAGAAGTGAATACACTCAGAAATTCAGGAAGACATTACTGTCAGATTTTACAATGTCCACCAACCTCCATTGCTAATGTCAGGCGCTGCTAGTGAAAAAGTAAAATGTCTCCATTCAGTATAGAAAAAAATTGAAGCAAAGTGGTATTTCAACTCTATCTATGACATTCTCTCTGTGAAAGAGATCTTGCTTAATTCTCCAAACTTTAGATATGTCTTTACTGTTACTTTTATGTACAGAGAAATTAAATCAGTGCACATTTGTTCATTTGTTTTTTTACTGGAAGGTAAGATACTTTTCCTACCACTTTAGGTTTCCACAAAGGTAGTAGCACAGCTTTTATTTAATGAAGATGTAATGGATATTTAGCAACACTTTTCAGTCACTATGGTGATGGGATATGAAAAAAATGGGTTATTATCAGCAATGAATTTAATTTATGGAAGTAAAGTTATGGGAAAGTAAATGTAAAATTGAGAACACCCTTGATGACAGGATTATAGTATAATTTAAATTGAAAAGGGCCTCTGGAGTCATCTGGCCTAACTCCCAGAAAGCAACAGGCCTAAATTCAGTCCGATCAGGTGACTCAGGACCTGTATTTCTCACTTTTAGGGATGAATTTAAACTGCTGTTAGGTATGATTACAGGTAGTACTGCTAACATGTATTGATACTGAAACTGTGGGTTGGAAGCCAGGTAGCCATATACGAAATGACAATGTCTGGCCTAAAAGGCATTTAAATTAAGCCAGCACAGGAAGCTGAGTAAATAATCCAAGTGAACTAACACAGGCAACCCAAGCAGTGCCAAGACTGTCAGCATGAGTAAGTAATTATCAGTATGCCAGGTTTTTATTTCTGAACCTTACATTAAAAAGTTTAGCATCATTAGTTTTCAGTCTTGGCCAGAAGCAGATTGATAGATGTTTTTTCTTGGAAAGGTATTACAGCAATTAAGGTCTGTCAGTTACAGTCTAGAGACTGAAAGAGGTTGACATTGCAAGCAGTAATGCTCCACAGTGTAGTGAAAAAAGGAAGCAAACATGATAATGCAATGATAAAGTCTGATTGTGGCTTCATGGTCTTCTCCAAATTAGCACTTATGTAGCTATATCAGATCCTAACTGCAGTGGAAATAACTTGTGGTCTAAAGGTGCTGTATTGCACCTTCAGATATTCTAGCACAATATAAAAGCAATTAATTTAATGATCTCCAGAAAAAGTCTTTGAAAATGTGAAATAAATTATTCTTTTTACTACCAAGTGGGGCTACGTGTATCTCAGTCTTGTGGGACTGACAACAAATGTGAATGTTGTTCACTGATGTAAATTTAATAACTTCAAAGTTATTAAACTGTGATTTATTTTGCTACAATTAATTGGCTGAACTCAAGAGGCTCAGTGCCTCAATTTATTATTGATTATTTTATATATATAACTTAATTTTGCTCTTGGATCTAGTAGTATAGTTTCACAACGAGTCTAATTTAAAACTATAAGTCTAAAATACTACTTATGTTTTAAGAAAGCTCTGAGGAATGGAAAAAATATACTTTCAATTTTCTTTTGCTGAAATACAGGACACACATTAAAATTAAAATTAAATTCAAATCATCAACTTCTGAATTGCTGAGTTTTTATGCATTTGAGTCCTCTATTCTACAGAAAAATTATTTCTTAGTTTGCCAAAAAAAATAGTTATTTTATACAGCCTAACTATAAGGTAATCAACACTGTATTTGAAGGCCATTTTAAGAAATTAACTGGTAAGAGCCAGCAACTTTATGAATTTGAAATATCATGACTTTACTCCTCACACCTTGATGAATAATTCAACTTCATCATGCAAGCAACATAACGAATTTCAAGAGTATTACTAGTGAATAAACGAAGATGATTAAGAAGGACATGGACCTGTTAGAGAGAGTCCAGAGATGACCAGAGGGCTGGAGCACCTCTCCTCTGAACACAGGCTGAGACAGCTGGGGAAGAACAAGGCTCCAGGCAGACCTTACAGCACCTTCTAGTTCCTAAAGGGGACCCACAAGAAAGCTGGAGAGGGACTTTTCACAAGGACATGCAGTCATAGGACAAAGGCGAATGGTTTCAAACTGAAAGAAGGTGAATTTAGACTAGATATTTGGAAGAAAGTCTTTGCTCTGCTCTTCCAAAAGAATTCTCTTTTAAAAATATGCTGTTAATTTGGGTGAGAGTTACTAAAAGGCTGAGACATGACAGAAGAAAATATTTTTATCAAATTTACTGTTTGTCAAGGGAGAAGAGAAAGTCCAGTCAGAAAAATTTGAGGGTCCATTGAAGTCTAGAATCCAAAGTAAAAATAGTAGCAGCATAAGTAAACTCAGGTCTAAAATATTCTCTTTTTGTTTTCTCTTGTAACAGAAAATTAATTCAATTAGTTGGAATAGACCATGCGTGTTTAATGTGACAATTTGAACTGGGAATGCTACCTTTTAGCCTTGAGAATTCTAATGACATCATTAAGATTGTTTATAGAAATCTATAAAATTAAATGATTGCTATTAAACACCATCCTTTTCAAGATGGAAGCTGGAATGGCTCCTGCGTCTGATAAGACACAACAGTCTTTCATTTCTACATCACTGCCTTGAACCCGAGCCAGGATAACAACAATGAGAAGTTATTATCAACAAAAGACAGGCAACATGCACTATGAAAGGAGATTATGGTGTCAGGCAGTCTCAGGGTGCTGGTACCTTCCTGGGAAGCGTGTTTTGCGTTCAGTGCTGCTCTACAAGGATATTGCGATCAAGCTACTGTCTAGCTGAGAGTACAATCACTGCTCTGCAGAGAGATCATAGTTCCAAGTATCATCAAATATCCATCTTCCACCAAAATCAAAGTCATTTTATAAAACAGAAGGTAATGGCCTCTAGAATACAAATTGTCCATGTTTAGGAGAAAAAGTAATCTACATCTACAGACTAAACAGCCTCTGTGACGGAAGAAATCCTGAAGAGTATCCTGGGTGTGACTGGCATGCATGCTCTTGAACTGGACCCTAATGCTGACTCATAGACTTGATTTCCTGCCTTGTTCTTGTGTCTGCCTCACCACCTTCCTGGAGAGCACTGAGACATGGCTTAGTGATTACTGGTGAGTAACCTGGTTGCTGGTTACTATGTCTGGATCTGACCTGGGTCATGTCTGTGCCTTGCTGGCTTGACTTCCTTGTTTGATTTATAACTTATGACAAACTTATCTGGGATCTGGACTTGTGACTGCCCTTAGTGATGTCACCGTACCTGCCCTGCTCACCTTGCTCAGGTCTGTGGGATTGTTCCCTTCTCAGGGAGGTCCCTTTGACTTTGCCTTATTCTTGTGTGTGGCCTGGCTACCTGTGCCCAGCAGAGCAGCCTTTTCCTGCTACTCCCGGCCCACTGTGTTTGGCACAATCAGCAGGGTTAGTGTCACAGGAGCTGCGGGGTGCCCTGAGCAGAAGGAGGTGATGAACCTCCCTGTGCCAGTCAGTCAGCTCCCACTGGCTTGGCAAAAGCCAACATTATTCCACTGCATGCCAAAACATCAGCCAAAGGAGAACACAGCGTCCTTGCTCAAATGTATTTTTAAGGATAGACAGAATGGGTTCCTGCTAGTGTCAGGAGATACCAGACATGTGAGGTCACCCACAGGAAAGGACACAAAGGAAGATACAGGAGGAGGAAAGATGTCTTGTGAAAGATGACAGATTGAAGGGACAGAGCTGGAGACCCTGGCTTAGAATGAGGTGCTCCTTGCTAGAGCCAGTACAACCTGAAGGGACTGGAGCCAGTGGAATAACGAAGGTAGACTACAGGGAATGAGTAAGAAGGAAGGAGCAGCAGAAAACAGGAATAAGGAACAAGATAGGAAAGAAAAAAAAAATGTTTCTCAATAGCTCAGAATCAGAAATTAAAAGTTTATCTTATTTGGAAATAAAACTAATTCATTTGGCTTCCCATAGTGCAGTCCTGTTTTATTCATGACACCCTGGCAAGGCAAGTCACATCAAGTTACCCAGACTTCTTCTAACAAAGCTGCTGCTGTATTAACTCTCTTAAAGTTCTGGTATGAAAGATTATGTTTAGAAGACCAGCAGGATGCTAGATATTCCAGAGACTTCTCTTTAATAACAGCTTTAAGATATAGCTGAATGAAATATATTGCGTGCAGAGAGATGGACGAGGAGTTTTCCTGTTCAGCACCTCTTTCTGGAGCTCACCTCATAGATTTGACCAATCTTTAACCCCATTCTGCAAGACACTACAAATTTCTACCATTCATATTTAGAAATGGTAACATGTTATCAAGCCTTTAAAAACCAAGGAGTATCTTCTGAAGGAACAGCTGACTGTCTCATTTCCTTGAAATAATTACACATATTCTAGAAAAATAAGAGGATGACAAACAACACAATAAAGTTGTTAAAGAAAATATCTATTCACACAGTTTTGATTTTGAAGTTCGGATGAGCCATTTTTAAAAATAAAATATTTTCATTCAAGTGATTATCTATAGAATTTGGCAGAGGTTTTTGGCATAAACATTAAGAAATTATTTTTTTATGCATATACCTGTATTTATTGCTCTGAAATTAGCTGAGAGAAATGGCACTTAGCTTGTTTAAACTGCTACATTTTGTGTTGTTCTCAGGAAGACTTTTGAAGTGCAGAATATGTCCTTGGTTGTGTTTTAACAGCTTCTCTGAGTTACAGCGTGCTAGTGCAGACCATATGAAAGGATCATTCTTTGACTGCCGCAGCCTCTGAAAAGACTGAATGGGTTAATAATTTTACTTCTTGTTACAGAATACTTCCATCTTGATATCATTTAAACTATTCTTTTTTTTTTTTTTCATCCTTCCAGAGCAGTGCTAGAAAGTTGCAGTGGTTATAAATCCTTCACTGTGGCTTTTGAAGCTGGAAATGCCAAGGTGCATTCACCATTTACCTCAACAGGCCTGTTCATGGCAGCTATTACAAATGAGGTGAAATATATGCCAATGTCATGCAGCATTATTCTGACTTATCGCTGCAGCTGTCTTTGTAAATAACCTTTACAAGATCAAAAAATAAAATCTTTTTCTATTTCTAGTATTTAAACACTTGTTTTTAAATGGCGTTTCAATAAATTGCTGGTATCCTTCAATTGCAAACAAAGGACTACTACCTGGAAAAGAATGCTAATGCATGGCTTCAAGTTATCCACAATGTTATATTGCTTCTGAGTCCTGCTTTGGAGTGAACCTACCAGCTCCTTGGGGGTCCAGACTTGGGATAGTTGTGGGGAAAGGATTTTCAGAAAACCCACCATACAGGTGGTAGGGTTGAGACTGCTCAAGTATATTTCACTGCACTTGGCACAGTCCTCTCAGTCTATGCCTGCCAGCTCATTTGCCCTCACAGTATTGCTCCAGGGAGCTCTACCCAACAAAAGAATCAGATCATAATAAAACTGTATTTTGAGACATTAGATAACATCCAGCTGCGCATGGAAGCTGCATGAGGAGCTGAGGGGATGATGACAGAGGTTTCTATATCTATATCTGCAATTGCCAGACGCCCAGAACTCTTTTGCATATGAGGGTCAGCAGACCCTGACACATATATCCTACAGGACTCACACATAGGATAGACAGTGGATTTACACAAGAAAATTTGTTTAAGAAAATTATTGAGTAGGAAGATTTGCTAGATTGAGATTATTAGCAATAGGACTCAGAGAAGCTAACTGAACAGCAGAATGTTTAAACAGCCTATTTTTCTACCTTTTCCCTATTTTCTCAAGTTTATTCCTCTTAGGTCCACCCTGAACATAATTTCTCAGCCTTTGGCCCTTCTTTTAGGCTTTCCAATAATGAGTTCTGTAAAGTCCACAGGGCCCCTCAAGAATTCCATAATACTCAGCCTTGTTTCCACCTGCTTATCTCTTAATGGCTCAGCTTGACCTGCTTCAAGACTGTGCCTGAGCAGTTTTTCAGTGAACTATCCATCACTGTCTGTGCAGCTCTGGTTTTCGTTACCATCTCAATTATCACCTACCTGTCAGATTTGTGTATCTGTGTGTTCAATTTATCACCTTTCTTTTTATTTATTATTTAATTTATGATGAATAGTCAGGCACTTAATGAAGCAGATGGTCTCACATTCCCCATACTCTTACAATGATCAATCAGCCTGAATGGTCTGCAACTGAAGTCCAGGATGCATGGTGTGTGATAATAGGGTTTTTATCTTTATGTACTCTTTGATTTCCAGAATGCAAACCATACATTTTTGTAAAGTAATGTAAAATATTGTGTTACATGCCTTGTGAGGACTGGGTAGACCCCCTGTATGGCCTTCTGCTATGTCAGTGAGTGAGCAGGCTCCTGTAGGCACATAAACACAAATAGAATACTTTTATGTTTATCTGTCTTCTCTGTTGCACGCTGAACTGTGGTAACTGTCCAGTTTCAGGCTGGACATGTAAAAGCTGAAAGGCCAAATGCCATAACTACTGGTCTGTAAGGAAAGGCAATAATATTCACACATGGGTTGTGCCAGATGTAGACAAAACTTTTTTCTGTTCATGAGATCTTGATGTCCACCCTCTCCTCAGCATGTGCCGCCTTGTAAGCAGCCATTTACACATGCCAGATTTCTCATCCATCAGCACCCCCAAATCCTTCTCCTCAGCCCCTGCCCTGCTCAGCTTCCTGTCCCCTGCAAACCCATGCTGAGGGTGAGCTCCATGTCTCTGTGTCAATGGAGAAGCCATTCAAGAGCCCTGGAGCCAAGGCAGAGCTCTGAGGGACACCCCTCATCCCCAGCCTCCACCCAGACATGGAGCAAGTGGCCACAGGTCCCTGGCTGCATCCATCTGGCAGATTCCTCATGACCCAAACAGTCCACCCTCCAAAGCCAGGGCTCAGCAGTGTGGGACTCAGGGTGTCTCATCCAAAGCCTCACAGGGGCTATGGGCACATCAGGGCTGTCAGAGACTGAAATGTCATGGTTAATGGCTTAACATTGTTATTAAAGAGTTTTGCCCATTATGGCAAAACTGTATAAGAAAGCTGTGACCACCCAAGCCCACCCCTCCTTGGCCTGACTGGAACTTCAGACTGTGAGTTAAGGCACCTAAGGGAACCTGAGATGAGATAAAGGGGACACTGTTGCTCAATTACTTCAGGTCTAGGGACAAGTAAACAAGACTGAGGGACAAGAATGTACCCACAAGAAAGTCAAACCCAGCAGATGTCCTGAAAATCTCCCTTACCTGTATTCAGGGTGGGAGAGGCCATAAACCACAGGCTCATCTGTTGAGGCCAGCAGACACTGCCCCGCAACCAAGGAGGAAAGAGGAGAGTTTGGGGGATGGGGCACAACCTCTGGTCAGAACACACTGAGCAAGGGCTATCCCAAGGAGGAGTCAATAGATACCATGGATTCTCTAACTGGAATGAATGCATCTGGAGCTGACAGATCCTCCCAAGGAGCTCATTGTGATCCTCAGCTCTTCCAGCTTATCCCATCTGCAGAGCACTGAGTACTCGTTGTCCAGCTCCTAAATCTCTCCACACTGTGGGAAAGCTGTCTGCCCCAGCAACTCAAGCAGCCCACCAGACTGATGCTACTGACCATGGCTGGCACACTGTATTTTCAGGTGCACCTCCTGGATGTCTTGCTCATATGACAGGCAAGCAACTTGCCAGATGCTGTTGCAGACAGTGAGAGCTCTGCCAATGGCCTGCAAAAGTGCCAAACCAGCCTGGCAAAATGCAGCAGTGGCCAAAGTATCAGAGTTACCAGCAGCCTGCAGAGGAACAGATGATGCAGCAGGAAGCCAGGCTTTGCTGTAGGCAGCAGATACAGACTGCCTGGCTGCAACTCTGTGTGGGGCTACTGAAGCAGTCACACGTCACACGGGGAGCAAATGAACAGCGAGCACGTTCCATATTGAACAGTAAAGCCCTTCCATGAGAAGGCACAAAGCTCTTTGTCATGTGGTACAGAGAGCGATATCCCTCCAAATGCAATGCAGTGTGGATATAGCACTTCTCTCTAGAGTGCTTGCAGCAATATAGACGTGAATGAATCCACATAAGCAGTCCAGAGGGGTAGCAAAAATTCTCCAAGCTGAATACTCAATGCAGCATAGGCATGGAAATAATGCACTTAAGATGGTAAAGAACAAAGAAATATCCCTATTTTCTCATTATTTTTTTAAGAGCCAAGCAGATCGTGCACTTTTTTTCTTGATCAGATTGAGACACTATAAAGAAATACAAATGCCCTGTGCAGGAGGAAAATAAAGCAAACTAGATGAAATAATACCCTTATTATTTTTGATGCTGAATTGCAATTCCTCAGTACTGTTATAGAAGGATGATTTAGCTTGGTATAATACTCCCAGTTGTCATATTTTCCTGTTAACAATGTTTGTTTCTCTCCGTGGCTGAAGTAACTCTTCACTCTTTCTGCAGGAGTGATGGATGAAAACTTCTGCTAGTCAGCAGTGACTGCTAGTGGAGAAAACACTAAGGAAATATTTTTCTTCATCCACACTTTATTATCTAGGACATAAACCAACATTTCCTGATGAAAGGGAACAGATTAAAAAAGACGAGAGACCAGGAAAGACAAGGAATGGCTGAAAAGGTAATTTTAAATTCTCTGCAATTTTTTTCAGTAAAACATGAATATGAAGAAGTTACAATAAAGTCTGGGATAAGACAAATCAAATTTTAGCCATTATTCAAATTAAGTGCAGAATATCAAGGCACTTGTATTTCCAGTAGCCTTGGACTAGGACATAATTAGGGCTGAGCTGTGATATGTCTATGATCTAAAACTTAAGTCTTTAAACCAAATGTATAGAGACAATTGCCCCTAAATTGTAAATTTCTTTTAGATAAAACAGAAGGCTTCTACTGCAACAACCTCTGCCATGGAAGCAGATCTGGATTGATTTGGAGTTGGAGCAGGAGGAATTTGGGGGGCTCTGGTCCTCTCCACCTACTGGAGCACATATTTGCTTCCTCTTCCCAAGTTCTTCCCTCTTCTCTTACATGTTTAGACTTAACTGTCTGCCCTTAATTTACAAAATCAGACTCCACAGAAATCAATATTTTTCCATTGATTTCAAACATTTCCACGTGCACCCTCTGTGCTTTTCTGACACACCCACATATTCAGTATATTTTAGGAATACACTTCCAAGTCACAGCAGGAGGCACTCCAGTGTGCTCTTTGATGGAAAAAGCAAGGCAAAAAAATCTGTTGATACACAAAGGTGTAAGTGTGTGTGAAGAGGGAAATATGGTGCTTTCTGTTTGCCTGTGATCTTTACAAGTAATTGATTTTTGCCACAGATATCTTTAAACATCTTTGAGTTCTCCAAAGTTAAAAATTGGAAGGTGGCTTCAATTTAAAGTAGAATTTGATGGTTTGAGCATATCTCCACCTTGCATAAGTCTTTTAACTGAACTTAAAATATAATTTTTCATACTATCATGACAATGGCTGGTTCTCCCATACCATTGTTTCTCAGTGATATTGGCTGAAAAACAAAGGATAAATTATATACTGATGTCTTTGAACACCACATCTGGAGAGGACTGCTTAAAATGTAGCATTTGGAAAAAGCACTTTGATTTGTCACACTGTTTCAGACTTTCATATTCACAAATTGAGTGAAAAATTATACTATTCATTTTGCAGCATTGTATTCTTTTAATTTTTGACCCACCAGTATGAATAATGTTAATTTAAGGAAAAAAAATAAAAACCACAAAATAATTCTACTTTAGGTACTTGATATATATATTGGATTTTCTGTATCTTTCTGAATGCCACTAACAGATCTTTCAGTCCTGGTTCACAAAAGGTCAAAACAATTTAAAAGATGAGGAAATTAACTAAATAGCACAGCCCTTCTAAGTGAAGCTATTTCAGAGCATTCCTGTATCCTATCGAAAAGGAGAAAGATGTGCCTTACAAAGCAGATTCTGGGACTAGATATGGCATTCATTCCTAAGGCTGTTTATATCAGCAGGCTGAACTCAAGACCTAAACCCATCAGTAAGGACTTTGAGCAGATAGATACATGCAAGTATGTTGTCTTCATCACTTCCCATCTGTGAAAATGTGAAGTAATACTGCTATTCCCTATGACAGTATAAAGATATCACTTAAAGCTTATAAAGATGAATTCATTAAGCATTTGAAAATCATAGCAATAAGTGCACAAAAAAAAAAGAAAAAAGACTTAATTATTTCTGTCAGAGAGGGATTTGGATGTGATTCAGTAAATATAGCATGCAGCCACATGCTCAATGAGTATAAAAAGACATACTAAACAGCTGGTTCCTCCCTTGAGCAGATCCATTCTGTGTTGCAAGGCCATAATCCAAAGTCAGTGATTGTCACAAAAAGGTTTTAGCTAACAGCAGTCAGCTGCAGACTAACTCTTGGCGAGGAAGGCATCTGCTCTAAAATTAGCAGCAAAACTTGTCTATAGACTTAGATCATATACTCACTCACACAAACAGGAAGGATCCTGAAATCATGGAGCAATTTGCCTTGGAAGGGACCTCTGAAGGCCTGCAGCTCAACCTTCTGCTCCAAGCAGGGCCAACTTCATCTCAAGCACAGGCTGCTCAGGATCTTCTCCTCCTGAGCTTTTAAAATCAACCATCTCTTTAAAGCCAGCAGGCAGTCTGTTCCAGGGCCCAGACACTCTTACTATGAAATCTATGTAGGGAATCATCCTTCAGAAACTTTCTAGCTTTTTGCTGTTAAATTTTCCAGGTATGCTTTTAGAATAGCTGCTTTTTCAAGTTTATATCCAAGGTCATTGTACATATGTGGGTGAACTGTTTGAGAGGGAGCTGCATTTTGCGCAAGCTTTGCTGGAGTCCATTCTTAATTGGTGGATTTGGTAACAAGTGTAACATCAGACATAAAATAAGGATGTAAGGTAAGCAAGATACAATTACATTTTATATTCAATGGTACTTTGGGTATTTCTGTCCCTTGCTTCTTTAAAAGGTTCTTTGCCCTGGAGATAGGAGTGAATCCAAGAAATCACTGACAAAACCGAGAAGCACCTTAGAAAATCACTTTGTTCTCTAATGCAGACATGAAGATTTTCCTATGCTAGGACACTTAAAAAGGTGAGATTGCATATATTTTTAATTTAATAATGCATAAGGAAAGAAATTTCATGTGGAAGAAAAGCAGCTTTTCTGTCATTAGATCCACCTAAAATCACTGGGTGGTGCAGCACCTGTAGTGACACAGCCGTTTTTTCAGAAGAGAGCTCAGTTTGCCTTCAATACGCACACAAAATAATAAAGCATTCTTTCCTCTTGTTAAATCAATTTTATAGATTTAACATTTTTGGCTTATTATTAAAAAATTGCATCTTGTTGCCTGATTGATTTCTAAATGTTTACATATTCTGTTTTTCATTGCAATGCTTGTCCGTGGTCTTTGACTTGGTAAATGCTGTCAGCCAATTTCAGGAAACAGACTTGTTCTAAGGACTGCAACCAGCACATAGTGTCAGAGAGTTTACATAAAGTCTCATTTTCTGGTGTGTTTGCTTTTTGTGTGCCATTTCATTATCATGCAAATGGAGTTAGGCCATTTTGCAGACAATCTAATTGTTGGCATAATATGCCCTCATTATTTGTATAGTGCAGCAGTTTGAATCAGTCTTTACCAAGTGTAACAGATACCAATATAACAGCATGATTTTTGAGAAACAGAGGCTACTTTTCATCAAAGGCTGTGCATACTGGTTTCTAAATCCAGTCTAGAATCAACAGCAGCCCTAAACAAATCTAAACTGCACAAGTCTTCCATAGGTTAAACATGCACTGTTTGGGTCAATAGGAGCAACGTCACTTTTCTGACCCATGCATTTGAAGTTTTCATCCTCTATTGCTTTCATTTCTGCACAAGCTTTAGCTCCTAAATGTTGAAAACAGTATTATGCTATGCCTACATAGTTGCAGCAAAGGAATAAAGATAAATAAAGCACGACTAAAATAGCAAATGGAAACCAAACTGATCTCTTTTTAGCTAGTAATAGGAATGCAAAGCTGAAACTTTCATCCTGTTTCCAAACAGTAAATCTTATCTTTTCAGAAAATGCTGCCAATTTAGCACTGTTGAACTTTGGAATACAGCCATCCACACATAAACACATTTGTACATTATTTTGGTTGGCTCTTACTAAAGCCATATGCTGGGATTTTTTTTTAATTAAAAAGACACCTCAGAAAATCTTGCAGTGTTCACACAGAATAAAACATCCCTAAAGGTTCTAAAATGTCAATAAAATACTAAAGTAGAAAGGATAGTTTTATCCTCTCCACTAATGTAAATAATGTTGGCTGAGTGAATTTTAACAGTCATTTTTTAGTCATTTAGGAAGACACTTCAGTCACTTGTGTTCTGACATTTAAAGTTTTGATGCAGGAATGATCAGTCACTTCTAAACCCTAATGACTGTAAACAAGCAATTCATAATCCTTTGCCTGTTACCAGAGATGAAATTCTCATCTATGTAGTGCAGAGTATCAAAGCAGCTAAAGAGTTGGTTTTCATTTTTTAAAAAT
The DNA here is from genome assembly GCA_013400315.1 of Bombycilla garrulus. NCBI lineage: Eukaryota > Metazoa > Chordata > Aves > Passeriformes > Bombycillidae > Bombycilla > Bombycilla garrulus. Next base: position 539,557 of record VXBU01005600.1, read on the forward strand.
AAGCAAAATTACTTAATGTAATTGAATAGATGAAAACCAAAGTATCAGAGATTTTTCAATCTCATTTTCCAGCTAAAAAATGTACCCTGTGGATATACATGTTGTGCTAATAGATTAGACTACAACTGCCATGATACCTCAAATGCAAAGAGATTTTTCTTCTTTCCTTTCACTTTTGGCACTAAACTTGTGGATTATTGAACAGAACTACAATCTACAGAATGTAGATTTGCCTCTTCTAGTCATCAGGAAGTGATCAATCACTATTGAACAGTGTATATAACTGCAGGGGATTAAGCTGCCATCACTTTCTCAGTCATGAGAGAAGACAACACAAGTACCCTTTTCTTCCTTGCACAAAACCTCCAACATTTAAACAGACTTCTCCAGTCTTCAAATAGCTTCCAGTTTGCCAGTCTCATTGCTGGAAAAGGCCTGAAATTCTTTTCTTGAATTAAACCAAAAATTTATTCCTTAAAAAGGACAGAGAAAAAGAACAGAAGAATGAACCAGCTATGTGGGGGGTGCTCCATTTCGAGTGCTTTTTTGAGTTGCTGCCAGCAGCAACTCTGCTGCTGGTACTGCTGGAGTAGTTGCAAGGAGCCATGGTTCCATTACTTGCACTGGGGAGGGTGAGTGGAAGCTTTTTCCCTTGGTATGAAAGTGAAGAAAAACATATCTTCTTTGCTCTATACAGACCAGCAATCTCCTGAGCATTAATCAGACATTGATTATTTTAAATGAAGATTCATGACTACAGCAACCCACAGCAGTACAGGAATTTAAATTCTTTAAGGAGCAGCAGATGTGCTGTCCAGAGGATGTGTACACACACGCTGCTACAACTATGGCAGACTTCTGTATTATCAGAGGGAGCAGTAATTAGAGTATGTTCTTTCCTCCTCTGCAACGACTTCTGTGTCCCCCTTTTCTCCCTGGTGTCAGTGATGGAAATGCTGATGAACTCTCAGTCTTGTCTCAGGATGTGGGTGGGTTTGGATGTGAGTCAGTTTCTATAGAGCAGTGGCAGCTGGAACCAGTCACAGACTTCAGGCTGATAGTGTTTGCCTCACATTAGCAGATTCCTTGGTCCTGTCATCGCTGCTGCCTCACCTTCATAGGACTGACTTCAGCCTTGGCTCAGATCTCACAGCATTTCTGCAAATGCCTCTCAGAGCCTCTTCTTCCAGAGTCTCTTTTCTTCCAAAGGTTGCTGTAGAAATACTGGCTGATTGCAGTATTTTTATATGAGATAAGAAATACATTGCTGTAGAGCCTTCCAGCAATTTGATTTATAGCAGTGTGAACACTTTGGTAATTGTCTGTCATAATTTACTGGTCCAGACTACAGTATATTACACTTATTAATGTGGATGAAAACTTTTTATTTGTAAATGTTGTCTGAATCTTGTCGACTTTTCTTGGTTTATTTTTGATACGTTTTTAAAAGGATGCTTTGTTGCACTGGGAAAACTATCTGATGGGAAAGTCCTTCTTAATGTACTTTGTGCTTATGCCCTCAGATGGAAGATACATAAACAATATTTTGGATACATTTTTTCACCATACATATTCTCATCCAAAAGATCAATAAATATTTCTAGTAAACTTTTGGACTACATGATGGTATAAAATTATAAGATCCACAGTTATGAATATTTTTGCTAATCAGTGATGTGGTCACATCATGTGAATTGGTCTATTCTTCCTGATTTTTGAAAATGTGAGCACTTTATGCTTTCTAACCTTTTTTTTTTCTACTTGGGTGCATTATTCATCTTGGATCCCTTTTGTTTGGCAATCATGTTACCACAGGGAAGAATCTAAATGTATGCTGTCAATGTACAGAATAATTTTATGTTGCTTTAACCTTTCTGTGTCTATTCCTCTCTTTCTTCATTCTCTTGATCTTTGGTTTTTTGCTGAACTAGGACTTTTCATTTGCAACCTATAGCAACCCACAGGTCTTTCCACCTGTTACAATTAATCTAGGGTCCAGGAATATATTTGGTGGTCAATATTCTTCTGGAACTTGTATTTATCAACAGTGAACTCCACCTGATGCCACAATTTCTTCTTACCTGACCAGATACATTTGGGACTCTGAAAAGCCTCAATCTGCCATAGTCTAAATAACATCCTGTCATCTGAAAAAATTACTTCTTCTTATCTCTTGCCCTTTTGGCCTTGTTAGCATATCTTAGAGTGGCCCAGAAATAATTTTTGTTTTCCTCTGGCCTCATCATTTATTAGAACTATCAGAAAAGCTGTGGATCCTGAATCATAACAAAAGATCACATAGAAGTAATGGATGCCAGCCTTTACTGGGAAGATGTGAAAGACCTTGAAACTAAAGTGTCCAATTTATCAGGAAAGAACACAAGAGCTAAAAACTGTTTCTCCCAGAAAAACTGGGAGATAAACAGATTTCTTCCTCTCCAAACAGTGATTATTGTTCAGTCTGCCCAGGCAGGTGGCTTTGCATTTTGTTCCGCAAAAAGTACTGTGCCAAACTAGGGAGAACAGAAAGAGCAAGGGAGGAGCTGCTGATTTTGATGAAATGGAGAAATAATCTGAAAAAAATGCAATTTAATTGCATCCAGATACAATTAAACAGTGTCAAATATGGTAAGGTTCATTAGAAAAGGCTCTGAAAGTTATTGTATCTGAAAAATGTAGGAGTACCACGTGCAAGAAAAGTAAACAGGGCTCTTGCTGTATTTGATAAGGCTTGAGCCAGGAAAATGTTCATATTGAAGTGCCAGTGAGTAGGCAGGAGGTGCACAAGAAGCTGGGAGGGGATCATAGTTGGAGTCAGCTGGCCCCAAATGGACAAAGAAATATTCCACACCATAAAGAATTGTGCTGAACACTCCAGCTGGGGGGAGTTGTCTGGGGAGTTGTCCCATGGCTGGGGCAGGCTGTGCAGTGCTTGGTGAGCAATTGCAATGTGCATCACTTGTTTTGCATACTGTCTTTTAATCATTACTAACATTTTCCTTGTCTTTTCCATGCTACTAAACTGTCTTTATCTCAACCCACATGTTTTATCTGTTTTCCTACTGTCTCCCCCATCTCTGGGGACAGAGTGACCAGATGGCTCTGTGGCGTTCAGCTGCCTGAAGATTAAACCACAGCAAAGGGATGAGCAAGTTCTATGTTAGAAAAAGCATTCTTTCTAACATTCAGCACCAGGTGGGATTGCTGAAGAGGCTGGGAAGCTGCAAGAGGCCTATAAAACAAATGTCTGTTTTGAATATCTTGGGGCATGACATAGCTGGGATTCATCTTGCCCAATTCTATCTGTCAAAAAGCATTCACCATTCAGTTTATCCTCTGGGAAGCCTTCACGGTTAGTGGAGGCAGACTTGATGCCAGGGACAATTTGTCTTATGCTAAATGAGGTATCTAGACTTTATGGAATCATGGGGTGTTTGCTTGGTTAACTCAGAAGGAGTCTGGAGGAACCACAGAGTTTTGGCCCTGTCACTGGCTTCTACAGTATTATTTTAATGGTTGTAAGAAAAAGGAAAAGAGTTCACTCTTTTTCACAAACCAGGAAGAAGAGACCAATTCACAAGATGAGATCACACCACTGATTAGCAAAAATACTCATAACTGTAAATCTTATAATTTTATACCATCATTAAGTCCAAAAGTTTGCCAGAACATTTATTGACCTTTTGGATGAGAATATGTATGGTGAAAAAGTTGAAATGTGTCTAAAATAAAAAGCATTACATTGTGCTTCTTCAAGACATCTCATACTTTAGAGATCTGTAAGCAACACAGATTAGTAAATATTCCCACAAGTGAGTGTAAAAATTAAAGAGTATAATTTGAACCAGTTGCTCATTTGAATGACAGTTCACCAACGTATAGAAATAATTTAGGAACTCCCAATATTTCAACATCTTTAGCATACACCTTTCTTTGAAATACACAATTGTTAATAGCTATGTTTCATTACATGCTACTAGTTCATGTTTTGGAAAGCTTAACTTGTATAGGCAGGGCAAAAAGCTTGAGTGGAACTGTTGTGACTGTCTACACACCAAAAAATAACGAATATTTTAAGACAACAACTTACAAGAATTCCATAAAATTATAACAAGTATTTTGCACTTACAAATCACATCTGCATTCAAAAATGAAAACAAAGTTCATCATCCTTGAATGGTTTATTTGGCATGAGTTATTTTGCTGTCTTTAATAATAAAAACAATAATATAATTCACAATAGTTTTGTAATAAGTAGTGCGGGGAAAACCCCAACACACCAAGAAAGATAATGTATGAAAGCATTGATCCTAAGCAAAGAACAGAAATTCCAGGAACAACTTTCTCACTGTTAGATGACTATGAAGTTGGTGTAAACATGATCACAATACCTTAACTTATACTCATATTAAGTACCTTTCATTTATAAGCAACTCAGGTGGGAGATTAAACCAGAATGTGTTAAATGTGATATGACCATTATATATGAAATTTCTTACCTTAGAGAGATGGGAACATTTTGGAAAGAAAAGGCCATGTGATTCCCATCATGCTTATTATTATTGATAGGTTCAGTAGCAGTAATCTACTGTACCCCTAGATTTAAGAGAAAATCATAAAACAGAGCACAACTGTCCTTTTCCTTTTCCTTCCCAAGCCAGATTGCTCAAACAGGTTTGCAGTCCAACAGCTCCAGAGCATGTTAATGAGTGCTGAGACCATACAGCTGTTGCTCTTATACCCCATTTCAAGTCAATAACGTAGAAAAAATTTCCCTTTTACCAGAAGTAAGTTAACACATGGCTGATGTGGGAGTAGAGGGAATACATACCAAGTTCTGACCTGACAGTGCACTGGAATCATAAGCTGTCAACTCTCTTTCACATCAACCAGCTACAACAAGAAAACCTTTGAAACCATTAAAGCTTTGATTAAATCATTGATCTAAATCAGTAGAAATAGAAGATTAATTAAGTGTATCCAAAATAATTACTTTAAAATTAGCTTTGACATTACACTGGACAAACAGCTGGAAGGAGATGCTTTCCTCAGTATAGAATTAAATCAGCAAATTAGATTTCAGTCAGGCAGAAAAACTTACAGATTCTAATGAAAACATATGCTTACAAAATTGTCCATGGGCGTAGTAACCGATCTTGAGCAACTGCAGTGCACTGGGCTGTCATCCCTTGAGGACTTGTCCTAAAGTTACTGGTAAAATCTGACTAGGCCAGTGACTTGGAAAAATGGCATTAGAGCTCATATTTTTTGTGATGAGGTTTGTGCAAGACTACAGCTAAAACAGGAGAGGATATATACCTTGCACAATGGTACAAAAACTTTCCTGGGACGGGAAACTCTAATAAATTGGGGAGACACTCTATTGGGAAAATCACAGTGGGAAATTTTTCTATTGGCACATTAACCCACATTTAAATCAATACAAAGTGGGTTTTGTTATTTTTTGTTTGATTGGTTGGTTGGGTTTTTTTTTAATTTGAGAAAGAATCAAATCATAAGCATTGTTATCGTAAATTGACCTACACACAATATCACTGATATAGTAGGAGGTGGAAGATAGCATGTTGACAGAAACATGACAAGTATTAGTCTTTGCAATATACAACACCAACACATTATCCAAAGGATGGAAAGAAGAATTGCAACAACATCTATCTGCATTTGATGGATGCTTTTGTTTTTCTTTTAGCAACACATTAAACAGAAAAAGAGCAACTCACTGAAATGTCATGTCTGACTACAGATTACTCCTGTGGTGTTTCACACCGTGTAACACAGAGAAACTACAAGATGCCACAAAGACATGGAATTATAAATTATGAATTTAAAATGCCAGCCACATCACTCTTTATAAACTGAAATAATGAGTATAACCTAATGTCCTGGAAATATTAGGGTTGAGATTCATCTGCTAAAACTTCTGACAGCTTTTCAGAAACTATCAGATTTAAGTTGCAAACCCACATTCAGATAAGAAGAATCTAATTCTGAGATTCTCTCTTTATGTATCTGTTATGGATAAACCAGCAGAGTATCCAACATTAAAAGGAGTCCAAACAACTAACAGTGTATTAAACACCTACAGTATAATACTGCATTATTGTAATGCACATGACAATGCTGAAAAATTCTATGTGCAGTCAGGTGAATGTCAGTCTAACAGAGTTTCTCTGAATTTCATAATTTTAGAATTGTTTGCATTCCACTAGAATTAGCAGAACGTCTCTGGAAACCAGTATGGAAGCAGGTCTCCCACCTCAAAGTATTGTATGCATCAATGGAGGACAGAATATTTCTGTCTTCGATTCTCAGCACAGCATACAATCTTTAAGGGTGACCCTATCAGAAGGAACTATGGTCAAACATTGCATGAAGCATGTGGACCATGTCTTCTGCAAACAATGGGCTTTCCCTGTGGGCTCAGGTGGACCGCAGGACTCATGGAGTTGCCCAGAGCAGTAGCCCTAAAGATGCAATGCTCACTCCCACATATGTTCTTTGAACCAGTAGTCTCTTTGCAGATTTTACTTTGTGTTGCATAGGGCAGCACCAGAAAGTACTGATTATTAGAACCTGGTACATGAGAGATAACATCAACAGCTTCAGAAATATTCAGAAGTGAATAAAAAAAGAAAGAGGGGAGGGTTCCCTTTAATCATGTGGAGTAAATCTGAAAGCAAACTTTCTTATATCTTATATCCTGGTGTCAGTCACACCAGGATCACAAAGTAGCATCCTGACCACTAAGCTGAACCAGAACACTGCTTATGAGACTATAGAACTACTAAAGCCTGTACACAAATTTTAGCATTCCAGACTTTGAGCAAGCTTTTGCACTCTATGAAAGAGCCCTTGCAAGCAAAGGTTCTCTGTTGAGCAAGCAGAACTAAATTTAAGTGTTAATTTAAAAATAGTAAATATTTGAATGAATAATTATTAATTCTAAAATCTTTACTGGGAAAAAATGTCTTAGGTAAACTATATTATGTTCTCTTCAATTTGATTTGCAAGTAGAGAGGTCAAAGAGGTCTGTATGGACCTGATGTCATAATCCACTGCCTCAAGTAAGCCATCAACACTGTTTCAGTATCTGTGCGTAGATGGACCAAGTATGTGGTGGTATCAGCATCCTGTGGTAGCTGTAAAACCTGCATTCTCAGGAGGCATTAACATCAATGCCAGAGGTTCACATAACACCACAGTGGCTGCTCTCTCTTATGTGCATGTTTTAAAACACCTGCCAAGAAAATTTTGCATGAAGAATATTTCTGCAAAACCTAACACTACTAAAAGCTGTGGCTTATTCTCTACTTTTACTCTTGACTTAAAGATAGTATTTTTTTCCATATATCACGATGTGTTATTTCCATGCCTTGCAAATCTGAAGGTGAGATGATGTTCAGTTGTGGACAGAATTTTTTGTATTTTGCCTCGAGCTCAGTAGAGCTGTTAGATATTTAGAGGGTCACAGCAATGCTTGCTAAATGACACTGCTGCAATCTGCCTTTTTACATTCTCAAAGAGGGAAAAAAAGAAAAAAACACCTCTTGCAAATGCAGTAGCCAGTATTCTTTGGTAATAAATTAGGTGACATGAAATCTCGGCATATACATGAAATAAGACTTTCGTCTTTCAATAGGTAAATTTCTAATCCATTTAAGGATCTCATTATTTGAATGACAACTAAGCTTCTGGAAACATTTATCCTGACTAATTAAGAGTGTTACTTGTGTTTGTTGCTGTACTTTTTATGGCTGCCCTTCAAAATGTAGTGCTACAAAACAATCAATTCTGTAAAGCAGTCCAGGCTTCTTCTAAAAGTCTGTACTACACCAAAACTTTAATCAATTCGAGTATCTCCAGAAATGCTATGTTCTTTTAGTTTACAAGTGTCTCCAGAAATGTTATGTTCTTGTTGATTATGTTAGTGGCTGATGGTTTATGTTGGCCACGATTTCAGTTTTGCTGTCATCTGGCTGTATTCCTCCTGAAGACAGAAGGGATTTCATGTGATTAACTTAGATTTCTACAGGCTGGATAATATCTTGATTGAACTTCACATAGTCAGTTTGGGTTCTTGCCATCAATTGCATTTCCAGTTGTGTTCTGTCTGAGTTGATGAAGGTTTTATCATACCATCAGCTCCTTCATAACAGTGCTTCCAAAAGTTTTTGTTCTTTTGCTGAAACTTTTCATCAAATACCGTAATGGAAAATATAGACAAAAATGTTTACAGCACCTAGGTGCATATTTAAGAAATATATCTTGCTCAAACCAAATTGCATATATCTGACTTTCTTATCCATAACAATATTTTTAACTGCTTTTTTGGCTCCAAATATATCTCAATCAAGAAAAAAAAAAAGTTCCAACTTATTATAGCCTTGATTAAACTGATGGAATCCAAAAAATGCTAAAATACATAATCTCTCTAATTATAAATACCCCTAAAAAGTAACACTAATAATAAACCCTAATGCCTAAACAAAACAAAATAGGAACCCTGATCTTTAACCCTTACTCTAATCCTAAAATTAAACAAAACCCTAAACATACACCCAAAACCTTAATCTAACCCAAATTTTAAACGTAGCCTTAATCCCACCCATCAACCTAAAACTAACTGCACTCAAACACAAAATCCAAATTTTAAGTACAAACCTAATCCTAAACCCTTTCATAATGCTAAGGCCAAACTTAATCAGAACTCTATCTAAATCTGAATAATACAGTGAATCATAATGCCAACCTTAAATGGCCGTCTTTGAAGAGCTGGAGTAACCCTGACCCTGAACATAGAACCAAACCATAATCCAAATTATTGTGTGCAAGCACAGACATAACTTCTAAAACTAATCCTAACCAAAACTCTAATTCTGCTGTGCCCAAACCCATAACTATAATTTCAAGCCCTAATAGTAAACCTGGCAATACTCTTTGGCCAGCCTGTTACCTTCACCCCAGCAATAAATCCAATCCTCAGTTTGACATGAAGCATTAACACAAAAACAAACTTAAACTGAATCCTAACTCTATTGCTATCCACAAGATTAAATTCAGGGCTTTGGTGTTACAGCATGGATGTGGGGCTGGATGTTAGAGGTTAGGGATTTGGTTCTGGTTTGGGATTAGGGCTTTAACTATGGGTTGATTATTTTTTCTTAGGGTATGGTTTACAATGGGGTTCATGACTGGACTTTGTGATAGGGTCTGGGGCTTGAGATTGGGGTTAGAAACTGAAGTGAAGGCTGCCAGTACAGTGTTTCTCCATGGAATGGGGAATTTCATAGAAAAATAAATTTTAAATTGAAAAGTAAACAGACTATTCAAAGAAAAGAAAAGGTTGTGATTATAAATTACTGACTCAAGACAATTTTCACTCCTTAAAATTTCTTATTCCTTAAAGTAAAGTTCCTTAAAGTAGTTGAGTAAGTAAGCCAGTCTTGCAACCTCTCACATAAAATGGCCAGACAACCAGAATACAGTGCTAATTTTAATGATATTTCTGGGATCAAATAAGTACAGACTGATGCATCTGTTGCTTACACAGTAAAATTACTGGCAATCATAGCAAAAAGATAGAATTAGAGAAGTCATAGGTGGATACTGGGCACTGGGGAAGTCTAGAAAATTTTTTGTACTGTTAAAATATGTATAATTTATCTCTTCAAAAAACATATAAAGAGTTAGAGATGATAGACATACAATTCACAAAGTCTATGTAGACTTGCAAAGGATATTCAAAAAGATTAGTTACCAAATGATCTTAAAAAAACCCCATTCTATGATACGATAAGAAACAAATCCTTCACACTACAGCATAACAATTAAGAGGATGGAATCAATTATAAGTTTTCAGAATATACGGAAGCTGCAAGTGGTGTACACTCTGCATCTCCCTGTGGATGCATATTAAAGTGACAGTATTTGATAGCTGATATTTGGGATTTTAAAGACCACAAATGAATGTGCAGGAAAGACCTTATGGGACTGGTTGATACAGAAGAGTGAAGGAGCAAGATAACATTCAGTGTAAAATGGATGCAAAATGACAGAGAGAAAAATATAACATTGTATGCAGTGTGATTGACTCTGCATACAAGTTGAGTGGTAATTGATTACTGGGACTTAAAAAAAGCTCTTCAAAGCATTTCAGACAAAAATAGAAGATAGACTGTCACTATACTCTGCTCAGAAGGTAAAATAACACAGAGCAGAAAACATGACAGTACCAATGTACACAGGAAATATCTACCTGCTCTTGGAGTAGTTCGTAGTTCCAATACCTCTCTGACAAAAAAGGATGGAGTTGGTTTACAAAACAAATGAGTGAGAAGGGTAAACAAACAACTGAAATTGTTTCAGTATAAAACCAAATTAAATAGACTAGTACTCTTCAGTTTTGTAAAGACAGCAGGGCTGTGAACAGTTGCTCAGCATCTGTTCCAGTATAGGAACAAGATGATACCAAATACAACTAGATTTGAAAGTCATATAAAAATATCATGTATCGTTAAACTCGGGAAACACTTTCCTGTTGAATGCTGTGAAGTTGACAAGAGTTCACTAAATGGATGGCTGATACTTTGAAGGAAAGTTGATTGCGTTGAGAAATGCAGAGATATGTCTAACTCAAGAATATTAGTTTAGTAGGAGAATATCTGCAGTGTAACAAAATATGTTCACCTGTGTATTTATGGCTACTAGCCATGGTAGGAGATAAGTTTCCAGCCTAATTATACACTTTGGTTTATCTTGAAGTGGCACTTCTAAAATTTCAGTCTGGTAGAATGGATGAGGAACCAGGCCAGAGTGGATGGATGAAAAGGGAAAACATAAATGAATCAAAGCAAAAGCAGAATGAAAAATAGGTAAGAACATATAACGCAGAAAAATGAAAAAGGAACAGCAGAGCAGTGATGGAGAAAAAAATGGAATAAAACACAGAAAAACAACACACCTTTCAACATGCATGATCTCTGACTGGAACAGATGCAGAGAAGGACTGCTGGCATAAACAGGAGAACAGGAGCATGAATTACAGGAAAAGGCAAAAAAAAGTTAAAAATTTGCAGGTCTACCAATCTAACTGAGAATTGAACAGAGTTACTACAGTTCTACACAAATAAGTTTACCTACATCAGGAGCATAAGCTGAAAGACAACATCACAAGAATGAAATTGTATAAGTTGGCCACATATAGCTCAGGAACGGAAATTCAGCCAGAAGAGCAGTGAGGCTGTGAAACACACTTTGAGTTGGAATAGCTGGTGCTATTTCCAAAATTGTGAAAAAATACCGCAACTTGTCAAAACAGGAGATTAGAATCTGTGAACTCATAGTCTATTACAGTCTAGTGTTAGATCCTATGTTTTAAATGCCAGAAAAAAAAAAAAAAAAGGAAAAAATGAAATGTCAGGCTTGTCTCAGGTTTGATTTTGTTTTGTTTTGTTTCTTTTTTCTAGGATGGGTTTATGCATCTCTCTATCACATAAAAAATAGATTCACACAGTGTGGAGACCATATCAGTTATCTAGATTTGTGTCCAGTAATAACAGGCCATTACATTTCCTTCAGAAAACTCCCTCTTGAGTGCAATAAACTTTCTTTGCCCAAAATACATTTTCTGGTTGGGTGTCTGAGTTCAGTTCAAGGAATTCAAAAGACTAAGAGTGCACCACTGCCTTCAGAATTTGTGCCTTTGGATGCAACAGCATGAACATGTGCACAATAACTTCTTTGTCTTAATGTTTTTACTGTACTATTCTCCATTAGGTTAAAAATCATTTTGGGAACTAGTATTTTCTTCCTGTTCAAGTATTTTTACAATACAACCAGGTAACTCAAATCTGGGAAAGATAAAAGGACCTGAGTTAAGCCATTTGTTGTAAGCTATTTCTGCTAACCCACAAGTACTGCCTGTGTATCTCTTCTAATTTTTGTTATTTTTTCAGCAATCTCCTTGAAACACGGATAGCAGACTGATTTGTACAAGCCTTCTGGGCTGGGGTTCATATTTTGGAATCATCAGTCCTTCAAATACAGACATATTGAAAAGTTATGTATTATTAATCTGCAAAATTTTGCAGAAACTGTTATATCAACATATCCTTGTTACATGCACCTGTTTTCCTGGCTCAGTGAGTGATAAGTTTTGAAGAAAATGGAAAAGATGAGGAGAATTGCTGTGAATGATTAATGAAGTACATTCACCTGTGGAAATTTCCGCATTTGAGAAAAAAAAAGCTGTGCACAACAGGACACATACAGGACATAGATATCAGCAACAAAGCAATGTCTAGGATGAAGATCTGAAAACCTGTATTAGAATTAAAATCCAATATTCTGACCAATTTGTATTACCTACTCCACACACTGAAGATTTAAAGTTTAACATCAAATTTACTGATTTGAATCTCTTTTGACACTGCATGGAAATTTAATTTTGCAAGGTGATACAGCAACTTAAACCACAACACAAGTAGAAATAATCAGAGTATACAGCTGGAATAAATAGTTGAATCACAGTATTAACATACTTCTCAATAATATGCTCACTATCCTCAGCTGCTGGTAAGATGTATATGACAGGAATCCAGATCACATCTGTCATTCTCATCAAAGTCCTTTTTGTTTGTCCAGGTTTTGGTGTCAGTTGGTCACGCTCTGTACTAGGTACCTTATTAAAAGCTGTGTTACTATTTCTGCACTTTTTTATTAACCAAAATACAGAAAAGTGGTTGATCCACTCAGATGGTACTATTGATTGATTTACATAACTAGTACAGCCAGTTGATCCACTCCACTCATATGGATGGCTGATCACAGAATGTTCTGAGTTGGAAGGAACCCACAATGAGTATAAAGTCCAGTTCTTAAGTGAATGGCCCACACAGAGGTTGAACATACAACCTTGGTAACATGCTCTGACCAGCTGAGCAAATCTACTCAACTGATGTAGCCATTTATATGGAAGACAACCATTCAGTCCTCTTTGTGGTGAGCTCAGCTTTCTTTGTAGCCATGACCATTCCCTACATCCCTCCATGAGCTTCATGGGCATGTCACCATCTACATCTCCTGTGAGCATTCTGACATTTTTGTGGGTCATTGATCAATCACAGACAGATAGGCTCTGGACAAATTTTAAGGTTAAGAACATAAGAATTGCCTTTTTTTAATGTTGTTTTCTGCTACGTGACCTTCGTTTGCATCCTAAAACCTAGTCATCACTAGCTAATTAAATCATTGCTTAAAAAAAGGTGAATTGCATTTGCAGATCAAAACTTGGACCTGAGGTGATGGCAGATGGGCTGGAGTCATAATACTGGTCTTATGAGACATGAAGATTAATTCCATGAAGAGAGGTAAAGTTAGAATATTACGTAATGCAGCCTTGAGTCCAAAGCAGAAGTATATATTTTATATTTGTGCCATGCAGAGTAGGTCATCTCAGTGTTCCTTCCTCATTCAACCAAGTAATTTATTTTTCTTAAATTGTCACATTACAACATGAGAGCTAATAGTGAGTTGTCCATCAGTTGTGCTCCTTAAGTTGTTTGCAAGGACATTGCTTTGCAAGGTAACATCTTCCATTTTAGCTCAACTGGTCAGAGCACGGTGCTAAAAAACACCAGGATAGTGGGTTCAGTCTCTGAATGGATCATTCACTTAAGGGTTGGACTTGATGATCCTACTGGGTCCCTTCCAACATAGGTTATTCTGTGATTTGTTCAGATAGTCTTATGGTGTTTTTTATCTTAAAAGGTATCTAGAGTAATTCAATATTTTTCTACCTGCATAGCTCCTTTCCAATACAACCTCTGACTAAAGGTTACACTCCAGGATAGCTGCTCTGTCATGACAGGGACCATCAAGGAGCTCTCAGTATCACCTAATTCCATCACAAGGAGCTCTAATGCCCTTGAAAGCTGCACCAAATTGTGCCAGATTGCCATTTCACAATCCAGTGGATCAAAGGGACACTTCTCTGGTAACAGGCAATTTGAGCATATATATAATATTTGCTATGTGCCAGAAATGAATGTCATAATGGCTGAGACTGGTACAAACAGGCAAGACAAAAAGGTTTGAGTACTGGAGGTGGCTCTGATTTGAAAGTTATAAACAAAGTAATGAGAAGCTGAAGAGGAAAGTTCTAGGACAACTGTAAAAACAGAACCTTCAAAATGTATATTTTTACATTATAGGACTGCTGAGGATGAAACAATCTGAAAGAATGGTGAAGATTTCTTCACCCACAGAAGGCAGACAGGAGGTACTGGCAGATCACATTCCTGTGATTCTGTTCAGTATATTCATCTAACATATGACTGTATTATATATAAATTGGAATACAATGACAAAACCAGATGTCTTGAAGTCTACAAAACATTTCAGATTTATAAAACATTCGGAATATTTTTGCAGAACTTCACATTCCAATTTACCTGAATGTGTTACAGAGTTATTACCAAAACATATGACTTTATTTTAAAGGAGGTTTTTCTCTTCTTCTTGCAATATTTTTTTATTTGTTGCTCAAATCATATAATAAAATCAAATAGGAAATATATGCTGAAAAACTGATAAAAACCTGTCCATAGAAGAATATCACAGAATGCTAAAATAGTATCAGAAACTCAGCCCAAGGAATATTGAAATGTGTTTTTCTCTGAATGTGTGACTGTGGAAATAGATGTAATCCATATACCAGATGTTGAGTTAAAAAAGAACAACAACCTTCTTGAGGTGGATTCTATTTTTGCTTTAGTAAATATGTGGGTTTTCTATGTTTGAATTGGGACAGACAGCTAAAAAAGATCTTAAGCACAGTAAGCTAAACTATATAAATCAGAAAGCTAGCATGCCTACGCACAAAACTTAGAAGTAAAATAGCAAGATTGCAATATAGTTGCTTTTTTGCGTGCATCTTTAGATGCCATAGGAATGTTAACATTTTACAAAGAAGTCTGCATCTAACTAACGCACTGAATACCAAATTAGCTGAATGGGAACTTGGCTAAAATGATGACATCGGACTCACAAGGGTCAGTCTGTTGTGCAACAACCTCCACAGAGGAAATGCAGTTTGTGATGATTTGTTTGGTGTATTTAACAAGTAGGTAGAAATCTGCTCTTACAGTTTGCAATAGTTTCTTGAGAGCACCGCGATACTGAGCAGTCTGGATTGGTGAGAGAGAATCAGCAGTATCTCAACATTTCAAGGTTGAAACCACCATGAAAAGATAAAAATTACAAAATAAGTTAAAACAAAACAAGGCTAATCAGGAGGTTTGGTCTAACTGGGACCTCACTGGGAATTACCATGTCATCAAAAGGAGTTTTCAGAGTAGCTAGTTTTGGCTGGAGCTGATGTAAGGCAGCAACTCAACAGCAACCAATTTCCAGCAAGGGAACTCTTCCCAGCTGACTGGCCAGCAAAGACGTCTGTAGACATCTTGTTGGGCTGATGATCATGTTCATGTTTAGCCTAATTGCTCTTTGCTCACAAAGAGCTTTGCCGGGATTGAGCACCTAAATATCTCCTTTCCTCCGGTTTCTTTTCTCCAGCTCTCCAGCAGTAAATTCATCGTGATCCAATCAAGCAATTGTAGCTACATATAATCTTATTTGCTAGAAGCTCTCCTGTTGGAAGCTGAGGGATGTTGCTAACTGCTGCAGTGGGGAGGTGAGGAAGATATAGAATGATCATTACAATCTTCCTTTAAGTTCTCTTTGAGAATTTGACTATACAGGCATTGAGAACATCCCAAGGGAGACATTGCTGCAGGGACCCCCAAGGAAAGCACAGAGCATCCAAGGACCAACATGTTATATAGAACCAGCTTCTACAGGAAATGACACAAGAGGATCAAAGCCATGGGTCGATTTCAAGTCTACCTTTGCCTTGTTCCACCATAATTCTGGGTGTCTTCAGGTGTCAGTGAAGGTTGTGACTAGCACTGCTCAAAATCTGGTCCACGAAATCTTTCTTTCCTCCTTGTGGTCCTTTGATCATTGCAAAAATGCAATTTTTCTCCTCCTCACTGTCATAAATTTTCAGCTAACCACTTATAATACCCTCTTGATTGTCTCATTTCTCTGAGTGGCAGTAGACATGAGTCACATTAATCCATTGTATCCAGCTTTATGAACTTCTCAGAACCCGTGTCTGGTGCCAATTTGTGTCACTTTGGGTGACTGAACAGATGAAGGTAATGAATTCATGTCACCGCCGCGGTCAATTTCGTGCTGTTTGCACAAACAGTGCTCTTGCCCATGAAGGCTGTCACCCCTGTCATAGCATCAGGTCTCTTTCAAGGCTCTAAGCCCCAAGGGTGTTAGTGGAAGTATTTCTTCCACATCTTAAGATTCTGCCTGATTAACTTCTCTGTGTGGTCTGAATCTGATTCTATTGCATTGAGCTGTGCAAATATGTTTAAACAAATAAAAAAACTCAGAAAGGCCATAAGCTTTAGAAGAGTCCCATTGGCTGCTTCTGCCTGGGACAGAACTCAGTCTAACAAACTACAGAAGCCAAAGAGATAAAAGTGAAGAATACACAACTGTGCTCTAGGAAGCAAAGTATGTAGGACCATTTTGTGACATTCTTTGAATCGAAATATAAGTAGAGGATAGAAAAAAAATAACAAAAGAAGCACAAATAAATGTTTTACATTTCCTGATGTTTCATAAAAAAGTGAAAATCTGCTTCCTCTCTGTGTGAAATTAATATTATTTTTTGAGTTCTAATAATCCACTGGAAAGAGGTAGGGAAATATTTTGATGTTAGGGAAATAGTTTCTTTTACCTGAAATGAACTAGTTTTCTTTAATTCTGCACATGCTTTGATATGTAAATCTGTCAGAAAGAAATTAATAAGCAAATATTTTTAGATCAAATCAACTAAACATTTTATGGTTTGATTTTTTTCCTTCATTGACCATGGTTATATACAAGGAGAGTTTCCATTCTTCCCTGGAAAACATATGATAATTCTAAAATGCATCAGAAATAAATAGCTGAGATAAATTGTATGTTTCAAAGTCAGCAGGGTACTCGTTTGGGAGGTTAAAGACCCAAATTCAAGTTGTTGTTTTGATTTAAGAAATTTTGCCCACGTTTCTCTTTCAATTGAGATGTACGATATGCTTATATGAAACTTCACAGTAATAACAGAAAAGATAAATTGCAAAAAAAAAACAGGAGGAGAGGATGTAAACAATTTGATTACTGACCTCTGGCTCACTTGCAGTCAAAAAGTTACACTAATCCAAACTCTTCTACCCAGTGTATTTCAGAATATATTTTTAAATGTTACCTAGAATTTGAGGAAAAAATATTCCCAGGAGTGCTTATGAAAATTAGTCTTGTATGGCTTTGCTTAGAAGGTCTTGGTCACTAAATTTTTTTTAAAAATGAAAACAAACAAAGAGATACCCCACCCCCTTGAAAGAGCAAAGAGTATTTTAGTCTTATTTGCAAAGAAAATACAATTATCATCACAAATATTGTTTCAAAGTGGAGAACAAAAAATGGGAGTAAAGCTTTGGGTAAAATTTCCAGTTAAACTCCAATCTTTAATAAGACAGGTTTCTACTAAACTTCAGGGATTTTTTTTTTTTTACTTTTATGTATTTTAAAATATGCATCAAACTGCCAAAACTTTAAGACACCAGTAACACAGTATATATTTCTCTATGGAAACTGGGCACCTCACACTGAAATGATACTTCCAACTGTTTTTAACACCATGCAATCAAACAAAACACATACAAAATATCTAGGGAACAGATACCATTTCAGCAGAATAAAACCTCACCAAAAATGCTCTAGAACCTGAAACATTTCCATATGAGCAACACCTGAGAAAATTCTCTACCATAAACAGATAACAGAAAAAAAACTAGAGAAAACTGCCGTTTACTCATTTTTCAGGTCCCTGACCACAACAATTTTCTTAACAATGTGACATTAATTACAACTCTCTAATTACTTTTGTTAGTCCACACAACTATGTAAAACATATGAGGACAATTAATTTGTCTTTTCAAACTTACATTTCTTTTATGAGAATTATTGTTTTTTTAAGTTAAAATAATTTCTTTCAAGTAAGGTTGCTACTTGTGTTGTCTCAAATGAAAGATTCAAGTTCCCTGTCTTATTCTCTTCTTTAACTGACCTTTCCATTCCTCTTTGTACACTATACCCGATGTTTTTCTGATAAGGAAAAAGATTAATAATTTGAAGGAGGTTGCCTTTGCCTGCTGAAGAAATCAGATTTTTTTGCTGAGTTAGTTTAACTTATGCTGAATTACAACTTTCACATGCTCACTGGAATCAAGACAAATGAACAGAAACACATTCTAAACTTTCATCATTTCTCTAGCAAGCTACCGTCACATGAGAAACTGTTCAGTATGTACAGAGTGGTTACAATTAATTCTTATATATTTGGTTAAGCTTAATAAACCCTTTCTTCTTAGCATATTGTGACTACCTCTTGAATTAAGAGCCATTTAAACATACTTACAAGATGGATGTGAAATATGAAAAGGGTATACCTTTTATATTTGTCTACTAGTCCTATGTACAGCAAGTTACAGAAAGGGCTTTTTTGTCCTTGAAAGAATTACTGTCCCTAATTATTATGGTACAGTGTCCCTTCACTAGGAACACTGCACCATAACTCAGAACACCATTGAACAAACCATGATACATCAAGGGGAGCCCATTCCAGTGCCTACCCACCCTCTGGGTTGAATTTTTCCAATATCAAACCTAAACTTCCCCTGACACAGCTTTATGAGGTTCCCTCAGGTCCCATCTTTGGTCACCAGAGAGAAAAGACCAGTGCCTAATCACCAGCTGGCAATTGCTCTAACGAAGGAAGCATAGTGTATTTCCCAGATGCTGCTCAACTGTAAATTGTACTTTCCTAGGGTTGTCACTTTTTTTCTATCACGCTACTTCTTTAACCAATGAAAGTAATATATTTTAAGGGGAAAGAGGGACAGAAATCAAAATGTGACTGCTGCATAGTGTCTACGTTGCTATGGCTGTACAGCATCAAGACCAATTACTTTCCTTTCTTCTGGTGAGAACCCTCTATAGTGATTTACAAAACAGTTTACTAAAAGTTTTAAAAGAAAATGTATACCAAATATAAGACCATAAATGAAAAATGCAGAGAATATTGGAAAGTTGTTAAAGTTGTATTATTATTATCATCATCTTGTTCTTAGCTACCTTAATATGGAACTGCAGTTTTGTTCTCTGCCCATTAACACCATAAATCACTTTAATATCCAGGTGTAAATTTTGAAGATAAATATATATGTATTATTATAAATTAAGTCATTATTACACTGATAAAAGTGTCAACATTTGCATGCCTTAAACAAATTAACATGCCAATGGCAATTTTTTTCATAATTTCTTTCATGACAGAAAAGAAAAAGATCATGTATTTTCTCCATTTACATTGGGCTTCCATTATATTTGATGGTAAATATGTCTCCAAATCTGTCAGCTGGGCTTGGGAGTTCCTTGACATTGTTCACACACATTGTAGGATTCCCACAGACACTGAAAGAAAGATCCAAATACTACTTAAATCTCTTTTCCCTCTGCCCAGCCCTACCAATTGTTTCTCTAAACATCTCCCAACATCCACAGGGGTGTAATGCAGTGGTGATTCCATGTCAGCCTCCTAGCTCACTGCACTGATTCATCACCAGAAGAAGTCCTCCAGAGATGAGATCTGTTCATGCAACGCTGCACAAAAGTGGCATCTAGAGTGATGTTAGATTAAATTGTTACCTGTATTCCTTTTTTTTTTTTAATCCCACCATTTTATTGGAATCTTATTAAAACCTCTGTTTTATTAAGTTGCTAGTTTCCAGGACTGTATTATTGAGCTCAAGAAAGAACCTGCACTGTTTTTCTCTCTCTCTCACTCCCTGTACTGGTGCAGACCAGTTTCCGACTCTGCATAAGCATCTATGAAAATGTCTGCAGTAGGGGTCTGCTTAGAACAGTGCATTTTAGGAATCCTGTTTCCCTCTCTCTTCAATCCCAGCATGCAAAAAATGCACAGCAATACCACCCATACCTGCAATTTTAAAAAAACTTACAAATGGACAAATATTCATTATCATTTGGATTTTCTAGTGATCTCAGTTCTCTTTTCAGCCCCATACTGAAATAAATATTGTCCTTGTTTATTAGGGCTGGCAGTTAAAGAACTCAAATAATCTTCAGCTAGTTATTAGAGGGTTCTCTTTAAGATGAAAAGAAATGTTTCAATTCAGCTCTTTTTCTTCCTGGCCATGTATCCCATTGGTCCAGATCCTGATTCCTCGGACTTATCTCTCAGATTCACCTCAGACCTCCCTCATCACTATGTGCTCATGATGATCACTGGGCCACCATCACTGGACCTGATCCTGACTTCTGTTCACAGAGTGCCCTTGAACTTACCCTTTCCCCATGGTCCTACCCAATGATCTGGACCCTTGGGTGGCCCTGATCGCCTTTCTCAGGTCAGTCCTACCTGTCTTGGGGTGGTGAGGCTGAGCCTCAGCTGTCAAGGTCTCTGTCCTGCCCTGATAGCAGATTTGTTGGAGAGCAGCTGGGTCTTTCTGCTCCCCAGCACAACATGGTTACAGGGTGTCATGCAGCTGTGTACTACTTTGTTTGATCACAATGTAAGTTACTTGTTATTGAGCACTTTAAAGGGCAAAATTAAAACTGATGTATTGGCTGTACAAACTTCCTGGACCAGAGGGGAAAAAAAAAAGATTGAATGTAAAATGAAGGCTCAGTTGAATGGTTCATCTAACATCATTAAAAAAAGCAAGAAGATATGAAAGTGAAGGAGAAAATTAATAAATACCAGGAATAAAACTGACAGGTTTTGACTGCATCTCAAACTTTAAATAATTGCTAGAGGCTAGAGGCTCCTTGGATGATTTACAATGAATACTAACAAAAAAGCTTGTCGACCTTAAGCAAATAAATCCATGACTCTAAAGGGTTGTGCTGGTCTGACATAATTCAATATGCATAGTATGAAAAAGTGTTTAACTACTCAGCTCACACCTCACATAAAGTAATAGATTTTGTCAGATGAACACTGAAGTCAGGACGTATTGGTTCTTGAGAGAAAGTTACTTCCAGAACTCAACTCATGCTCATTCTTCAAACCCTCTCTAGGGCACTATTTTGTAACTATATATATATATATATATATATATATGTCTTATTTGCCATTTAATGGTATTTGAGAAACATTATTCAGATCTTTACTGTTTAATAAAAATGCCTAAAAATATTCACTGTTTTTAGCATTTTCATTACCAACCTCAAACTCAAATGAATTTAACTGTCCTTTACAGTGGAAAACTGAGGGCAAGAATGGAAAAATCTGAGATCTCTCAGAGACCTAGCTCTTCAAGGAAGCTGATCATTGTTTATTATCCTTGTGGGGACTCATTTTGAAAGATAAAAAGCTGGCTGGAGTGGCTCTATGAACAAATGGGTGCAAGGCTTTTATCTTCTAAAAGTTAGTATCAGTGAGGAAAACAGAATTTAGGGTATTGTGAGTCCTGCCTCTGACAGCAGGAGACTTCAACAGTCATAGTTGCTAGTTCTCTCCACATTTTTTCTCCTCAGTCTTACACCATAAGATGAAGGATGGAAGTTAATAGTGTTAATACTAAATTAATTTACATCAATTTTCCAACTTCCATTTCTATAGTGTGTTAGAAGACAGAACTTAATGTCAAATTCTGCATATCTGACTTTTACCACCTGAGGAAAAATGCACAGGGCTCTTAATTGCCCTTGGGTACTGATACTTTGCTACTGTTCATGTTACCCTATGCAATAACAGGCTCAGTCAGGATCAGGTTCTGCTGTATTGTCTGCTGTAAAATCCAAAAGACAGAATTTTTGCTCTAGAAACAATATATTCAAAATCAAAAAAGGGCAAAATGCACCCATGCACAAAAAAAACAAGTCAAGGGTATTAAAACACCACTTACCTTTCTTTAAAATCATGTTTAAGAAAAATTTATCTATTTGCTAGAAATCACCTTGAAATTAAGATAAAGGATGTGAATTGCTAACAGAAATAGTAATTATATATCCAATACATATGACTTTTACAGACTATAAATCTTCATGGAGGTGTTTGCTCACAATTTCAGCTCTGATAGGTCTTTTTTTAATGTCTTTATTAATTTTGTCTTGTTTATTGTAAATGTATCACCATTCGCCTGCTCACTGAGATGAAACTACATCTTTTTTTCTTACTGCTGCTTCCCAGGAGTATGAAACACAAATGAGTTACACCTCATCAAACCTCACATTTTTCTTCTGTGATATAGCTAGTCATGTTTTCTTGCAGGTACATAATTCAACTTGCAGATGTCTCATCAGCCTCTCCTTGACACCTGTCAACTCATTGTCCTCTTGGTGAAGGTATTCAGTGCATTATTATTCCAATCTAAGGAAAGTCCTTGGAAAGTGTCTGTCAATAGAATGTGTAGGTCCATTGATATACAAATCCATACCTTCCTCTAAGCCACTATTCAAGAATGACGTGAGTCAGAATGCTAAGGTGACAATGAGAAATACTCGTTACATCCCTTATGCGTTAGAGACAAGCCAAATTGTCACATGTCCTGAGGATCCTGCTCCTGCAGCGAGCTCAATGCATGTAATAGAGAACCTTGGATTAAAAATTTGCATAGCTGGCTGTAAGATTTCATTTTTAATTACCTGACCTGTGTGAAACTACTTAAAAAGTTGCCAGAATATTTTTTTATTTTAGCCTTGAAATAGGGCATCCAAAAAACACCATGCTATGCCATATTTATTACCTGGCATGTTTAAAGGGCAGAAGTAGGCACATGAGCAAACAGTAAAGGTTGAAAACTGCTAAAGTTAAGGTATGTTACTGAAAAGGCCTAAACAGAGATGTCAGTGACTCTTACATGTAAGGAAAGGACAAATGCTGACACTGAGACTATCAAAATTTTGTCAGAAAATTATGATCTTCAGGATTTGTGCAGAAACTTTTTCTAAGCATGTGATCTCTTGTAAAGTCAGTGCAGCATTTCTGAACCATGTTAGATTGAAACACACACAAAGAGGTAAGGGATAGAATCACAGATTGCTTTGGATTGGAAGGGACATTAAAAGCTGAGCTAGTTCCAGCCCCCTGCCACAGGCTGGGACATATTCCACTAGACCAGGCTCAAAACTTGCCCTGAACACCCCCAGGAAGGATGCATCCCCAGCTTCTCTAGGCAGGCAACCTGTTCCACTGCCTCACCATCCTCATAGGAAAGAATTTCTCCCTAATACCTAATCTAAATTTACCACCTTTTAGCTTAAAGCCATTACCCCATGTTCTGTCACTACATTCCCTTGTTAATAGTCCCTCACCAGCTCTCTTGTTGGTCCCCTCTAGGTACTTGAAGTCCTCAGCCTGCACTCACACACAGAAAACAAAGAAAGCAGCCTGGGATCAGCAACTTTGGGCCTGCTCTGAAATGGCCAAGTCTTGGAGTGACAGAATACTTAGCCTCAAAACTGTTTCAGTGCATGACCTCTGAAGATACTGCCAAACAGACAACAGTGACAGTGATAATATCTACTTGTATAATGTAGACATCTGTCAGTTGAAAACTGTCCACCACCTACACTTCAATGAAGCCACCAAAAAGCTGTCACTCAGAAGCATGCCTCAAGGGCAAGCCTGCTCAAGCCTAGAGTGAAATGCACACTACCCTTTCTTCAGTGTGGTTTTTACCTTTCCAAATAAAGCCAAATATACTGCATCCAGCATAAGCACACAGAAAAAAAAGTATGTATCAAACACTGCAAAGAGTCATACAGGGCTTTGAAACTAAGATAAAATTATGACAGTACATTAGAAGGCAAAGGAAGGAAATGAAAAAATCAGATCAACAGGCCTCAGAGACCAAATTTTATAAAGGGCTGGGTGATGGGTGGATATGGTAAAGCAGGAAGCTGAAAGGTGGTGATACTCATTGAGTGATAATATGTGAGCCTAAATGGGAAATCTGGAATAAGGTGATGACAACAACTTGAACTGAGGGAACGCTGAAGATAGAAGTGCAGCAACACAGACACATCTCATGGTTATTCTATGTAAATGAGCAAAACATGAGCCTCAGATTTGGATGCTCAAAGCAGTCAACTAGAACAGAGATGGAGGAGAGGAGAAGCTATGAAATAAACTTAAGGCGTTGATTTTTGGTCTTATTGAGTTAAAAATGGTGATGGCTCATCCCAGGTGAAATACTTGGGGTGCCACCCTCAGCATGTGATTAGAAAATACATAAATCAGCACAGAGCAGATGTGTATGGATGAACTGTCAGAAATAATGTACTTAGTGGGACAAACAGAGAGTGAAGGATAATGCTTTGGAGTACCTCAGGGACAAGAGGAGAAAAGAGATGCCATCAAAATAGCTTATAAAAGAACAGTTAAAGGAAAACAAAGTGAATGGACTATTATCCTGAAAGCAAATGGCTCACAAGCACCAGAAGCATTAACAACTCTCAAAGAGGAGAAATAAAGTTAATTCCCTAAGTTGCAATAGCAAATAACACATTATGGGTTCTGCTTAGGGCAGTACTCAGAAACTCAGCAACAGGAGACCAGCAGAAAATCAGCAATATCCATCTCAGTTGAAATGAATAAAGATGATGGTGGAGCTCTGATTTTTGGGCATGAACAGACATTACCAGCAGTAGATATATATAATATATATTTAGAGGAGGGAAGTCAATATGTAAACAGTGTTCCTGAGAAACAAAAGGAAACATCAGATGAAAAGGTTATGCTTTGCCTAAAATATTCTCTCCTGTTTTTAAAGAGAAAAAACAGAACTCAACCAAGTTATTCGGTGCTACAAATCAATATTTGAGTAATTTCAATGAATAAACACATCAGAAGTACTCAACAACTTATTTCCTGGAAAATAAATGCAGCTTACATGTATATGCCCATGTTTAGATAAAAATAGGTCTGGTTTTGTCCACAGGTATGTCAAGAGAATAAACAGTAAAAGAGAAACAGCTTATAGAAGAGATTATATAGAAATTATATTGTCATAATATTATTAATTAATACAGAAGGGCAACTAAAATCTAGTCTAGAGTTTTAAAGTCCACTTACTGAACATCAAAGTTTTTGTTAAGGGACTCCTAACTGCAGTAGGCAACACAGCTAAACTTTTACATTTAGAATCATAGAATTGTTTTGATTGGAAAAGTCCTCTAAGATTATAAAATTGAAATAATTTCACTCTGCTGGGTATTATTACCAGCAGCTCTATTTACTCCAGAAATGTTTGACAGCCACCATGCCTGAATTCTGCATGGCTCTAGGACCTTCACAAAGTAGCAATAGTTTCAGAAAAATGAACAATACTTTTAGAAGAAATTTCTGGTATTATAGGAAATGAATGCTAAAGGCAGACTGTGACATAAATACAGCTTTCTGTAGTAGTGTGATTATTGCTAATTTTGTGCAGGAAGAGTCTTTAAGAGTCAGAACCAGTTCCACCTGTCAGTTGCCATATTATTTGTAACTTATGTGTTTATGCTCCTAGTGCCTCGCTCCATATAAATTAGTTCTCTATGTGTTACATTAAAAACAAATAATTTTTAACTTTAAAATATTCCAAGATTAGTGTACCTAAAAATAAGTATTTAGTATCTTAACCATGTTAATAGAGCGAATTTCATTAGAAAGGTAACTTTTTTGTTAAGTGAAAAATAAACAGATTGATGAGCAGCTTCACAGGGCATTCAGTGCTGAACCCTCATTTAAATGAGCTCTGCCACTAACTTTAGCTGGAGCAACAATAAGCCTGCAGTTATTTGTTCTCAGTAAAGTTTTCAATAATCTTTGACTGACATATGTGTACTTTGCTGAGTTCAGCAGTACAGTACAGTAATTGAATGCATTGTAGAACTCAGCCATTATTTCAGAAACACCTGCCTCTCATATCAAATTGGAAAAATTCCTAGAGGATAAGCTATTTGTTTCATATGACTCTAGAAACAGATACTCAAATTGCATCTATCTGTTCATGCGTATTTTATGTGACGTCCACAAAGAAAAGTATTTCTTAAACTGTGTAATCTCCTATATTTTATTTTCATTATATTTAAATTAACCTTCACATTTTAAGATAAATTAATTATTTTAGAATGCAAGCTGTTGTTATTTTATCAAAATCACCAAGAAAAGCTAGGTTTGAGTGTTTGGTCTGTAACACAAAGCTGAGGGAAGACGAACATAAATCTGTCCCGCCGGGATTTTGCCCAGAATGCTGAGCTCAGACACATGCCATGGAAATTGCTACATAGTAGAGGTACAGTGAATTGTAAACACCATATCACACAGCTGATAGCTTCAGGCTGCAGGCTTGCTTTCTTTCCTGACAGCACTTTCATTGGTGGTTTCAGAAGACAGCATGGGTATTATTCCCACATATCTACCTCAGTCAGAAAGTTAGGCAAGATACATCATTCCTGCATTATTTGTTTCTGAGTCAATTCAAACAGAAATTCTAAAAAGTCATTTAACAATCAAATAAACCTCTTTATACATGTCATCATCCTCCTAGCAATCAAAAGGCTGCTGTGGCTTGGGTTCAAAGGACAGTGTTACCCTTGAATGTAGAGAAGGGCAACATTCTCTTCTCAACTCAAGTAATCTACTGCAAATAAGAAAACAAGAGCAATTTTCTCCTGTGAGATGTGTTTGAATACCTGGGCAATAACAACAGCTTTAAATCAACCTCAAACTAAGCTAGAACCTGCTTGAAACATTTATATTTTGAATCTAAAGTTGCAATAAGTAGCAAGAACTAAGATATGGATTGGAGTTTTTTTTCTTCTAAATATACTTTTTCTGCTATATAGTTCTAATATGTAGATAATGATAGAAGGACTGTTAATGCTAGAAACAGCACAAGAAATCTTCTTTCCTAATATTTTCAGTAAGATCATAAACAATACTCACACCTGGATGCTTATCCAGGGAGGACAAAAAAAAAAAAAAAAAAAAAAAAAAAAAAAAAAAAAAAAGAGAGAGAGATAATGATGTAGATCAAGAAATTTAGAATCTCATCCTTGAGCTCTTCATACAGGAATGGGCTGATGGCTTACTTTGCCAGGACTTGCTTGATTCTAAAAACCCCACCCAGCTATCAGTGCTTGACTCAGCTAGGCACATAGAGACCCTCAAGAGAAAAAAATACAGGAAAAGTCTTTCTTGAGCACCAGACTGACTAACACAACTTTCTGATGCTATTTTCCTAGCATCAGTATATGGTATGGTTTTTTAAGCTATCATCATCAAACTAATTAAAATGTGGTGTTCTAACTAACATCAATCTCTCCCTCCAAACCTTTTACTCTAGAATAAGTAGCCTGATACAGGAAAATCATCAACAAAAAATGCAAGATTGTAAAATTGTTTTGGAAAAGAGCTTCATGCTGCATTCCAAAATGAATCAAAAATTGTTTTGTTTTAGAAGTTCTCCTTAACTTCTCAAATTAGAGGGAATTTTAGTGAATTATTTGTCCCCATAAAAAAAATTTTTGGCCACTCCAGAAAAAAATATTTTATGCACTTCTTGTTCTCATTCTCTCTTTTTTCTTTTCTTCCAATCTGTATGTTGATTATAGGTTGACACATGACATAGCAATTAGTTATTAGCAACGTGAGCTTTTTGTCCCAGACACATTGCCCATTAAAAATTAAAGGCAATTTTCATCAGCTTTGATGGGAAATAGCTCAGACAAAGTGAACAAATATTTTTATATATGAATGAATTTGTTGACTGCAGCTTAGAATGGCCACATGTCCCCATAACTGCTGTCAGTCTTTACAATCCTTCCTGTAGGTAAGGAAAAAGGAGCTTGAGGTATGAACAGCAATCGGTTTATAGTAGTTTCTAAACTACTCCCTTCATCAAAATAAAATACAGAAGAGCACCTTTGGGTCCTTAAACTCAAATAAAATTGAAAAATCTTATAAAGCTGCACATTATTGTAATCCTTCAATAGAAAATTCGATGTGCTGGCAAATGCTACAGATACTTAGAAAAACCTACATGAAATTTGCATGCCAAAACCTCCCTTCCTCTCCCATCTACCCCACAATTTATGAAACTTGGTTCCCTGGGTATATTCCTTAAGCACATTTTTACAGATTTTCTGGCAGATTTCACCTGATGGTTCTCTGGAGACATTGAAAAATGGGACAGCCTGAGTTACTTCAATTTTTCAAATTTGGTGCTAATAAAATTGACTACTATGATCACTATAAAATGCCTGTGGATTTTTCCTTTTTAATTTGCTTAGCTAAATTAAGAGTAGCTAAGTTCATGTCCTGACTCATTTTTTCTCTCCTCATAATATAATGCATTTGCATAAAGCAAAGAGGGAAATATTGAATAAACTTTCAGCAATTTTAAAGCCCCCTAAGGACACATTATGATTATGCCAAGTGATACAGGGGCAGGAGCTAATATTAAATCATCATATTCATACTAGATGGGCAATGAATTCATGTTTGGGTTAACCTGTCACAGGAAGCCCAAGGAACAGACTCATGAGATTTTCTTCCACTTTTATAATACAGGTGCAGTTATTAAAACCTTCCCAGCTACCACTGAAAGAGACCTTGTTTAATTCTGTATCTTTAAAAGCCTTAAAATATTCAGTTCTCAACTNTCTTTTCCCTTGGGCTAGCAAGCGACTATCTGGCAAACAGCAAGCTGAACATCACTGAGAGCTGAAATCACTAAAAGAGCTGAACCGCCTGATAAGAATCAGGCTGAGCTTGCCAGATAGTCCACGGCTAGGACGCTTGCCGGACCCTGCAAGATCGGAGCCGATCCTTAGGACCGGAGACCGGGACCCTCGCTATCCGGACGATTCTAAAACGGCACCCGGGGGCTTTGTCTGCCACCCAGGCTGGCCACCCGGGCAGGGCGGGCAACCCCCCGGGACAACCGTTTTAGTGATTAAAAAAATATTATCTGCCTTTAGGATTCTCTGTTCTGGAAGATTCATTTTTCATCAATCAGACAGCTCAGCTAAGTAGACACTGGCAGAAATATTGCACTGGTTTCTTGGTTTGCCCACTTCAGGGCTCTTCTGCATTCACAGTTGCTTCTCACATCTGCTTAACTTCTTTCTCAGCCTCTTTCCAAAATACCCATTCTCTATTTCAGTCTCCTATTCTGGCTAATTCCAGCCTTGTCTGTAAACTATTTCCCACTGATAGGGGAAATTTTTCCTTTTTTTATGTCTTCTCACCAATCTCTTCCATGAGGTTTGTAGTCTTGTTGAATCTGTCACCTCAGCAATGGGTCGGAACCAAAGCACATGGTTAAAAGGTTTCAAACATTCCTTTAGGTGATCACACGTAAGTTAATAAAAGAATATATTTTTTCTAAGTTTATTACAGCAACCTAATTTCTTGAAAAAAATGTGACTTTATTGGTACTAGATGAAAGTGCAAACCATGTTGCAAGGCAGCAGCAAAGAATGTTCTCCAACAGTTCTCCAGTGTTGCCCTCCAACAGTCACTGGCTTATTTAAAGATACTGGGGGTTTTTATGTTTTAGGATTAGGATATGCAGTAGACAAAAGCAAATCCAGTTCTAGGTTGAATGAAACAAATAATTGATACTTCAACAGTCATCATAAATAATGATTGTTAAGGATGTTTTATTCAAGGGAATTATGTTTCTGTCATGTTATCCCAATAGATAAGCACTGTGAGAATCTAGAGGAAAGAGTATCAGAAAATTAACCTTGTGTCTTATCTTATTGTTGGTCTGACATATCTTCATGCTATGTAAGTAATTAATTTCCTATTTCCCATCACATAATCTCACTAGCCGAGACACGCTTACAGCCACTGAAGCATCATGTCATCTACTGTATTGTCCTGCTTTTTCTTACTCTTCCTACAGTTTTATTATTTACTCACTGCCCTTTCAAGAAGGATCTGTCTGGTTGAACCTATTGTATGAGACCACCCTATACATGCACACCAATCACATGCTTAAAGCATTGTTTCACAATGTCTCACGGAAGTGGGAACACCTGTGCTGTCAGGCAAGCTGACATAGAATCTAGAAAGAAATAACTGGTACTTACAGCACAGTGTTTTTACTCTACAGATTTCTTTCTCAGATTTTTCTTTGTCCTTTTTGTTAGGGTTTAGGACAGTCTGTCCATGAAATGAAAGTTTATATGGACCTTCTGGCTTTCAGTGGAGACACTTAAGCGCAAATTAGCGAGTTCTTGCAGAACTGCATTGCTTTATTTGGCTTACGAGGGCTGATTATAAAGGTGGTATGTTTGTTATCTCTCTTCTGTAAGGATTTAATAATTGTCCTTTACCTAACTTTAACTAAATAACTTCTTTAGAGATAGGCATCCTAGTGTAGATTTCACCTTGTAATTACCACTTCCTTTCTGTTTAGTCTGGGTGCTATAGTTATACTGTTATATCATAGATTCCCAAGAAATTTTCTGTGTTCAAAAAGATTTCAGTAGAGTTACCTTTCTTGAATTCCCATCTGGCAATTGCATACTTGAATATTATATAGAAACCAGCAAGCATTTGTACAGTATAGCTACCAGATTCCCCTTAATTAAAGGCTTGTTCTGCAGCAACATCACGATTCCTCTGTTGCATTGGTAAGGAATGTTTTCAGCTTCATATTTTCTCATCACTGTCTTCCAGAGTTATGGACTACTGTCTAGCTGACAACAGGGATTTCCCCTGTCTTGACTTTTCTTCTCACTCAGGTTGCAGAGATGCTGGTTTTTCCTTCTAAGAGCTCAAGGACTGATTCATGTTACCCTGGCTACTCGTTTCTCTGTTTTGTTCATAGGGTTTGGGGTTGGGTTTTTTTCCCTAGTATTTGGAGGAGCAGGAAATCCACAAACTCATTTTTCAAGTTTTCTTTCTCAGACTTTCTGAACTTTTTACTTTATTACTTTTCCTAATTTTGTCTATTTCAGATATTCATCTGAATGCACCCCATAATTTAATTTACAGCAGTCCTTCAAAACATGAGAGAAATTTTCATACTCTGCCTGAATACCACAATTAATTTAATCCATCACATGTATTTTAAAACTTTTTTTCAACTCATGTTCACATTCTCAACCTTACTTGTTGGACATTCCAGAACTTGTCTTAGTTCCAGCATATGTTATTAGTTTCAATTAGAGCTGCTGTAAGAAATTCATCAACAGACCAATGTCTGATGAAAAAAGCTTCCTCACATTCTTGTACAATATGATTATAGGTTTTCTTAGCTAGAGAAAAAATATGGACCAATGGAGGGAAGGAGGAGGGGGAAGTCGGGAGAAAATAACTTAGAAATTAGAATCATACTAAATAAGTTTGGAAAGTCAAGCTTTACCAGTATGAAATTCAGTGAATAAAAACAGCTGCCTGTATTTGCAATTATGGACTTATTATGCAATTGCCTGTTAATGACCCAGTTAAATTGTGAAGTAAATATATTAGTTACACAGATAAAAAAACAGCTATCTTGGGCTATAAATTTGATTTATATGAGGACTGTTTTCCAGGACTTCATAAATGCATTACCATTAAATTCTTCACAGAAAATATTGCTGAACTGGTAACTCTGTCATCCATTCTCTATCGTTCCATTTGGGCAAGAGCAGGACTCACTACTGTTGCATTTATAAATGTAGCAGTGCTTGACTCAATAAATCTGTGGATATCTGTAGTTTTCTCATTTTTCCTCTAAAGCTGTCACACTACCGGTTTGGCCAGTGGTAAGGGCTGGGCTGCTCCTTAAGGGTTAGTACACGATACACAAACTCAGATTTCCTACAGATACTTATTCCATTGTAAGCACGATTCTAGCTGCATCTCTCATTCTGGGTTAAAAACAAATCACATAATTGGAAACAACTCCCAGGATGGCTCTAGAATACATAACTTTTAAAAGACTGTCTCTACAACACCATGATTATGTGCTGATTGCCACACAGCACTGATTGCCACAATGACTTCTGAAACTCCCAACACATTTGTTTGGGCAAGCTGTAAATAAAACCAGGATGTAAAATTGATGCAAAAGTAAATTGGCGTAGAAGCCTTGTTTCCTTTTCATGCAGTACCACAAGACTCCTCCACAGCTCAGTTCGCAGTAGCCACAGGATGAAGTCAAAGCTAAATGTCTCTGCAGTCAGAGGGCCCGAGACTTGCAGCCATGGGCTAGAGCTCACCTTTATGCTTGCTGATATTTGAGACATTTCCACATTCTCCCACCGTGTTTAGCAAGCAGGAGACACCATAGCAGAAGAAAAGGAGACCTCTATATAAAGTTTGCTGAGACAGTGTTCCTGAAGACCAAACAGCCTGGGATCTGCCAGTTTCACAGTGCTGAAGCAGGACCAGTACCTAATCCCCTCTTTCTAGGCCTGCTTATCATAGCATAGTCTGCTTCCCATTTCAGGCTTGTTGGAAACTCCCTGAAAAAACTAAAAAGGGAGCATGCTGGAGCCATCTTGTCAAGACTTCTCTTTCCTTTAATCCAGCACAAGGTATTCTAAAAATGTCTAAGGCTTGTTAGCTCCACTTTACAAACTGATCAAATACCAGAGCTTGAAGCATCAACCTGAAATCTATGCTTAGCCTTAAACTCTAAGACTGTGTGAATGAAAGACTATGATATTAAGATGGAAGAGCTGACACAGTGAAACTGATATTGATGGTAGATTTTAATAAGTGAGTGCAGAATGCTATTCAGATAAGTTTTCTTGTAGTCATTATAAAGAATTATCCTTCCAACAGCCATTCTTCTGAATAAAAAGAGAAGAGCATCTATTACAAAACAGGTGTTGAGAGCCATCTACCTAAAGCCACTACAAAAGCATTAGAAATTTCAATACATTCCAAAATTCTATTTTCCTCTGCCTTCCATCTGTGCTCAGTTTGGATGTGTTAGACAATAATCATTGTTTCCTGACTACTTACTCAAGCATGTGTTTAAATACAGTCAATTTCCATTAAATTCCTTGCTTGTGGTTTCTGAGCAGAAGTTCTTTTTATTGTTTTTATTTTATTTTTCTGCCTTATTTTCCAATTTGTAAAAATTGGAAATGACAAGTTAATGATAAAAAGGAATAAAGAATGTTTATGATCCACCTCAGGGAACCATCTTTATTTCTATATTCAATTAGTTTGATGCTCTTACTGTTACTACATCTATAGGTAAGAACTTTACGCATGCAGCAGAAGATGAAAAAATTTCTCACTTCAAGTTCATTGCTATTTTTGGAATTGTAGAGGAATTTATTTGGCCAGCTTCCTCCCTATTCAAATGGCCAAATTATTGGCAGAGCCCCAGGTAATAGGATCTGTCTGCCTCATATGTTGAAAAACATCTGCAATGTAGACATCCCCATATGATTTGGCTTCCTAGAACACTTCCATAACAAGTGGAAGAAAGAGCTTCTGCTATATCTCATCTCAATGTAGGCATCTGAAGTAGATCAGATGCATCATGCACCTCACGTCGAGTCAGAAGTAGCATTGGGAACTGTCTCAGGCATAGATATTCAAAATTATGTAATTCAAATTCTTCCTTCAGATTGTTCTGTTGCAAGATCAAAATGGAGACTAACAATAATTCTTCCATCTGTGGATTATTAGATACATTTTAGCATGCAGATTCTAACTGATACGCCTTTCGGAGATAAAATGCTTGGAGCAAGCAGACCCCTGAAACTAAACAGAGCAAAAAGAGGACTCCAAGCTGCTGTAGGAAGGAGGTCAGCAGACTTTCCATCTCCAAAGACGAGTCAGAGGCCAGGAGTTATCTGGGCACAGAAGAAAACAATGAACCACCTAAAAAAGCTGCAGACTCCTTCAGGTAGATGAACTGCATTAACAAGTTCCTATTTTACTGCATGAGGTTGTCTTTCTGATGGGCAGGTAATATATGTACAGACATTTCTCAAAGGAAAGGATTGTTCCTGAACTATGGGATCAGAGGAGCTCTGTGGGAAAATGGAAGTTCAGCAGCTTCTATGCAGAGTCCAACCTCCAACTCAGCAGTTCCTGTTTTGCTGCCCAAGTTGAAATTGAAGAATTTTATCAGTAGAGCTTCCAGGAAAACTAATGCCCAGTGTCACTGGCCAGTCATTTGTGGGACCATCACTGGCATAGGTACAAGTACAATACTAGCACTATACAGTCAGTGAACCTATGAGCTGTGTTCCAGAAGCACTTTACAGCAGCCTTACCAGAAAGTCTAAGACACACGTAAGCGTCTTCATCACTTGGCTCAGAAATTACTTTTTTCCCCACAAGTTCAGTTATGTGCACTCTTCTGTCAAATTACTGCCAAAATCCTATTATACAAATCTCATTTTTCAAACAGCATGGTCAGCATAAACAATGTCAACTTACAGACTTATGACACATGGAAGACCTGCATGCCAGAATCCCTACTTGCAGACCACCTGCCATCTGAAACATACAACAAAAACTAAAAGGTCAAGGCAAACTCTCTTCAACCACTGCATTTGGTTTGCAAGAGCCACTTAATAAATAAAAGAGGACTTTTATCCTACAAAGATACTTAGAGAAACAGATCATTTTTCTAAGAGTTCCCTGAACACCACATGAAGAATTATCCAGCAATAAGGAAAAAAAATAAATCCCACTTAGCACATACCATTCTATCCTGGAACTTGAATACAAAGTAATTAAACAGTTGGAAGAAAATGCTGGAAGTAAATCTTTCCAAAACCACATTCCTGAGACTTTAAGCAGCTTCTCAGTCTCATGAAATCAACCAACAGGAGCAAATTCTCCATAATCCCAACAGCCCTGAACACAGACCGCACACGTAACTTCTGTATTAATAGCAATTAACACTCCCTACAACAGATCCCCGAGCAGCTCTGGCTGCTTCACTTGGACAGATGTAGGAGCTTTCGCCCAGTGCACCAGAGGTTATCAAGGAATATAGGTAATTGATAATAGGCAACTATTAGATCCCAGCATGAACTGATATATCCAGGCTGTGAATGACAGAAATATCCAGCTGTCAGTGAAAGGCATTTCCCAGGAAACAATAATTCCATCTTCACTTTTGTGGAGATATTTTCATCTCCACAAAGGAAACATAGGAAAAACCTCATAACTTTCTTTATAACATATTATGATGTCTTCCCTCAGCACTGACCTCTCTATATTCCACAGACTATACACTACATGTCTAGTTCTCTTAACTGATCAGTATCTACTCACCTTTCTCAGCTTCTCTTTTCCTTGCTTTCCATCTGTATTTTCTCTCTATTCAGTTCTTTTCACCCTCCTAATGTTCCTCCTGCTTCCGATGCAACAATACCTATTTCTTGCAGAGATCCTGTGGCTGATGCATCATTAAGTAAATTCAGAATAATTTTTCTTAACATGTATTTTGTTTTGAAAACTACTACCACTATTTTGAGAGCAGGAAGACACTTCACGCTCATGTACAAGGTGATTTTTCTTCCCCAACAGTATTTTCTACTAAAGAACACTGACTATGCCTAAAAAAGGCTGTCCTGTCTACAGATCCTTAGTATGTTCTGTCAAAGAGTAAAATATTATCATGATTATTTTTCCTAAATAGTTAAATTTTCTATTTAAATTTCCCAAATGCTTTCCATAATCTACATTTTAAGAAGTTATCACTTGTTCTTGCTTATGCTGTGTAATGTATTCATGATGAAGTAGCAAAGAGACTACATTAAAATTTTTGCTGATGGTATTTTATATATTAAGTTTTTCAATATAATAAAGATGGGAAATTATTATGAAGAAAAACTTGATTCTGAATAACTGGGCAATAAAACAGTATATGAAATTTAATGTAGAAAAACAAAATTATGCACATTTGTAAAAGCATCACAGACTTAATGGAATACTGGCTCTGCTCTGATGCAATTGTGGGGCTGGAATATATACTTGGGTTGAGAAATATTATTCACTAGTTCTCAAGATAAGAAATTAAATGTTAGGGACAATTAAGAAATAACAGAGCAGAATAGGAAGTGTTATTAGGCTGTAGTGTAAATCCATGGTGCACCATTTTCTGAGATACTGTGTGGGACTCATGTCTCTCCACTAAAAAAATACACATTGACTCTGAAAGGAAAAACAGAATGGTGTGAACACATAAGTATTTGGAAGGGATTCTGTATGAGGCATTAATTACAAGATTAACTTCTGGCTAAAGGGATATCAAGAATGGTGTGGCTATAAAGTCATGTGTGATGTGGGGAAGGTGAGAAGTCAAAAGCTCACTCTATCTGCTGGTATAAGAACCAGGGACAGCAAATATGCCTTATAACACATGCCAAAGGGAAGAGCTTTTCTTTGCAAGCAATGCACAGTTGAGCCATGAAACTCCTTCCCTGAAGAAATAGAAGGTGAAAAATACTGACATTTTCTCTATAAAGGATGGTAGAAAAAAATCCATCGAGTCATATGGAAAACAGAAATTACCTCCATTCCAGTAACCTCAGTGTCACTGCAGGCTGAGTGTCAGGAGAACAATTTGGGGAAGCCTGCTGACAGAAACAGGATATTGATCTAAATGAACCCTCTACGTGAATCCATGCAGACACTCAATAGCTTTTCCTGGGCCTGAATCACTAAAAAGTTCTTAAGGAACATCCCTGCCCTCCCACAGCACATAGGGGTTGGATGACTTTTTTTATCAGAACTAACTCAGAAAAACTATCTTCTGGACAAGTTGCTTGCCAAGGTGACCTTTTTTCAAGGGATGCAGTCCCCTGCGATGGAAAATATTCCAGATTAGCCAGAATGATCGTATTTCTTCACTGGTGAAGCCCTTAAACTGACAGCCTTTGGGCCGGTGGTTTTATACTGCCTGAATCTCAATCTCCAGCAATCTAAATCTCTGAGGAGTTTTAGCCCAAAACATTTATTGAAGAAAGAGATAGAGCAGTGCTGCCTTCTAGTGAAACACATATACACAAAGCAGATGAAGAATGTTTAAGGAGTTTCCACAAAATAACATTAGCCCAGGCATGTCTAGCACCTTTAAAAATTATGCATGAGCTACAGGGAAGCCATGTCATCTTGCTATTCAGAATGTTTGCCCTGTCTTAAAAAGACAAAATATCCCATGTGCATTTTAATTTATTAAACAGTCCATAATATCTTCAATTTAAAATTCTCAACTTTCATTAATTCTTGAAATTATTAATACTATTCATGGGTTCAAAAATATTATTCTACAAAAAATCCCCAGACTTATGAGCTCATCTAAATTAAAACACTGTTTGCATTATTCATGTTGAGAATTCAATTTTATTTCAGTGGGATTATTCATTACAGGAAAGATTGTGAGTACAACCACTGGACTTCAACTGCAGTTACTGTTCCCCAGTCTGAGCCTATTCCTGTCCATCTGCTTAACCACTCATGGCTCCTTACTACTATGATATCTGAAAACCTCCTTCTTTGTTACTTGCTAATATTGTTAGAGATCTGGTGAAAGATATCATACTAAAAAAAAAAAGTATAATTACAGATACAATACATTTTCAGTGTTTGTTGTCCTCTGAAAATGTTAGGCATCTTGGTAGCACATGTTCAAAGGATCAAGGCTGGAACTATTTTCTTTAGCAGCGCACTGACAAGTCTCTAATTTATGTAATCTAAATCTCTGTCCTCCTGTGACCATTATTTAAGCAAGCCTTCTTTCTCAAGCTGTTTTACAACAACCAGTGTCTTCACCCCTTTCCCTCCTTCCTTCTTAATGTTTTGCTTTATCGGGAAGATGTCAGTGACAATGTAGCAGAAGCAGAAAAACATTGTCAGGGTAGAGAACAAAGATGAATTCAGCAGTGTCACATACAGTTAGATTTTTTCAGAGACTATCTCAGTAATGATCTGTAGTACTCCTTAACCCAGGGGAAAATACAGCTCCTGTGTACTTCCACCAGCCGCCCCACAACAGGTTCTTGGTCAGTATGCTCTATGTCCATTAGCACTGAAGCTTCTCACCTGAGAAACTGAGAACCAGGTCTCCAGCACTCATCTGTAATTCCACTTCAGCCATCTCTTTGCAGTTCATGGCAGGGTTCACCTTTTATTTCTTGGCCTCTGATCAAAACAAGCTAATTACCAAAACAGCGTGAAGCTGGGATGATTGACAGATAACACCCCATGAGTGAATAAAAAGCTGCATTTTGAAAGGATAAAACAATAAAGATATTTCAACAAGAAGACAAACAGCAGGCTTCCAGCAGGGAGTGTTAAAAGGTTCCCAGAACATCACACCAGAATGGGTTTTTGTCATCTGGCTTCACAAGAAGTGACAATCTCATCTCAGGGTATTTAACTGACTCGCGCT
The DNA here is from genome assembly GCA_013400315.1 of Bombycilla garrulus. Classification (NCBI taxonomy): domain Eukaryota; kingdom Metazoa; phylum Chordata; class Aves; order Passeriformes; family Bombycillidae; genus Bombycilla; species Bombycilla garrulus. The sequence goes on from VXBU01005600.1 coordinate 578,085, forward strand.
CATGCATTGAACTTGTGAAGCAACTGATATTCTGAGACCACAGGAGAAGGGAACAGGTAGCAGATTACTTCCAGAACTGCTTGCAAAAATACTTGTAAGTTTTCTGGAGGCAGCTGGAGAAAGACGACACATTAATGAATCAAGTGTTTGGTGCACTTACTCTTTGTAGCTATTTGGACATGGGTAAGGAATACATTTTAACTGAGTTAACTAACACGGCCAAACAGCAAATAAACTCGTACCTAAACCTCTAAACTGAAATAAGGCAATGTTACTTCTGCATGTAGAAGCATTACATCCATTAAGTACAGATTTTTGTATGGTAACTTAAAACAAGTTTGGCGATATTAATAAAAATTTATTTGTCTGGAACACTGATTTTATGAGGAGCTTCTTCATGGTGATTTATTTCTACTTATCTCTTGTAACATGCAAAATAAACTGAATTTACTAATTCAAGATGACAAAGTCATCACAAGTTACAATGTTGCCATTCCATTCAAAGCTATATTTACAGAACTGTTCTATCCCCCCTTAGTTATATGAGAAAGAGTAAATTTCAAATAAGTTATTAAATCCAAAACCAAGTTCTACCATTTCAGACAGTTTATTTATGAAACATTCTAGCCCTAATTATCTGCTGTGCCATAATGCCTGTAAAAATATGGGTCCCTTCCAATTCCAGATATTCTGATTATATGAAATGTTTCCTGTAATATTTTGTGAAATGTTTCCTGTAATATTTTGTGAATGGAAATTAATACAGAAAGAAGAGTCTATATGTGTTCTTATTTGTCTTGATAAACTTAAATCATAATTTGGTTGGACATTAAATTTATCTGCTTCACCATAATGAATATTTTGTGGCTTGGAGGACAGTCTTCTCTGTCAAACTGTAAAAGTATCAGAAAAATTATCTTGGTTCATTATATTACATTAATTATATTTATCATATCACAGCATATTAAAATCATGCAGTGGGCAAATAATCATGTCAAATCACAGTACAGATTCCATTTCGGAAGATTATTTTCTGATTTTTAAAATGTGTTGCAGTAAAACCATAGATCTGAAAATATAGGACCAAATACAACTCTAGGGAAATAAACACTCTTTAAAAGCTTGGTGGTTTATTCAAATCAATATTAAATTTCTATTTAACTTACATCTCTGTGAATACACAGAATTATTTTGATAATTAATGGAGGATTGTCAGTAGTGCTTCAAACACAAATGTGAAACATGAAATTGAGGCAAACAAAAAGAATGAGAAAATATCTTGTGGCAATCAAAACTGTTATGCTGGTATACAGCTATAATTTATAACTGTACACAAGACTGAGAAAAACTCAACAAGATTTCTTCATGTTTATGGTAATTCTGGAAAAAAAATTTTAGGCAGCTGCAATATCACAAAGCCCATTTGCTATTAAATGTAGATTTCCTGTTTTGAGGACCACCCAAGTGCAAATATTTGCTTTTCCAAGTGCTTTAAAATGTCAAGTCACATTGGTTCCACATACAAATACAGAATAATTTTGCTGAAGCACTTTTTCTTTCTAAAGAGAAGAAATATGCTGGATTAGTCACTTCATCCAGCCTTAAGAGCAGATCAAATCCAAAGCTGTATTTGATGAGAAGTCTTGGTGTTTATTTCATGTTCTCTGTATGATGCCAGCATACCCAAGAGGAAAGAAAAAACCCCACACTACATGTCTCATATTTGATTTTTAAATTGGAGTAATAATTTACTTAAGAGCTAAATATTATTTTTTGTCCAAAGTATCAGGCTACTAAACCTTAAGCAGTCCTCCTGCTGTTTCATAGGTTTCCTGCTCAACCTTTAGTCAAAAGCCTTGGCTGAAGTATTCTGTACATCAAATTGCTCCTTTTGCTTAACAATTTAAAAATGCCAGAAAATGGCTTCTGTACCTTGTATTACCTGAGCACAAACCACATATTTTTAAGAGATATCAAGTTCAAGGATGACTTACCTCTCAAAAGAGGCTCACTTGGATAAGGAGGAAATCTTCTCTAATTAGAGTTCCTGCTGCTGTATCAGCTGTAACATCTTAATTTTGTCATCCAGACAGTGCTAAAGCAGACAGAGAACCAAACTGAACACAGAAGAATAGAATGAGAAAAAGTAGAGGCTGAGGTACACATCTGAATATTGCTTTATACCAACTGGACCCATTAGCATTTCAAAAAATGATGGGGTTTGTATGTCAATGTCATTTTGAATGCAAATACAAGCAGGCAAGAATTTCATTCCCATTTCCCAATATTTTCCTTTCAAGCAAACTTCAAGTATATACTTTTTAGACTTTGAACAAAATACCTGTAAATATTATGTGTCTAGATTCATGTGGTGTCTTGGATTGAAAGTAGCATTATTTTATTTGCAAGTAGTGAACCACGAAATCACAACTTAATTTAAAAACTTATTGCTTTTTAAAATGACAGAATACATAACATTTAGAGTAAGGTGAAACAAACAAATTTACCTTGCCCATAGAAAAACAACACAATTTTGCACTGTTTTGTTCCTCTACATAGTCACTGATCACTGTCAGCAAGTTAGAATAAAATTTAAAACAACAAATCAACTCAATTATTCCTCCCTCTGTCCAAAAAAACCCAGGTAATTTATGTTTATATAATTATACCATTCCATTTTATTACCTTGTCCTACATTAGTTCCAGGAGCCCAAAGGAGGTTTTGGAAGTCCAAAATAAGATTTAGCATGTAATACAAGACTTGGCCTTTAAAACTAGGAGTCCTTATTTCACCTTCCAAGTGTGAAGTTTGGACACATAAACCTTACAGTGGTCATTAGACCATAAATAATTTTATTTCTTTTCCTTTAAAGCTCACATTAGCTCTGTCCAAGGCTTAATTAACGTGTCTGTTCACTTCTTCCTATCTCAAAGACTTCTGAAAGGTTATCAGTAGTATTTCCAAGAGTATGTACAGTAGAAAAATATGTGAATTACAATAACTTCTTAATAATAGGCTTAAAAACCATGACCATAATTATAGTTGTCCATAATACATTCTTTAGAATTCACAGATTTACTCTACCACCTTTCAGCTCTCTTCTAACAGCTGCTAACAACCTATTATTCCAAAGCCTAGTGCCAATTCTATGTCTATAAATCACCAACTCAACCAAGACTCACTACATCATTGAAAACAGTCTGCAGGACAGAGGAAGCTAAGTGTACAGTTAGTTCTCTGAGAAGGTCTTACTGCCATCACTGACTTCAGCTGCTTCTTGTGATGGCTCTTGCCAGATTCAAGATAACAAAATCAAACATCTACAGCAGGCAACAGAACTTTATCTCTGCAGTCCCATTCTTCCCTTTAAGAACTATTTGCAGTACCCTTGTAAGACTGCTAAGCACAAAACTTTTTCTTTCTATGATATCTTCAATTATTCTAAACTTCCCTGCCTTAGTACTACTTCATGTTTATCCTCAAAGGAAATCCTAATGCAACTGGTATAAACAATCTCATACTGTAATACAGTATTCAAAGTTAGTTTTCATTTCTTTTTTCTTCCAATGCTGTTCATTATGATTTCTCAATTGACAAGTCTAAAAATTCTGATATCCTCTCCAGCAAATCTATGCTTCACAGCATTCAAAGAAATAATACAATCTCCAAGTTATTTTTCAAAAACATAATTTTAAAAATTAACATTCAAAATGAAACTTCTTCATGTAAATTAGGTTGCTGAACCTTATTCTATTCATTTTTGCCTTCAAGAATATGTTTCAGAACAGCTTGTGTAGAAAACACATTTCCTTTTCTCTTTGGAGAAAAATGTAAATTTTTCCAAAATAAAAACTTCACTTCGCATCTGAACTCAGACAAGATACTTCAACTAAAGCTATAATGGTTTGAGGAAGTTATATGAAAGGAAAAATGAGGTCAAAGAAGAAAAATCACACATAAACAACAGCTCTCTGCTGTGATGTTGCATTAGAGCAAAAACAGTTGTGTATTTCTACTGTGACAAGCGCTGCACCTTCTGCCATTACTGTTTTTTCCAGCAATTAAACACTATGAATTCAAAATCACTTTCTCACTCTCTGGAAAGCTGCGCTGCAGTCCCACTTTAAAATACATTTTAAAATTAAAAATACTGCAGTTGGCATATCAATTACAGTTTATCAATATCAATAATGGTAACATAACCAGCGGAAATTATCAGTACCACTTAAAAATTTCACTTCTCTTTAGAATTCTTTTCAAGGCAATTGAGTATGGCACAGAAAATAAAATTAGACAATTCCTTAAGGAATACTGCTCCATTGAGCATACTGCTATATTAAAGGCTTCTAAGGAGGTTAACAGGCCATCTTCAATTTAAGGTATAAGAAACTGGAAATCTGTATTTATGAAGCATCATTGCCAGAGAAGCTAGGATCACACTAACTATTGTTTCTCACCTCACAATTAATTTAAAAATACTTTCATTCATTAAGCCTGCATGTCAAAGTGATATAGAAAACCGTATTAATTTTAATGTAAAAATATTAAATTCCTTCAGTTTGGTCTGGATCAGTAGCTAGAGAGCTATCCAGAAAAAAGCCATTAGCAGGAATGTATAGCCTCAGATTCAGTGATTACAAAACTATGAAATACAGCTTGTCCTCTATAGCACAGATACTTCTGATTCAAAACAAGAAATTTTATAAGAAATGCACATAGAAAATATCTCCTTTGAGAAAAAAAATTACGTTGGTTGTGCAATTCCACATAATATTGACAACAACAGCAACTTAACTGAAAAGGTTGAGTAAACGAAAAACTGACTGGTAAATAAAAGCAACAAAATATGTTCCAATTACTAAAGGAATAATCATCTACCCACGTGTAAACATTTTGAAGTGTATTCATAAAAGTGTTTACTAGTTTTTTGAAAGAGAACACTTGCATAAGAATTTGTTATGCAATGTTTAATGGGAGTTTTTCAGGGAAAATTGCAGAAAATCCAGTATTTACTACTACACTTTGGAGCAGGTGGACCCTTCAGAAAAGGGGAAAATACATAGTGCCCAGAGACATTCAAGTGTCTATCCACTAACAGAAGTTTTTAGATTGCAAAGAGAAATGAGAGCCTCCAAGAAGTTTAGTTTACAGATTATAACAGATGTACATTGTTTCCAAGGAAGAATGAGCAGGGCACGCCATGAGACCTCCAAAGGGATAGAAGGATGAAATTCCCACAAAAAAGACAGACTGTGCTCTGCTGCCACCTAGAAAAGCACTTGTTTAAGAGTTTCAAAACAAATTGAGGACATAGGATGTTTCCTGCAGAGGCAATACAGGCAGATTTGTCCGCGATACCCAATTTTGTTGTCTTCTTCAAGTGACTTTGTGCTTTCTCAGTTTTAAAAAAATCCCATGATCTGTTGCTGAATAACCCCTGGGTTTTAAAATCTCTTTAGTGTTTTGATGCATGCATAGTAAGGGATGAGTTTAGAAAATTTAGCTTGAAGTGCTGTCACAAAACCACTCAACACAAAGATCACACTATTTTTCTGAAAATCTTGCCTCAAACATTTCACTTATTGTCTATGGGATCACATGATTATCAGCCAGCAGCCATTTAGGTCTCTAGTTCTCCCCCTTGTACTTCCCCCAAAGTTTGTGATGAATTATACTGTTAGAAAATCAAGAGAATATGTCATCCACATCTAAGAAATGAAAAACCCTTCCAACACCACTATAATAAACTCAATAATCCTCTCACAAAAGGCAAAATCTTTGAAGAGCTAAGGTACCCTGGGGAAGTGCTGGAGAGATCAGAGGCAGCTGGTATATCCTGGGTTAACTGCTAAGTGATAGTTCTGCAGCTACATTTCTGATAATAAGGAAAAAGTCCCAAAGAGACATTTAGGGAAAAATAAATGGATAAAGTCCTGCTTGAAATCAAAGGTATTAGTTGCAGATTTGAAATAGAAATTTCCCACACCTGCTGCCAATTACTTTTATATCAACTAAGGGCCAGTTCTGCATAGTTTAAAGACATAGTCATTACTTGATTGTACAGGACACTGAGTATTGGCAGCTTCCTGCTCACAGCATGGCCGGCCAGCCAGCAAACTCCACCTCCACCCACGGCTTCATCCACAGACTACTCTAGGCCAGCTGCCCCACTCTTTTTTAACACCCATCCTCACTGGATGGGCAAGGCTGTTTCCAGTCTTTGGTAATCAGGACAGGTGTGACTCATCAGTGGCAGGGTTTCTTACAGTCCATTCTCCCACACTGAGTAACATAATTTAGCTTTGAAGTTAAAATCTACGCTTCCTCCCTTCCCTGACGCCACAGCCTACAGCTCCTAAAATGGCCAGGATCAGGATGAAAAGAGACTTCTAGCCCTTTCCTTTTTCCCTTCAGGAACTGAGAAGTCCAACAGCTCCTACAAAATGCCCTGTCAGCAGAGTAAGACTTCTCAGTTTGGAAGCATAACTGCCTGCACACAAGGGAGGCAGGGGCAAGCACTTGGTAGGGCTCGCAGCAGTCCCAGGAATGGCCCATGATGGGCAGGTCCACAGCCTGCCCTGAGCATGCCACTTGTGCTCAATAAGCCTCAAGAAAGCTCACAACTACTTGCTGAACCATTTTCAATACTTTTTTTTCTTTTTTTTTTTTTTTATAATTGCAGGTTACTTCCAAGTGCTGATTATTTATTTGAATTCCTAAATATAAGAATTATTATTAAAAGGTGGGCATTTAATCCCATCTCTTAGTTTTTATCATTTCTTATTAAAAAAAAAAAAAAAAAAGAAGGAAAATAGTGAATATAAAGCAAAACCTAACTGCTAAGTGGTGGAAAAGGCTACCACTTTGAGAATAAAATTATTAGACAAACAGTGTTCATGAGTTCACACTGACACAAATTCAAAAGATAATGTCTGCATTTATTTGGCACCTGGTAGTGAGAAGCTAATAGGGGCAGACACATAGCAAAGATCAGTTTATGGATAATCTCATTACAAAGTGTCCTTCAAAAAGAGAAAATGAAATTTACATTTATATCTACATTTATCTAATCAAGGCAGATAGTACAGAATTAAAAATCTGATGTAGGCCAAGAAGTGAGTCCATGTAAATAAACATATTTAAACTAATTATCTGCAAATTTGGCACTCCCCTTAATAAGTTCTGTTTTCTTCTTAGAAAACCAGAAACGATGTGACAGACATATTTTTGCATCATTAAATCTCTTGTGTGCCAGGGAGGAATAGAAGGGTGGGTGCTTAAGGAAGGACCAAGGTGATCATGACTTCCTAATGGGAATATTGAAGCAAAAGCTGCAGTTTTCTCTACTGGCAACCCTTTGACCAGTGACTACCAAACTAATATAATGAATGTTTATAACAAATTTGATTTAACAAGCTCTCATAAGTTTTGCCATTATCTCAACCTTTCTTGCCTCATGTTGGGTGCTAAAAATGACAGTTTTGGTTTTAGCCAGCAGGAAGATAAACATGTCACAGCCTCTCGCTTGCTCAGCCTTCATCCCACTGCCTCCACCTGCCCCTGCAGGGGAATGGGAGAGAGAACTGGGGAAAAAAGTAAAGTTTGTGGCTTGAGATGAAGATAATTTAGTAGGAGAGAAAAGGAAGGGGGAAAATAATANNNAATAATGATAATAATAATAATATTACAAAGAGTTAGAATATACAAAACAAGGGATACGCTATGAAATTGCTCACCATAGACCAGCTGGTGCCAAGCCAATGCCAAGCAGCAGTCCCCCAGGCTGCTTTCCCACTAGTTTATGAACTGGGCACAGGGTATGGAACATTCCTCTCTCCAGTTTGGGTCAGCTATCCTGATGGCTCTGAGTTTTAGCTTCTTGTGCTCCCCAGCCTCCTCCCTGGTGAAGTGATGTGAGAAGCTGAAAAGTCCTGATTTTGTTTTAGCACCATGTAGTAACAAGTAAAACGTTAGTGTCCTATCAACATTATTCTCATCCTGGTTCCAAAACACGGTAGTATACCAGCTACAAGGAAGGAATTTATATCAGACAAAACCAGGACATTACTGTAATTAAGGACTTCCATTCATCTATGATTACTAAAAACAAAAAAGTTAACAAAATTCAGTTGGAGAATTATCTGTGTAGCAATGCTCTGTCTCCTGAAACATTTCTTTGTGTGGCATGTATGGCCATAAATATAATCCTAATTACAACCAAGACTGCTACTTGACAATTAAGCCCCATGTCCTTCCAAGGGTAGAATCTCAAGAAAATTAACATTTGGTGGAGAAATCAAATGTACCCTTTTTTCGAGGTGGTTTCTAAGCCTTAGCTGATAGTGTATATATTCCCTGTCTGTCTCCTCAGGAAACCACAATACCAAGACTGGATAGAAGGCCTTAGATGCAGCTACTGCTGCTAACTCATATAGACCAAGTAGCTTTCATCTCTAAGTACTGCAAAATGCTTTACATTTTTTTTTTATAGATTCTTTTGTTCATCAACAAAATGCTGCTCTTTTGGGAGTAGGATATTATATTTTGTTCTGTTAGTACTATAAACAATATTTAAGAAAGGATCTTCATAAAAACTAATCATAAAAATGCTTAACTTTTAGTAATCTACATAAAGTGAATATTTCATTAATAGCACTGAGACAAATTTTTTAGCAGGCTCAAGGAAGAATGTAAATCATTTCTGTTAAACACCCAACTTCATCTTAATGGATTCATTTGATGTTGGTCATATTCAAGCTGATCTTGCAGTCCAAGTGGGTATGCCCATAAGCATTAGATCCTAAAACTCTAACAAAGTGTAGTACCACAATGTCCTCTAAAAATTCATACAGTCATCATGTTTTCTAATTAGCCAAAGGTCAGATCCACAGAGAACTAGATGTATGGGTTTTGGATTTTTAAATGGTGTTTTTCATTATTTTCATTGGAAAATATTGGTCTATCAGAAATAGAGTTAATAATTGCACAGTTTAATGTGTAGATCATTCAACTAAGTCAAAATTGAACTAGATCAGGGCCTCTGTTTTAGTTAATGACATACTGATTTTTTTTTTAATTAAGAAAAAGTAAAACTAGGAGGTCATAAAAGACACAACAAAGTAAGCAGCCTTGGCTGCCCAATACTGACATGACTGAGTCTTCTTCATTAGAAGAAGAATACCTAGATCTCAGGCTAAAGGCAGAAATCCAAACCAGCAGATCATATTCTAGCTCAGACTTCTCTTCTGAAGCTCATCAGGTCTTTTGTACTGTCTCACTCTTTTAGGAGCCCTTCCCAGGTTTTGGCTCAGCTTATTCCACAGTAGGAAAATCCTTGAAACTTCAGTAAAGTTACATAAAATGGTAAAAAACTGTTCCTTTTGCAGCACTAGTTCCAAACATGTTCTTATAATTCCATCAGGAATTAGTAAAGCTTAAAATGGATTAGGTAAATCGTATTTTATGCTACCCGTTATCAAGACATGTTTTTGGCAGCATTCGTATAAGAGTAGTTTGATATATTTTCTCCACTAAAAGGGAGAAACCCTCCACATCAATACACTTCTCACTTACAAATCATAGAAATTTATTTTCCACCAGAGAATGTGTCATTGGGGATTGAAAAATTAAATTTAATTCCACTTTCCTCATAACAAGGACCCAAAGGTGCTTTAGCATGTCCCTTGCTTACTTAGAAATTTATTAGTTTTGAGAGAGAATGCTTATTGAAATTCATCTTTAAGTTAAAATATTTTAAAAAATCACATAAAATCCCTAAAAATTTAGGCTTTGGTTTTGGATTGTTACTACATCTCTGAGCAGATGCTTAAAACTAGGCTGACTCACTGTTTTCTCATCAGATTTACTTATTTCTTCAGAAGAGTCCTAAAGACACGAAAGAAAGAAATGGCTTCTTTGAGCTATTTTTACCAAAGTCACAGTTCCTGTGATTCTCAAAAGCACAAAATCCTGAATCATTTACTAGAAGCTCCATTTTATCCTATGAAAATATTGATGCAGAAATTGATCAATATGAAAGGGTTTATCAAAATGGTAGTTCAATGCAATTCCAGTTTTGGAAGAAAATTGGGTTGTGTTTGATGATTTGGCAGCTGACAAAGGCAGGAGAAAAAAGATTGTTATGTTCAATTTGGTAAAGCTATTAATCTCTTCATGCTTGTGCAATATAATGGTTTATTATATTTTTTTCTTTCCAAATGGTCTACATCATAATAATTTGATCACTACTAAGCTGTTTCTAACTACAACCTTGACAAGGACAATAAGTCACTTATCATTTTAAATCCAGTCATTATCCAATATGCTTTCTTTTTAAAAACTGATATTTACTTTATAGTAAGATGCCTTTACTCTCACAACATAGTTTCCTGCTTGTGATCATGATCTTCCTGAGACAGTGGGAATAAACACTAAAATTGATAAAAAACCCCAAAATTAATTATAAAATCCCCCCTAATTAAAAAAAAATTGTTATTCCAATGTATGTGAGAGATTTCCCTTTATCATTTATATTTTTCCATGGCAGATCATTAAACTAAAAGATCAGAGGATGAGCTGATCTTGGTCAGCAATGCTTGAGAGATTCCTTTTGTAAAATCTTTCCTTTTCTCCCATCTTTCCAGAAACATTCTCATTATCTCCACCTTCAATCTGCTTTCTCAGAAAAGATTCCACATTCTCCAGGGATGGAGATTCTGCCACACTTCTCTGTGTGCTCTTGGAAGAAATGTCCAATCTAAGTTACTCAGCTGGCCGCTTGCGGTTTTTGTCCCTTACACTGCTTGCCACAATCAAGAGCGTCTTTGCAAGCCTTCTTCAAGCAGTTTTAGGCTGCTCTGAGTTCATTTACCATTTAACCCCTTGTTTCCCAAACTAAAGAAGCTGTTAACCACTCCTCACAACTAATGTGCTTTGGGCCCTGGCTCTCCAGTCCTCTACTGGACCTGCTGCGGGTTACTGACATCCTCTTGAAAGGGGTTCTCAAGCCCCAAACCCTCCCATCTGCTGCACTCTGCAGCAGATGACCTGTAGAGAGGGGTCAGTGGATAACCTTTCAAGTGTGCCTGACACCATATCCTCAGTCACTGCTTACTGAAGAAATGCAGTTTTGGGAGTCAGGTAGAAGCAATTTCAAGACATGAGAGAGGCAAAGTGAAATATACATATACAGCAGACACAAGGAAAACACAAAGATGATAAAAATGGGGTGAAAGACAGTCACAGTGCCTATAAGAACAGGAATAAAAGAAAAACAAATAGCCAAGAATTTCTCCAGTGTACCACTGATTAAGCCCCAAAAACTTTCCTTTTAGCAGAGTGAAAGCACTGCTTTTTGGGGAGTCATTTGTTATACTTCATGACTGTTGTCTCAGCAGTCTTATTTTCTTCTCCTGCATAATTTGGATTAGTAAAAAATAGTTTTTAAAAGCATCACGTGTCTGTGTGTTCTCTGCTACCCCGTTTTTGCATGATCAGGTAATTGATACTGCAGTGCTGAGTCAGTGCAAACTCAGTGCTGCACCAGGAGCCCTCTTTTAGTATTCAGTGTGAAAACACGCAGTCTGTGAGTGCTGCTGCTGAGCCTGCAGGTGCCACTGCTTCTTGCCTTTGTGCTCCTACCTCAGAACCAAGAGATCACGAAAGGCCCATCACTGGGCTTTATTTTTCTGCAGTAGCAGGCTAGGTGTCATTATGATTCTGATATTTGACATTCCCCAAAAGTCAGTGGGAGGCTTCCTGAAGTCCACCCATATGTTGAGAAATACCTTACGCTGTTGACATCAGACTTTCCTTGGGAACTGTAGTCTAGCTAAAGACAAGCAGAGAATGCAAATTGGAGATGGCAAGAAAACTTAATTTCCCAGAATGTTAAATAAAGTGAGTAATAAAAACGTATCCTAAGAAATTTAGTTGCAAATAAATCATAGTACATGAAAGACATTTCTAATGTCTTTCATATATGTCTCATTATAAGAAAACATTATGCAGAAATCACCACTTCTGCAAATGAAAGGCACATTAAAATGTTTTCACTTGTCAGTTTTCATACTCACTATAGAAGTATGGAAAATAGAGGATGTATCATAAAATCACTCTTCTTGGCTTTTCAAATGCATTTTTACCCAAAAGTTTTTTTCTTCCTTATCATCTTCAGATTGTTCTGCTTCACTATGTCAGAGAATTGTGTAATTGTCTTCTGTGCAGCCCACACCTGATTCAAATGCTGGGAAGATGTGAATTTCTTACATCAAGACTGGGAAAAAAAACCCATTTCCATACAAGTACATACAAATAATTCAAGTAATGAAGTAAAAGAATATTTCTGCGTGAGTTTGCATATAATCTCTTTATAATACCTATGCTTTATTGCTTTAGAAACAGTTTGGAGAGGAAAAGGTAGCAAAAGTAATGACAGAAATGGCAGGAAAAACAGAGTAACTGCAAAGAGTTTGTTTATCTTATCACCTCCTAATGTTGAGTCAGTTTTGGCTGACTATGGCTTGTTTGTTTCTTTTCAATGCACGGTCCAAAAGAGTATTATATTAACAACTCCTTATCAAAGGTTTGTTTACCTCTTATAAATACAGAAAGACCACTTAGATTCTACTCAGCTTTGCTGTCACTAACTTTTTCCCAGGTAGGAAACGGGCATGAAAAGCTGGACAAGCTCCCAGATGCTTAAATTGTAGAGGCAGTGACACACTTACAGGCTGTACAACAGCTGCAGGTAAGCTGTCCTTCACATGCTGAAGTCTTGAACACCATGGTTGCCTTTTGGCCTTGCTCACTATTCTTGAAATTGTGCTCTGATGAGAAATGTAAGGCAGCTTTCTAAATGCTCCATAGGAAGAAGAGAGACCCTGTGAGGAGGAGGAGTTGCCCTTTGTAGCAAAGAGCAGTTAGAACAGATGCAGCTGTGGCTGGAGACAGATGATGAGGGCTTTCACTGGAATATCAGCAAACTAGGAAGTGCAAGGAATGTCCTAGTGCTGAATTGGGTAGAAGCACTGCTGACAAGGAGCAAGGAAAACTTTGAAGTACTGAATGTCTTCTTCATCTCTTTATTAGTTTTTGGCTAGAGTTGTCCTCAGGGATACCAGGACCCTCCAACTCATGAGAAAGTTTGGAGAAATGTATATAAACCTCCTATAGAACAGAATAAACTCAGGAAACATTTGAGTGAACTGGACATGCACAAGTCCATAGGACCTGACAGGATGCATCCTTGAGTATTAAGGGAGTCAGCACTGTAAGGCCACTCATTATCATATTTGGAAGGTTGTGGGAATGGGGGAAGTTTTGTGGGTACTGAAAAAAAAAAGCAACATCACTCCTGTCTTCAAGAACAAGAAGGACGATGAGGAGAGCTATGTTTAAAGCAGCCTCACTGCATGCCCTGGGGGGTGTGATGCATCAAAACCTCCTGGAAGCCATTTCCAAACTTATTAAGCAAAAGTCAGTAACTGGAATTGGTCAGCCTGTGTTTGTGAAGTTGAAATGCCTGACCAACTACTCTTCTGTGATGAGGTTACTGGCTCAGTGGCCGGGGGGAGATCACTGGAAGTTGTTTTTCTTGATTTCAGAAAGATTTTTATACCATCTCTCATGACACTCATAACAAATTCTTCCTGTGTCTTCAGATTTCTTCTCACTCTCTCAAAAGTATGTAAATATTGATGTGCTAAGATTTTATCTGCAATTTGTAAAAATGTGTCGAAATTATTTTCTATCAAAGTGATTTTGCCTATTTTGTTTAGTTCCTCCCTTGCCCTCATATTCATCTATGAACATATTTGAAATTATGTGATAGACTATGCATTTATTTTGCCCACAGCTTCTGTGTAACTTTTAGCTTGTATTTATGGTTGCTGTTACACATGTAGCATGCGTCAGAAGATCTGAGGATTAGGATGGCATAATAGAGTCGACAGCAGAAAGACAATCAAGAAAACAGATATTTTTCAACAGGCACTAGAGTACTATGAGTTTGCCAGTAAAATGCAAAGTCAGAGCAAGGCTGACATATCATACAGAATTACTGATACTGAAATATCAATAGGGCAGCAGCAATGTTTTAAGAAATAGCCCAGATTTTTAAAATTAATATCTAATATGTGTCTAATATGTTTTTATCTGTAAAATAAGAGCTGCAGTTATTTTGAAAATAAATGAAGTGTTTTGTGTTCAAACACTGCAGTTCTTTGCCTTGTGTTATAGCAGCTGACGTGCTCAGTCACATCACAGATGTTGTACTCATATAATGATCCCACACGCCACATTATGCAGATGACTTTGTTACACTTAACACCCTGACGGAACCATACACATTCCAGAAAATCTCAGAAGAAACACTTTTTTCATTTGGAAACTTCTGGAAGTGGGTGACATTATAATCAATGGAGTGAAAAATAGAGGAAGAATAGAAAATTTGGAAAGTTTTAAGAGGCTGATGCTTTTAAGACAGTAGAAAATAGTCTAGTTTCTGTCAGCTTAATTTTAAAAGTTGTAAGGAGATCAGTGGTGCAGAAAAATAAAGTCCTACATAAACAATTCCCTAGAGTAAGTGGGATATGGAAAATCTCCTTGGAGTATTTCAAGATTTGTCTGGACAAAGGCATGACTGACCTGGCCTTGTGCTGGCTGTGGCCCTGATGTCAGAAATTGGATGAGGTGGTTCCAGTGGTACCTTCCAGCCGTGCAACATCTGTGATTCAATGAAATATGCCTGACCACTGCAAGCCATTGGCACTATATAGGAAAAATCAAACAAGAAGTGGCAATGACTGGAAGAATCACAAGGGTGGGAATGGGTTTCAAAATACTTCAAATATATCTCTCTGTTTTCCTAACTGTTCCTATGGCTCAGATTTCCTGTCTTATTAAATCAGAGAGAAAAACGCCTGCAATTAGTGAGTGCTTTACATGGCTTCATTACCAAATCCAATAGAAATAAGGTAATTTTACTCTGATGAACAAAACTGTCTATAACCTGTTTTCCCGTTGTTCATGCTTTGGTTAAAGGAAAAGAAAAAATAATGCAGTTTGATGCATTTTGGTATTACTACAGGATACAAACTATGTCAAACATAATTTCATCTATAGTATACCCTGAACTGAATTTTCAATAGTGCCTTCTGAACAAAACTATGAGTTTTCTTGCAGGTATGAATCAAATTCAGCCCAACAACATAAATTCCTTTTGGAATTTGCTTGA
Source organism: Bombycilla garrulus (assembly GCA_013400315.1). Classification (NCBI taxonomy): domain Eukaryota; kingdom Metazoa; phylum Chordata; class Aves; order Passeriformes; family Bombycillidae; genus Bombycilla; species Bombycilla garrulus. Next base: position 593,321 of record VXBU01005600.1, read on the forward strand.
TAACACACAATATACGCAACACGGTGATTTTCATATAAATAAAGCAATGTTTAAAAGTATGTTCAACTTTTCTGATGGAGACTAGTGTTTATTTACTTTAAAAGTACCTAAGATGCTGTTGAAAAACAAAACTGTAGCCATTCAGGAATATTTAATCCTCCAGGAACACAAAAAAAGAGTAACTGCTGACACCATTGCCACTTTTAGCCTTTATGAAAAGGCATGGCTGTCAGTACTTCCAGCATCCAGTCTACCCAACAAAATGCAAATTCTACAGTTTCTGATCTCCTCTGCCTGTTGGCTATGACTTCTGAAGGTGACATTCAAATCAGCAGTGGTTTCCAATCAAATTCTAAATATTATCTTACGTTATGCTAGAAGGTCAAGAACTGCTACTTCTATTTATAGAAATGCAGCTTGTCACTCAGAAACAGCACAAGAGCTGATCTAGAAAAGAAAAAATGTTTAAAGTGGGATCCAAAGCCTACTAAGTCCACAGAAGTACCTCAAAATATTTTACTACTGGGCCTAATTTGCATAAACTGACATTTTATTTTCTGGCAGATATTGTATCTGTAAATGTAGACCATACAATTTAGCCAGTCACAGCTGTAGTTTTATACAGCCACTAGGTACTAGTGATAATTACACCTGAAAATAGTTCTACAGTGACTTTTCATAAGTACCTTTGAAAGGTAATGTCACAAAGCACAAAGATAAAAATGTAAAGACATGATCTGGTCTGGAGAACTGAGCTTTCCCTCCCTTTTATCCAGCGAGTCTCTGTACAGTGAATTTGTCAAGGCATGAGTACCAGGCATTCAGATAGTAATCTCTGCAAATATTTATTCCCCCTATAAAACAAATTTCCGAATAATCCAAGTTCATGTCTAAAGCCAGCACATTTTCTGACATACTTCACCAACAGAGCAATGTACATGCTAACTTCTTCCTATTTATATAGTTTTGTCATATCTTATATTTGAAAGTGATAAGAGTAAATGTATTTTCCACCATTTGAGTGTTTTGTGCTTTGAAGTATCAAGTGTCTCAAACATTTTCTTGGCACTACTTCCAAATCCAACATACTCTTGTAAAGAGCCTATCTTCTTCTATTTTTTTTTTAGTTTTGCAAAATTTAAAGTACTTTTAAGAGTGAGAAGAGATATGGCTATGCTCCATTAATACATCATCAGAACCATGAACTCTGGGAGGAATAAAATACTTCAGTTAAAGGATGTTTTTGTCACAGGAACAAATAGTTCTCTGTTAATGAATAAATGTGTGCTTGAATCTAGAGGTTTAATTCTACTGGAGTGAGCTCTGGGACATCTTTTTGAGTGATACAGTGGAGAAAACACATACTTGGTGTTGAAAATTGAGTTTCTATCAGTGTATGAAAAAGATCAAGTAGTTTGGCTGTCTGCAACAGCAGGAAAATGTTCACAGTGAGTCAAATGGCCCTTCCTGGTGTATATTTCTACTCATTTTTACAATAAATATAGGCAAGAAAACTTTAGCCACTGAAGTAGCAGCACTGTAAAACTTGGAAAGCTCTTCATGAATGGAGACAATTATATTATTTTTAACCTAGTAAAAACCACTTTATTGAACAGAATTTCGTCTCACAATTTTCTCTCACAAATGACATTAAATAAAACCTCTAGAATCAAAATGGGAAATATTTTTCTTTACTGTTCAATAGATGAATAGTGTTATTTATTTAGATGAATCTATTTATTTAGATGAAATGTGTATTAGAACCACACCCATATGTCACTGAAGAAGACAAGCATTTGAGAGGAAGAAAAAGTCTTCATCTGATTTTAAAATTTTGTGCTGAATATCTTCCCTAAATGGAAAAAGAATGGGCTCCAGTTACCAGGTATTTTTGGGTTATGGAAATGCCACTACAAACTACCTGGGGAACCTGGGATGAAACTTCAACTGAAATTCTCTTCTGAGCCTTGTGTTCCAACTGATTTAATTTGATTAATTTCACTAATTTAATTTTGGATGAGCCCTTCTGTCCAGTGAGAATCAGATAATATATTTATCCAGGATTTTTATGGGGAAAAATGCTTTGCCTCTTACTCTGCCTTTCAGCCTCTTTGACCTGTCTACTCCTTCCTATTCAGGAATGCCCTGATTCGGAACTTACAGAACACAGGTCCTTTTGTTTTCAGTTGCGTACATCCCCACTGGTTGCTTTAATTAAAGAAGACATAGTTATTTTTTATATAGTGCCATTTGATATGAGAAACCCTTCAGGATGCTCTACACAAAGTTTACTCATTGTTCACGTGGTCATACTTCTCGAAAGTATGTCTTAAGGAAAGGAAGCTGCTATGTGACCAAGAGAAAACACCTACACAATACTGTTGTTTACATCTGTAGTTTCCTCACAGATGAGGAAAATTGACAGTGCTGTGATCACTACTAAATACTGTAATCTAGTAAGTATTCTGTTAATTCACTGCTCCAGAGCTGCTATTGAAACCTTTTCATGCTGTTAGACTCTGTACTGCTGGGTGTAATAAACAAATCAAAGAGAAGTTGCACATTTGATGTGTGAGGTATTGCAAGTCAATATAAGCCTCCAAGCAGAGAAGTTAATTCAACACTTCTAAACAGTCAGTCACACAATAATTCATTAGCAGAGGTGTGGATAAGAACCACTGCATGATTTCTAGGATGTTCTTCCTTTTATTATCTTTGCAACAAACATTCTGCCACTAATGGGAAGAAAAAATAGGTGAGAAGCCAATCCAGAGGAAACTTGAGAAAGCATCAGGAAGTTTCTTTGAAAGTTAATGGTTACTGGACAGTTGACTCGATTTTCCAGTATTTCCTCTCTTAAAACTCAGATGTCTTCTGCTCTTGGACTTAGAAACACTGATACATTCTTAATATATTGCCTTTGTCTATTATAGTAGAGAGCACACACTGGTTTTGCTTAAAACTCTGACTGTTTCCACCCATTATCCTCCACTGGAGCAGTTAATTAGCTGGTTCATTTACAAATGCTTACTTTTGGCTTCAAACTGCACTTAAGGAAGCAATATTTTGTGGGCAGGAATTTGATGTCACTAGAGACCCTACTTATTTAATATTTCCTTGATTTTTTTTTCAACTAAATTAGCTGTTAGTTGGCATCTACATATAAGGACATGAGTGTGTCAAGAGACATTTTCCTGTGTGTTTAAGAGCTGCTAGCAACTCTACCATGTTAATTTTACCATAGATGCAGTTAATAATGAATGCAGCATCTGTAAGTCATTAATCTGGATAAGGAAAACATAAATTTCTTGATCATTTGAGAATATTGAAGAGATAATGTTTTGTTGGTATGCAGCATTTCTGAAAGAGCAAAAAGGAGTGCAGAATAACACAACAAGATGACTTTTTTGATATTCAGCTTTCTGGTACTTGAATGACTTGGTCACAAGTTCTGAATTTATTTCAGTTCATGAAGGAACATGAGCACTATTATTTTAGGTGAATTATGGAATTAATGTCTGTACTCACAGTTGCTTTGAGTTGTTTCTTCTGCAGGGAGACAAGTGGTTTCTTTCTTCAGGCAGCTGTGCACAGCACTCTGTGGTGCCCTCCAGAGCAGTTGTGCCCTGGAACCAGTTGTGCTTGGGAGACTGATGTTTCCAGTCCAACAAGACAGAGGAGGACACAGGGTAGAAAGGATTTAGCTAGCTGGGAGCCTTCTACAGAACCAAGGACCTCCAGGCAGTGGGGGAGAGGAGAATACATATATCACACCAAGGTGGCAGAAGGTAGGTTGGGTCAGGATTTAATAGAGACCATTCAATATAGTCTCTGAATTGGCCTGAGAGAAAACCTGACACAAAAAGCAATTTGAATTCAAGGCTCCTTTCAAAGATGTTCACTGTAGGGAAAAGGCCAGCCTGGGCAGCCCAGCCCAAGCATTCAGCGCTGACCTATGGTCCTACCACAGTGTAGTGAAGAATCCCAGATGGCACAGCTGTAGCCTCCTCTGCACTGTGAGACAGTGCTCAGCAAGCAGATTCCAAGAAGTGGGATAATGTTGCTGCTCATATCTCCACCTGTCTTTCTTCCTTTAAGGAACTGTATCAACCTTCCCTAATGCATCTGGGAATTCAGCACTGTACAACCTAGCACTATTAGCATCCACAGCTCCCTTATTCGGTGTGTCTGGCACAAGTATTTTCAAAGTGCTAAATGCAGTTGGAAGTCAATGACCATTTTTACACCACCACAGAGTTAATTCATCTAAAGAAGCAATGCTAATTCATCTCAAGAAGCCACACAGGCTGTGAAGCAATAACCCAGCAGGTAGCTTGCATGCTTGTCTAAGCTTTGTTGTCTAGGTGGGAGGAAAGTGTCATTTTTGTCTCCCACAGATGCAGCCTTCAGCCATCATTTAACTTACTGTGATTAATTTACTGATAAAAATGTGGTGGTTTATGTTGCTGTCAAAAGTAACCCCTGTTATTTTTCTGAGTGCTCAGACACCAGAACACTCTCCCTGATGATTTCTAGTGTTATCGTTCATCAGCAAATGAGACTCTCTTTGGCCCCCTTCCCCCTGTGCTTTTTGCTGTTAAAAAGAAGGAAAAAACTTAGATGCAAAGGGAAAAATCTACTCTGAAGCTGATTAATGGTATTTATATTTGTCTCACGCATGGCCCAGGGTAAGTCACGCACATAGACCATTTAATGTCTGGCTGTGAAAGTGTTCATGTATATTGATTCCATTTAGGTGATCTTTCATATCAGCCATGTGACTCTGCTGTGATTAAAATGCCAGGTTTTAATATAGCAGTAGTCATGTGCTGGGTGTGGGGAGAGGAGAACAGGGTGCTCTATCAGATGATCTCATTTATATTTGTTTATTATTTCAAAATTCATGATGGGCTGACAAGTTTCTAAGTTGAGTTCTGGGGATGAAAAATCTGAAAAGGACTTGCCATAACAGATTCTTAAAAGATTTCACTTTCAAATTTTGCAGGCAAAACTTGCATTCATCAACACCCCCTTATGAATTATTAACTTTTAAAACCCACAGAGGTGGTTTCAAGCTTCACTCTTTTGTAAAAACATATTAGCTGAAGAGTCATTAGTGAGCAGATAAAAGGTATGCAGTTAGATTTGAAGGTCTCAGGACTGAAAGTTATGAAATAAAAATAATAAATGCTGCAGCTGGAGCTATCAAAACTAGAATTTGCCATCATTTGGAAGTATAAGGTGAAAATGGAGAACGTGATAACATGAAAAATGGGATTGTTCATATCTGACAGTCTTTTGATCTTCAAAACACAAAGTGCTTAAATTTTGTTGATGACTCCTGCTAAAATTACTTCATGTCATTCAAACTCTATATTGGCATAACACTGAAGAATGGTTCAGGTGATATTGTTATGGAAAATGGAGGCTTGTTAACCTTTTGATGATCTTTGCCTTCAAGATGACAAGGAAAAACAAACTGCAGCTGATGGGATTTGCACTGACAGGTAGATTTTCATTGTTTCTCATCATCTTGGTATTTCTTAGGCTTTCAAGAAGCTTTTGGAAATAAGGCTCATGTATCTTTCAGAAATATTGCCTTTCAGAAGGATTTAACTTCTCCAGTTCAGTGAGGAAAACATGAATTCTCTGGTATTAAGTAAATTCTACTGCTAGGATTTAAGGACTGTGTTGATTTGCTGCAGTGATTTGACCTATATCTTCTAATCTCTTCTGTTGAAGTACGACTTTAAACCAGTTCTTAGAGTAAGCAGAGGCACATGAAAATTGGCCCTTCTCCACAAAATGCTAAAGCAGGGATTTCTGCATGTGACACTTGTGTTCAAAAGACCTGCTCAGAGCCCCCTAAATCGGCTCTGCTTTACTGCCTGTTTGTACAGGGCAGTCAATGCTGCTTGCTGCAGAGGGCAGTGAGGGAAGATGGGCTGACCAGGGTCACCCGAGAACAGATGCCTCTAGCACCAGAACACCAGCTAAGGCAGCACCACCTGCACCCTTTCAAGAGAGGGCTCTCTGAAATCACAAAATCACAGGATCACTAGGTTCAAAGAGACCTTCAAGATGATTGAGTCCAACCTGTGCCCTAACTCCTCAAGTAAACCATGGCATTGAGTGCCACACCCAGTTTTTTTTTAAACACATCCTGGGATGGTGACTCCACTACCTCCCCAGGCAGGCCATTCCAGTGCTTTATCTCCCTTTCCATGAAGAACCTAATTTCCAACCTATTTCCCTTGAAACAGCTTGGCACTGTGTTCCCTCGTTCTGTCAGTTGCTGCCTTGAGAAAGAGACCAACCCCCACCTGATGACAGCCACCCTTCAGGCAGGTGTAGAGAGTGACAAGGTCACCCCTAAGTCTCCTCTTCTCCAGGCTAAACAACCCTATCTCCCTCACTCATTCCGCACAGGGCTTGTGTTCCAAGCCCCTCACCAGCCTCATTGCCTCCACTGGTTGCTCTCAAGCTTCTCAACGTCCTTCCTAAACTGAGGGGCCCAGAACTGGGCACAGCACTCAAGGTGCGGCCTCACCAGTGCTGAGTACAGAGGAACAATGACCTCCCTGCTCCTGCTGGCCACACTGGACCAAACAAGGCAACACAGGGGCTCCTCTGCCTCTCAGGCAAAAGGCATTGTGCTGAAAGGCCAGATCCTACTTTCCTGAGGTCTGACTCCTGCCAGAAAGGAGGAAGCGTCCTGCATATACACCATGTACTACACTCTCACCAAAGAGGAAGGAGAGAGCTCTGGGGTGGGGAAGGGGAGCCACAACCTCATGCCACAGGGTTAGGAGGACTGGGGGCATTTGCAATTACATGCAGATTAGAATATCTTTTCAAGGATAAATGAAACAATCTAAAGAGTATTGTTTCCAGCAGATGAGAAATACAAGTGACAATGAGTGAGTGGACATAGCTGCTGTATGCTGGCAGCAAAGATTAAGTTTCAAGACACTCTGAATTTAGCAAAAGGTAAGGAAGAAGCATTTTTTTAAGTATATAAATTGAATTCTGCATATTCTTGACCTATTTATTTCTAATGAGAACTTTTAGAAATTTTTAGAATTTTAGAAAGAGGAATTTTCAAAATTAAGAGTTTCTGTGAGTTAGAGACCAACCAGAACTACTGTTCAAGAAGTTTTATCATCACTGTACAGCAAAAGAAAATGAACTTACACTCTTCCAGTGCATGAAAAGACATCTTTTCTGTGACTAAGACAGAGAGGGAGTAAAGAGCAAACACTGCTATTATTTATTCCATCAACAGTAGCCAGTTCTTTTGGATGAAGGCAAAAGCAGTCAGCCTTAAAGACTCAAATGAAAAAAAAGCCCTTATTAACTAGGGGTCTTCTGAAAAACCCAGCTTCTGGACACAGTAGTTTACGTGGGAAAAAAAGAAAAACAAAGAGTATTTTTTGTGTCTTTTTATTTGGATGTGAGTTTTCACACAGAGTCATATGGTAAATATATAAATGTTTATTGAGGAATTTTTTTAACTAATATCATATTTATCAGCTATATTTTCTTCTACACCTAAAACAAGCTTTTACTGAAATTTATTTGTAACTATTACCACAGGTCCCTTAGGAATTCTTTTTAACGTGGTGCTTCAAAACTTTTAATATCACCAGAAGACAGCAAAGGACGCTGTTACAGAAAATGCCTAAGAAGAAACCTTTTTTATCAATAGTTCTCTTTAAAAGATTTCTTGCATCAATAGAAAATTTAGTTTTCACCTGACTGTCTTGATGGGAATTATCATCTTAGATGTTGGCTAATAATTATTTGTCCACAAACAAATTTTTTAAATTGAAAAACTTGATAATGAAAAAAGGATCACTTCATTTATGCTGTTTCTAGTGCCTTTTGGTAGGTCAGGGAGGGGCTCATCCAAGCCTCAACAAGTTTTACTAAGCTGTGGCAGCTGTTTCACAGATTTTTCACTCATCAAACGGGTCAACAAAAGTCCATTCAAACATAGAAATGAAGATATAAAACTCCTCCTTTCACTGAGGAAAAAAAACAAGGAGCTCTTGATTAAATGATGAGAGAAAACAAGATAAAGTAAGGCAGGGGGACCCCTTAAGAAGTAAGAGCTGCAGGATCAAGCACAGCTGAGTGAATGAATTGCACTGGAGAGGGTGGAAAGCTCGAATAAGAATCTCAGCTCTTGGCTGGAAGCCTCAAGTCTCTGATGCCAAATGTCTGGATCTTTCGAAAGTGTCCACTACAGAATCCCAGCCAATACAACAATCACATGTTTGGACTTGACTGCAAATTCCCAACTGCTTTATTAAGCTGTGCTCATTTGACCTTTAACATCTAAACAGCAGGTTACAGCAAATGGAAGACTTCCTATCTTGCCAATGCCAATCAACATTTCCTGTCAGGGCTGATGATTGGGAATTGTTTGGACATGAATGCATTCAGAAAAGCAACACAGGAGGTAAAGCCACTTGCAGTTTGAAATTTGTCCTTACAATACCTGAGTAAAAACAATAGAATGCTCACAGTAATATTATGGTACTGTGTCAGTGATCACAGAGTGGAATGAAGTGAGTTAAAATATCAGAGACCTATAACATGTTAGAGAGACTGCAGAATCCACACTTCATGATCAATCATGCAGCCAGAACTGGAAAATTAGAATGTGACTTATAATAACTCAGCAGACTGAAATGTGTAAAATCAGCAATTTTAAATTGGTTGATTTTTTTTATTGCATTGGTAGTTTATTTACACTGTTTTGCTCTTTATATATGTTCTATTATATTTTTTGTGAATGTGTTCTATTTATATTTGAGTTATTTGAAGAATAGGTAAGAAATAGTTGTATGGTAGTGCTCTTAATATCTATAAAACTACTCTGTAACAAGTACAGTTTTGAGAGATCTCAGTAATGAGCTTGCAGTAAACTTTTGCAAGAATGGCATGTTTTAAAATGAGACAAAGAAAAGGTAAGGAAAGAAAGAAAAAAAAATGAACGCAGTTTTAATCTTTTATCTAAAAATGTAGAATACTTTCTAAACAGAGAAAATAAAAGGTGGTAAAAAAACCCTAAATTATAAAAATGGACAAACTAGAAAATTTAAAAGCTCATAAATCACACTCCCTGCTATCTATTCTAGTATTTCTTTCAGTGTAATCAAGAACTTTCTGGACTGCAGGAAACTCCATAATCCTCTTGAGCCTTTGGTCATACCTCATTCAGATGTGGGTTTTATCTGCTGCTTGTGGTGTCTCCTGTGAAACACAGGCTCCAGTTCTTTGCTCTATCTGCAGTCTGTGGGCTGCAAGAGCCTCTAGAAACAGTCTCAGCTACTTCCAAGAGAAAAGACAATCTGAATTGGAGGGTCTGATCCACTTTACTTGCTTTTTGAAGGCACATAACACAGAAACTGAAAAAAATTCCCAAACAAATGGATGCTCTCCATTACACCCTGAAATCCCTTGGATACAATTTGCATTGTGATCCAACATTAATAATCCTTGTAGTTCCCTATTATTTATGCACACAAAGAGCTTTTTTAAGAAAAAAAGACCAGTGTCTTCTTCCTTATACTAAAACATTTTTGTAGGAAAAATTGTGAGATAAGAAACAATTATTATTTACTGAGAAGATGAATTTTTCTGAAATGAACATTTCCCCCCAACTCCCTGCTGATAACAATTTGTACAATAAGCTGAGTTGAATTGCTTTACTTCCATCATATGCATCTGATAAATTATTTTGTATTTCTCACTCGGACTGTTATCTTTTTGTTATCTTTTGAAAAGGCAGTATATCCCTAAGAGCAAAAAAAAAACTAATGTAACAAAGCTTAAAATAAAAAGCTTTCTTTTATATTTAAGTATTTTATTCTTGGATCAAATATGCTATAAATCACTGCTTCTTCTTCTGGACCTTCCTGTTATGCATGTTCATGGAGAGACCAGAAAGAAAGAAAATTCAGCAGGGCCTAGAGGTAAAGCAGCCTGAAGGGTATCAACTCTTATGCCCTGAAATTTGTCTTCATTAAATAGTAGAATACCTGCAGAAAGTGCACAATGTTGTCTTTAAGAAGTGAATTGTTTGGAACTGGAGATAAGTTGGCCAGGGACTGGGGAAGAAGAATCCACTCACATAGCTGGGAAAATATATCAGATGCTTTTTCCCTCCTCTCAATTTTTATTAAAGTAATTTCAACTTTAACTAAGAGTCATTTCATCAAAATTAGTTTTGACAGGCTCTTAGTAATAGCACTTACAAGTACTCTGAAGTGTGTCATTTCCAATGAAAGACCCTCAGATTCCAGCACATCCAAGTTATTGGCACAGCACACCGCATCTCCCAGCAGACCCATCACCCTCCAGCTTGACGACAACCTTGATAGGATTAGGAAAGAACCACAGAGGGGTGCGCCTGGAATGCAATTTCTGTTCTCCAGGCTGCCCTGGTTTTCACTGCTGCCTACAATCTCACCTATTGCAAGCCTCAGTCAAGCATCATGTACAGCAGGATAAATGAGAGATGGGAAGACATGCAAGATGTGCTGAGGGATAGTGGAAGTGACTGGGGGAGTGGTTCTCAGTATAGGAGACATTGTAGTATGTGGTGGACAATAACCTGGGGATACCCGGAACAGCACGCTGTTGTCAATGCTCCAGGCAAGCAAGAAGGATGGATGGAGCTGGAAAAAGAGGACTCATGAAAGCAGCTTATCAAGGAGCAGCAGGAAGACACACAACAACACAGAAAAGAATAAAGAACAAAGAAACATGGGGTTGAATACACACTAAAGCTAAAATGAACTATTCTGAACTATTCTGTAAGGTCGGGAAACAGACCTAACAACTTTTATTTTCATTTGTACTACTTCTGCAGCTTCCTTGAAAAATTTTTTGTCTGTTCCAAAGACCAAAAGTGAGAAATTGTGCAACATGCCTCCACATATTGGTTCAGTTTGTGTTCTTTTTGATGCTGGTGCTGCTTCAGCTCCTGTCAGTGCAATATCTGCTTCTAAACTTCAGGCTGACGCCTTAAATGCTTGTGCTTTGTCACTCCTTACTCAGTCTCCTTTCTGTCTTTTGCTACAGAAGCCAGAAGATTTCTCAATTTAGATTTCTCTAGTCAAGATTTCTCCTCCAGAGGATCTCAGAAAGACAGAACCGGAGGAATCTCAATGCTATCCATGCATGATTTGACAAAGGGCTACACAATACATACTTCATCTCTTCTGCTTTTCATCTCCTTCTGTGGCAAAATAAAAATTTCAAAAATGCAAAATTCATTTGAAAGGTAGATATCTCATGAGAGTTAAATAATTTTGCTACACCATGAGCTCTCTTAACAGGTAAAGAATAGGTTTTATGGCAGCTTCCCTAATAATCCTCAATTACCTTAACATGAATTCTTGAATATTGCACCATTAAGAGTTGCAAGCTTTAAATAAGATTTGTAAGTGCTTCAGCCCTCATTCTAACATGACTTCATTTACAGAATCTCCTTCAGGAACCGCCAAGGCTCAGGTCCTGTCTGGTCAATGATTGCAATTGCAATTGCAGAAAGTGCTGCCAAATTTTGAAAATTCTTTGACACTTTTCAGCAGTTCAAGCCAGGCGACTGGCTGTCAGCTCTCCACGTGGGCCGCCCGGGTGGAATATTAAACTAACTTGAGCATTTGTTTCTGGTCTGCTCTTGTCAAAATTGTTTTGTGTGTGAAACTCCCCAATTCTTAGCCTATATGTGTAACACATTTCCACAGGCAAGTGCTTTGAATGATCTGCTTCACAAGCAGCCATAGGGATGTCTTCAGATCCAGGGAGAAAAGAATGAAGCCTCGCCTTCTGGAGAAACTGGGCAAAATGCCGGTGACCAGCACCAGTGTCTGTAGGTACTCAAACAGAGGATGCAGGGATTTTACTTCGTGTCAGGTGCTAACTTTTCACAGGACAGGATATTCTACCCAGTAGTAGGTAGTATAGGGGATGGTATAACAGTCCAGTCTTTTTATTGCTTTTGTGGAAATTAGCTCATAGCAGTGCTGGATTCTGAGTATATGACAGTCAAATTAAGTATTTCAAAGTAACTTGAAGGCAAAATTATTTCATTAGTTCCTCTTTGAATTTGCAGAGATTTCCCTGGGAAGTCAGGAATTACATTTTGAGTGTAAATCCATGTGTTTCTCATGACAGAAACACAATTTTATTCATGTTTATTAAGGAAAAATAAAGATATGGAATGTGATTCAGTTTCCTTTTGAAGCTTCAGAGGGAATTAATACAGATAGCTATTAGATCCCTTCCTTCTGGAGGAATTCTATGTAATTCTCAACAAACCTGATAATTTTTGCAACTTGCATTTCTGACACTGGACAAAATTTTCATTAAATCCATGTAAACCTTCTAAGCGCTGTCTCCAAACTGGTGCACCAGGGACTCATTTCAGCCTTCCACTCATTGCACACACTTATAGCACTGTCTGTCCCGGGGACAGCATGTTATTCCCAATGAAGAGCTAATAAAGGACTGCCAGTTCAGATACAAATCTATTACACCAACATTTATGAATGTTTGATGAAGAAAAGTTTTCCTCGCTGTCTTCCTTATATTCTTAGAGCCATCCCTAGACAAATGACAGGAAATTAGAAATAGCTGGTGTGTACGACTCTAAAAGACATTAATGTCATAACTACAGAATAAGTCTTGGAAGGCCCACTTATTGTTTTCCATTGAATATATTTGTACAAAGAGGGATGATTTGCTGCTTCTAGCACAACCCTTTGTGTTACTGATGACCTAAAGGAATCCATGGGCCACTGTTCTACATTGCAGAAATGCAGTAAAAATTACAGCATTTTCTGAAAAGTTTGTAATGCACGAGCAAGGTAAATACAAAGTGGAGGAATTATCACTATCATGTTTACACAGCTCGGATTCTGAACCTACACAATTCTCCAGAGGCCACATAAGAAGTTTGTGGCAAAACCACAAATTAAAACAGGTTTCAGAACCCTGTACAAAAGCCTTACTCACAAGGCAATTCTGTCAGGTTTTCTCTGGTTTTCATCAGCAATTGATGGCTTGTAATTGCTGAAGAAGTGTGCAGTTTACAAGCCAGGATTTTCCTGACTAACACTTAATAATGAAAGATGATGCTTACAAAAGGTCAGCCAAAAAATAAATAAGTAAAGCATGTGATGACAGAAATAATCACTGGAGATAGAAAACTCTGGCAGTAGACAGAAAATCCTGCCAGCGAATCATCCCATTAATACAAACATAAATGCTGTACTTTGATAAAGCCTCTGTGTATAGGGATAGCCTTACTCCAAAACATATATCATTCAAACAAATTATTTATTTAGATATAAAGAGAAAGGCAACTGAATGTAAAATTAAATGTGAGGAATTTTGTAATTTTTTAATTTTTAGGCAACCAGGTAAACTGGATTGCCCCCAACAACAAACAGATTTTCTTATTTGAAAAAAGCAGCATATGGGTAAATATCTCTTTATGGATTTCCTTTATATGTTAAATAAACAATACAGAAAAAAATATTCTGCAATAGCTTCTACTTTTATTCTGAGATCTCCATCTTCCTATGGCTTTGAAGCTTTGTTCACTTCATCACCTCTGGGACAGATGTGAAAAAGAAACAAGGAAGAGACAGTGCCTGTGAAGTGAAGCATAAGAAGCTTTAGTAATTTTCTCCAGGAAAATGAGGGAAACCTAAAGAACTGAAAGAAACTTGAAAAAGTGAGACAGGCTGAGACAGCAACCATAGGCCTCTTCTGGTTGGTTGATTATAAGAGATATTACTAGATAAATAGCCCCTTTGCAGAAATTCGGTATCATGTAAGGCATTGTTTTGAACAAATAAGTCAGTAACAGTCTGAGACTGAGAGCTCTGCTCTCTCTTTTATGCACACTGAGCCTCTTGAGGTCTCTGTGCTGTCTTTCTATACTTTTGCTTTGTATGTTTTTCTCCTTGTGCTCCATCTGTGCCCTTCTAACGCTTCTGAAGGAAATCAGCTAACATTCTAACATAGACGAGGAATAAGCAAACAGAAACCTACCTGGACTTCCTTACTGTCCTGAGGCCTGACTATGTGGTATCAATTCCCTCAAAACCAAACTCATAATGGCTTACGTGAAGCTAGAAAGCTGAGAAGACACAAATTGTGTACTGTGAGAGGAATTTAATTCAAAATGCTGGCATGTCACAGCTCAGCTGCAGTTTCCAAATATTGATTTGTGACTTGCTGGGGGTCCCAGAGAAGATCTCTTCTTTCCTTTTGGCTCCCTTTGTACCCTGTATCCACGAGTGGTACTTGCATAAATGAAGATGGAAGCACAAGTGCATTCACCACCTGCTCCCCACTCTCTCCATTAAACAATGGCAATTTTTGCAGAGACTTTAGAATGAGCAGTCAACCAAGTCCACAGTCACACAGAGAGGGAGAGAAAACCAGTCTCAGAGATCAAATAAAGATCTAATCTATTTTTTGTCTGCTTATCATGAAGAAGCAGCAGACTGCAAATCTGAGTCGCACAACAGGGTGCCCAAACACATACCAGGTCAGGCTTTTCTAGCACATAATGGAGAGAACTTTGATGGTACTTTAATTTTGCTTCATTCTTTGTGTAAACATACAGCTGTAAAGGGGCCAGTCTGCAGCAATTCATCACAAATGAACAAAAAAAGGTTGTTTCTTTAGGACAAGGTTCTTCACACAGTTTATAAAACATTTATGTTTGGACCTTTTAATTCAAACATTTTCAGTAGAGTATGATCCTAAGACAGTGAGTATTGCCAGGAGCGGGTCACTTAACTTAGAATTCACTTTATTTGTTGACCTGGGGTGAGACTGGGGAGGACAAAGAGTCACTTTTGATAAGCTTGAGCTGTGCCTGTAGGATCCTGTCTTAAAACTGTGCTACTCCTTTTTAGCTGCCACCTGAGGGAAAACTTAAATCTTAACACTTGGCTTGAGGGCACAACAAACTTGGGGTTTATTTTCTTAGTGTGGAAAGTACATTTAGGAGTCTGCTACACTTCTCATTTTCCTAACTCTACTCTCTCTTTCCCTGAAATGCTTTTCAACACAGACACCCTAGGAAACCAGTGTTTTTATATGATTTAAAATTATTCTTAGACTATATATCAAAAATATGAAATATCTACTTTCATTATTATTTTATTATGAGCTCAATCTTGATGTAATAACAGCTCATTCTAAAATCAAATTTGGTGTCATATGCTTTGGATTTTACAGATTATGTGGCACTAGTTCTTAAGGCCTGCCAACCCCCTTCACTTTTGAAAACATTAAAGTCTTTCATCATTTTTTGAATTAAAAAAAAAAAAGTGGATATATCATGCATCTCGGCCAAAATAGCTCTCAAAAGAACCGAGGTTAAAACCAAAATCAGTTATTTCTACTTACACCTCTTGCTTGGTCTTGAGGTGCTATTGTTCAACATAATAAAGTTTATTTTGAAAGTTAAATTAGAAAGTTAAATTAATAGAACAAAACAAGTAATAAACAAAACCATTTCACAGAAAGAAAACAAAATAAGTACTATATTAACTATATTTTTATTGTTACATGCTTCATGACCATTTGCTGGACATGCTACAGTTTGTCCATGCTGTCCTTGCACTGAAGAGACCAAAACCAGGCACAGCAGATCTGATCTGTCTCACCCTTGTTGATCACCTTCCTTGACCTGGAATTCCTTGACCTCCATTCTTAGGAGATAGGTCAGGCACAAAGGGTTATAGTGAATTGGGAGACACCAGATTGGTGACCTGTCACTAGTGGGGTACCACAGGGCTCCATCCTCTGCCCTCTGCTCTTCAGCAGCTTCATTAAGAACATGGATGCAAGACTGGAAGGGATAGATGATATAAAACTGGGAGGAGCTGTCAACTTGCTCAAAGGAAGGGAAGCCCTGCAGAGAGACCTCAACAAATTAGAGGGCATATGAAGTAGAACAAAGGAAAGCCCTGAGTCAACCCTGGATGTATGTACAGACTGGGAATGTTGGAAAGCAGTGCCATGAGGTCCTGGTTCACGGCAAGCTGACAATGAGTCAGCAGTGCCCTGGCAGCCAGGAGGTGTCCTGGGGGGCATCAGGCACAGCAGCAACAGCCAGGCAAGGGAGGGGATTGTCCTGCTCTGTTCTGCACTGGGGCTGCCTCACCTCAAGTGCTGGGGGAAGTTTTGGGCGCTACAATATAAGACATTAAATTACTGAAGAGCATACAAAAGAGGGCAACAAAGATGGTGAAGGGCCTTGAGAGGAAGCCTTATGAGGAGCAGCTGAGGTCACTTGGTCTGTTCAGCCTGGAGGAGACTGAGGGGAGACCTCAACCTCACTGGAGTCTATAACTTCCTCATGAAGGGGGACAGACAGGCACTGCCTCTCTGTGGTGAGCAGTGACAGGATCTGAGGGAATGGCCTGGTGACATGCTAGGGGAGGTTTAGGTTGGATATGAGAATAAAGGCTCTTCACCCAGAGGGTGATTGGGCACTGAAACAGGCCCCAAGGAGGTGGTTACAGCACCAGCCTGACAGAGTTCAAGAGGCTTCTGGCTAGTGCTCTCAGGGACATGGTGTGACTCTTGCGGACGGTCCTCTGCAGGGCCAGGAGCTGGACTGGATGATCCTTGTGGGTCCCTTCCAACCCAGTATTCTGTGATTCTGTGAAACTGCTTTCCTAATGCAGCCTGTGTGGCATGGGCACACTGCTGTTTTATGTTCACCTTGTTCTCAGTCAGGACTCCCAGTCCTTGTCTGCAGAGCAGGTCATCAGCCACTCAGCCTTGAGCTTATGCTGGTGCATGGGGTTGTTCCTGCTGGTATTCAAGGCTTTGTATTTCCTGTTGTTAAAGTTTGTGAGACAATTCCTCCTGGTGTGCTGGACCCGGCATTCCCCACTGCTAAACTTCATGAGGCTCCTTCTGGCTTCATGCTCCAGCTTGTCAAGCTCCCTGTGAAAGACAGGACATTCAGCTTGTTAATTAATCACTAACCTCCCTGCCCTGGTTCTGCATTATCAATCAATGTGCTGAGAGTGCACTCCTCCATTGTCCAGGTCATTCATGATGTTAAGCATGATCAGACCCAGTACTGGCCCCTGAGGCACACTACTACTGCCTGACCGCCAGCTGGGCTTTGTGCTGCTTTTGACAACAGTCTGAGCCCAGCAGTTCAGCTGCTTTTCAATCACTGTCTACTCGTCTATCCTACACTTCATCAGTTTGTCCAAGAGGGAGGTTATAGAAGGCAATGTTGAAAGCCTTTCTAAAGTCAAGATAAACAGCATCCAGTGCTCTGTCCTCACCTGCCAAGCCAGTCATCAAATTGTGTCAGAATGACAGACCTGAGTTCCCCTTCATAAATCTATGCTGACTACTCCCTAACACCTTCAGAGTGCCATCATAGTCCTTTTGATGTTGGCAAGGACCCGTAACTCTGCCTGTAACTGCAGCCATAGAATCTCTACTTCTTTCCCATGTGATGTTTCCCAGTAAACTTTTTTCAGATAATAAGACATGAAAACTTGAAAAGAAATCTTTTGTAAAAGGGAGATCCAGAGATAAGCTGGAATTTACCAAGAAGGTGTCCAATGACTCAAAAGAAACATGCTTTTGGTTAAAACAGAAAAGTTACTTCTACATACACTACCAAGAGTAAGTTCCTCTAAGAAAATCCAATTGTCTTAATACCAGAAACAAGTCTGCAAGTTTTGAAATTCTTATAACAGGCTGTCACACAATTTGTGGTGGTGCATCTTTCTTGTCTTACTGCCAAAAAAACCCATTTTTCTCATCCATTTCAAAAACTTCATTTGTATCAGTTTAATATACTTAATATTTCCCCCTTTGCAGTGAGTAAAAGGGGCAATTTCTGATCCACCATGCATGTTCTCTGTTAATATTTCCTAGTTCAGCAAGAGATGGTAACAGTTGATTATTCTCCAACAACTACAATTCTTTAAGTAGAGAAAATGTATGATTGTGCAGTAAAAACACCAGTACACATTAAGAATGGTATACTACAAAATTTAAAGTAATATTTTCCAAAAGCAATGGAAATCAGGAGATACAATGGATACTAAGCAGAACTGCTCCCTAAGAATAAGCAATACTTTTAAGACCAGTTCTTCACATAAATCAAGACACTGCAGAGATGTTTAAATACTGAAACTATAGAGGTTCAATAACATATAATGAGATCTTCAGTTATGAAACTTTCTTCTCATTTTTAAGATAGGCAAGAAATCACAATAAATAGTGTAGACACATTGAAATATTACAGACTCTCATAAATTAGTTTATTCTTGTTTGCCAAGTAAATAACATGCCTAAAAGCACAATTTTTCTTTATATTCAAAAATGTCTCATGTTTCAGAGGCTTCGAATTATGCCCTTGAAAGTACCTGTATCATGAGTGGTTTACTATACTCAAGTTTCATTCCACATGCCATCTGGCAAAATTTTTACAATGCTTATTCATACCTGAGAAGAAGTAGAACACCACAAACTACAGGAAAGCAGCTCCTCTCCCCCTTTCTATTGATTTCACAGATGTTGTAGAGTAGATCTGCCCACAGAAGCTCAGATCAAGGCCTGGTCTAAAAAGCAACTGCTGCTTGCCTGCAAACCCTGAGACAAATCTGTCCAGCAGAGAGAAGGAAACGTCAAGAGGCTAAAAAAATCTAATGGAAGTGAAACACTTGTACATGTTGGTTTGGTTCCAAAGGGAGTCTGGAAGCTTTTCGTTACAGCAGCATGTGGGTGATCTGCTGAGGAGGAAAGAGGCTGGCAGCCAAACTGGCCCAAAAGAAGGAAGAAAGATATTTAATATTCTTCAAAAGCTTTATTAGTGTTGACACATTTCCACAGGGTGTTTCACCTTCAGTGCATCAGCACTCTGTGGTAGAAATGTACTTGCATGGAAAATTTCTGCTGATGCTAAAGCAGGTGGCTCTGGCTGCATCTAAATCTGCTTTTTCCCCCTGCTTTCGAAAGGATTTAGAACAGATTCTGAACAATTTGTTGTAAGACCATTGTCAAAACTGTGAAATTTTCTAAAATTAAAACAGAATTTATGAGATACTACCTTCACTCTGCTATAATAATTATCTCTGTGTAACTGTAATACTTTTAGAATTTGAAATGGAAATATAAAATCTAATTTGAAATGGAAATCTAAACTTTGAAAAATTATACTGATGTATGTATAGACACATATTCTTCTCTACTCTTAGCAGTTTTTAAAACTACATGACAGCAGGACAGTGTCACAGTTAACCCGAGGTAGTGCTGACTGTAGTAGAAGTGCTCCAAGAAGGAGGCTGGACTAGAGACTTCCAGAAAATGAGGTTTCCACTAGGAATTCCCAATGCTACCTTATTTTCATGGAGGAAAAGAGTAATGTTGGAAAGGGAACCACTAGTCTAACAACCTTTGAGTGGTTCCAGAAGAACGCATTGTGAAATAATATCCTCTAAACAGGAAAGCAAAAGCCTCATTATAATAATTTTTTTTCTGAACTTTACCTATAAATATAAAAGAATCACACTCAAATATAGTATAAAATTAAACTCATTTTCTTTATAATACAAAATCAAACTGATTTCACAGTTCACTTGAGTACAATTCCAAATGATTATGTGCAATTCCTTTTAAAGCCCATGGAATCTATCTTTTTCTGATTAGTACATACTTCTAACAAAAATGTCATGAAAAATTTGCACTTACACATTTAAATCCAAATACTTTTTCAAAGCTGAATTTGCCCCAGGTACAAAGAAATCAGCCAGTGTTTCAATTCTATTATTTATCATCATCAAAAACTCCCATGGCATGTAACTTGACTGAAAGAAAAGTGGGCTGTACAGGCTAGATAAAGTAATGTGCTCCAAGGAGAGAGATCGTTATCTCAGTCATTTTAAATTGAATAATGCTAACACCTAGCAGGCAAGCTGAAAAAACAAAGACCTTGCTGCCAGTATTTGTTAATCATTTGAATACACTAAATCTCTTATGCTTTGGGAGAAATACAGAATAAAATTAAAGCACACATTTAAGTGTACGGAATTTGCAAGACCAAAGGGTGAGCTTCAACAACATTTTAGTGTGCACCACACTGCAATAAAAGACTGTGTCCTGTATATTTCTGTGTAACTCATGATAGAAATGGCCTCCAGCTGTAAAAGAAAAAATTCTTGATAAGAAAAGCAGGCCCTTTATTTGTTGGAAACAGCAGTGCTTTCTGCTTCCTCACTTTAGGAGATAGATTGTTGAATCCCTCAACTCAGCCTCAACCATTTTCCCTGCAGCAGTGATGACAGCTGATAAGAAACATGCTCAGCCATATGCTCAGTCATATGCTCACTCATACATATTCTCTTTATGTGTACGTTATCTCTTAGCCTCTTGATCAGGTTGTTTAAGATCTAGTTCAGACACATTCCAAAAACCTCCAAAAACAGAGATCCCACCACTGCTCTGCAGAACTTGAGATGCTCTACTTGCAGTAGTATTTTTCTTGCCCACACAGATTTACAGAAATGGGCTGTAACAGATCACTGTCCCCTAGGCAGCAAACTTCTCCCACACTGACATTTCATAGTTCTGACTGAATATAATATTCTATAAAGGCAGAAGAAACAGCAGTACCTGAGACATAAAAATGAAAATTTGGGAGATTATGCACAGGAACCATGACCTCTCCCAGAGAGATAAGATACAGATGATAGCCTGTACTCAAGGAGTACGTCCAACTGGAAATCATCAGGAATTCAAATCTTAGAATGGTTTGGGTTTGAAGGGATCTTAAAGATCATCTAATTCCAGCCTCCTTTTCACTAGACCTGATTGCTCAAAGCTCCATCCAACTTGACTTTTGACATTTCCAGGGCTGAAGCATTTCTGGGCAACCTGTTCCAGCGCCTCACCACCCTTACAGTGTCTAATCTAAATCCACACTCTTCCAGTTTAAAACCATTCTCTCTTATCCTATTACCACATTCCCCAGTAAAAAATCCCTCTCCGGCTTTCTTGTATGCCCCCTTTAGGTATTGAAAGGCTGGAATAATGTCTCCCTGGAGCCTTCTGATCTTCAGGCCAAACAACCCCAACTCTCTCAGCCTGTCTTCATAGAACAGGTGCTCCATCCCTCTGATCATCTTTGAGGTCCTTCTCTGGACTCAATCCTCCTCTGGACTCAGTCCTTCCTGTGCTGGGGACCTCAGAGCTGGGTGCAGCACTGCAGATGAGGTCTCACCAGAGCAGCGAAGAGGGGCAGAATCCTCTCCTCCGGCGAGACCCCACTTGCAGACCCTGCTGGCCACGCTGCTTTGGCTGCAGTCTGGGCTACCAGGCACTGGCCTGTCTTATGGTTGTCTCCCACAGCTCCCTTACCTGGCAGCACAGATCTTCAGTAAGAACCCATGCCCTGCCTGCTTTGAGACTGTCTCCCACTTCCCTGGCCTGGTGAGGGGTTCCAGGCATGTCCTGCAGCCTGAGACCTGCAGAGAGGCATCCTCCTTCCAGAGCAAAGTAAAAACACCTATCTGTATGTATGAACTTTAGTGGTTATTCCAGAAATTTCTAGCAAACACTTCAATTTAGAGGGCAATTGTTTTGCCATCAGAGAAGCTTTTGTGGTCAGGAGAATCAGTGCAGGGATGGATTAAGATACTTTCCCGAGATTGAAAAGGAGCACCCAGATGGATGAAGTAAGAATCCTGTGTCAGTTTCCATCCCAGGCCTGAAGGAAATGATCAGTAATCTCCACTTAACAACAGCATTCAAATTAAATTTCCCTTTATTATCTTATAAAGACTTTCAGTCACTTTGCAAGTGAAAAGGCTCTTTCATGCAGACTTTGGAAAATGACTGACACCAATAAACAGAGATTATGCTGTGATAAATTTGCTGCATGGCATCAGATTGGTCCCGTTAATAACTGGGAATATGTTATGCTGAGGTAAATATTGGCAAATTCTCCCTTTCTGGAGAAAACTGGTTGAACAGAATAAAATGTTGTGATGGAGTGATTTCCCCTTGAGTTATAGAGACTAGGTGGTTATCTATGGCTGCAGCAAGCACAGACACATCTGTCAGGCTTGTCGATTCAGTAGGCTGATAACACTGAATGCTAAACCTCAACAAACTAAACAGCAGTAAAGGCAGCTGATAATCACTGGCAGCAGCAAGTTGACACTTGAGATCAGTACAGAAGAGCAGGCTTATTGCAGAATTTTAATCCAGAAAAATTCTCTGTAAACAGATGAAGGGAATTCCCACAATCCCTTCCTGTAAATTAGTGTCTGCTATCAATATCATAAATATTCACATAATATTTTCAGTGCAGTAATCACCTAAAAACTGTCTTTGAAAATGCCTTAAGATAAGACCAGCACACAGTTTAAGCCACAGCTGTGAAAGCTTTCCTCCTCGGATATTTTATTACTTATTTTATTCAATTTTGGTGTTTCTCTGCAGGATGTAGAAATCAAAAAGATACCACAAGTTGAAAGCACACAGTCCCCATGAATCCATTGTTATGACTCTGACAATGCAAAATTGTGAGATATGTTTTTTGGATTAGCTATCATATGCATGGTTAGCATGGAAGTGAAAGAAGCAGCAGGCTGCCAGCACTCAAGCAACTAGATTTATCTCAGCTGTTTTTGTCCAAAGATTTCTTGCAGAGTTGTTTTTTGAAATGTGCCTGACTCAGGCAACACA
The DNA here is from genome assembly GCA_013400315.1 of Bombycilla garrulus. Lineage (NCBI taxonomy): Eukaryota > Metazoa > Chordata > Aves > Passeriformes > Bombycillidae > Bombycilla > Bombycilla garrulus. The sequence continues at coordinate 616,091 of VXBU01005600.1, forward strand.
AGGTTACCAATAGCTCTCACCAACCTCCAGGACCCAAGTTAAGTGATTGTGAAGTGATTATGACAGTCTTCAAACAGTAATTGTGAGTAGCAGAAAGCTCCTGGAAGAAATTACAAGCTTAAGACTTATGAGCTGAAGCCTTGTAACTTGAACAGTTGCATTTGTTCACTGCTCCTCTGAGTGAAAGAAAAACTGAAGAAAATTCACTTTTCATTACATACTCAACATTTTTTTTTCTCAAGAATAGTATGACTGAATGCCCAAGAGGCCCTTTTCCACACTAGAGCTGCTAAAGTGAAGACTAATTTCAATGTTGTCTGCGGCTTCTCTGCTTTTTGTGGAGTACTTGAGGAATATTTGAGGAGAACAGAGGTGTACTAAAGATTCAGGCTTTGGCTCAGTTAGCAAAACTTGACTGCTTTCAGAATCACACTGCAGCATAATAGGTGCATGGGTTCATCTGCCATCCAGTTGCAGCATTTATAATTTAATGTATAGGAAACATTATTACTTAATTTATCAGGTTTTGCACATAATATTCTACACAGACTCAGGTTTTATGTTGCTCATACTACAACAGTGTGCAAAGGAGTTTTCATTATTTCATTGATAGACTAAAATGCTTATTTAAGCAGTGCTGACTCCAAGTCTGAAAAGCATAGCGAGAAAATAAGAAAGGGGAAATTTTCACTCACTAATACAAATGCTGTAAAAAACCCTAGAAAAAATTTTAAAAAGCCAAATAAATAGATACAAAGATGATGGATGTATTCAGGTTATTATGTGCAAAGACTCAAATTTTGAATTTTAGCTGATTTTTATTATATTTTTGTGCTGGGCAGTCATTTCACTGCAATACAAAATATTTAGCCCCTTCTACCCTCACAGAACTCAAACTTCAAAACTATTTTTCCAAATATTAAAGATGTTTGTTTCCTATCCTAAATGTGAATGAAAACAGCTTTATAAGCTTTACCACGAGAACTATGATTAGCACCACCAAACCTTATTTTTGTAAATAATTGAGAACACCTAACTTCCCAAGTCATATTTAAATCAACATGGATTATGAGGTTTTTTTGCTCCCTGAGGACTTAATACCACCTGAGTCTATACCACAGAGGTTTGATTTTTGCACAGATATTTTTATGTGGTTATACCTAATGGGCTTCTACTATCTAGGACCCAGAGCATGCACTTCATGGAATAATAACGTTAACAGGCAAGTACTGATGTGAAGTAAGAATTACACCAGCCTTAAACCCAACCTAACAAAGAATTATGATTGTCAGAAAACTTGTTTAGTTCATTACTATTTTCTCTTGAAATAAGAAAAATAAATAGGCCAATTAAAATACGGAATATCTGGCATTTCACTGTTGGTATTTTCCAGTTTACCCAGAGGTATGGTCCAAATTCCAGCCCTCGGGGCAATAATAAAATTAACAGCTTTTAGGGTGTTGCAGAAAAAGGATAAACCTCCTCGGGGTAGAATCTGAGGACACTTTACTTCAATAACAAAATGAATTATTTATTGTTCCCTGTGATCTGGGGAGCTGAACCAGAGTGCTGACCAGCCTTGCCTCAAGCAGTGCCCACTGCAAGGGCAGCACTCCGGAGCTGCTTGTCCTCATGCCAAGATAAACGGAAGCTCAGAAGTGAAACACAAAAAATAAGTTGTATATTCAATTTCATACCTTACATTTTCTCCTCATACTTTTGTTTCCCAAAGATTAAGATGAAAACATTGAAAAATCAGGCAAGCTGGCTTCCCCATTTAAAGAAAATTACATTACCGGTTTGTAAGATGGGTTTTATCCACCCTGCTGTGCATCCTTACTGACAGGATTCAGAAAACCAAAGCAACACTTTTTATAGTCTCTCACAAAAGAAACAATAGATGTAGGAAAATAGACTTAAGTTTTAACATTCAAATGCTTTTGTGCAGCAGGTACATGTTTTTTTGTACTCACAGCTGGTCTCATGCCTGGTTGTTTTGCCTCAGCACAATCCTGCAAGCATGTATCAGACATGATACAGACAGTCTGTAGCTATCTAATGGCACTCAGGAGGCATTCTAAAGTGTATCAAAGTTGATTTGCCTTGATAGTTTGGAATTCCCTACAGGTGATCTTCTGTGAAGAAAGAATGCTTGGCTTAGACAGTAGCATATCCACATTCTTCAGCAAAAACTATTTTCCTCATAATTAAAGAAAAATCATGGCTAATTCCATGTATTAATATCCTGATAGGGATCTAAATTCATCTAAATCCTGTTGGTTTTTTTTGTTTGGTTCGTTTATTTTGGCTGAATCTTTAGTATGAGGCAGTTCCTATTAGGTTCCCCTAACACAGTCTTTCCTGAATAAGGGGCTAAAACTGGACGCAGTATTCTAGATGTAGTCTTAAAAGTGCTGAGTAAAGAGTGGATTTCCTCAGCCTACTAGCTGATAATACAATCCAGGAAATTGTTGGACATTCTCTGCTACCAGGGCACACTGATCTATTTAGCTGGGGTCTACTAAGACCTCTATGTCTTCCTCTGCAGAGCTGCTCTCCACACACTCAGTTCTCTGAGGCAGCTGTTGCTCAGAGAGCTGTGAGATGTTGCTGAGCTGGGGGGATGTGGTGAGTGATTGCCTTTGTACCATTGGCACACCCACTTCTTTCCTTTACTCATTAAATTGTTAATCTTGATTGATGAATTTCTTCACTTTTGCCCTTAGTGTTTTCTCTCCAGTCCTGCCAGGGAAGAAGGATTGTGTGGTGCTTAGCACCTAAACAGGGTCAACTCTTAGGAATTAGATACAGAAATCCTGGGGATGACAGTGCCAAAAGCCTGGCTGAAGCTAAGGTAAAAACCATCTATTGCTGTCTTCTTGTCTACAAACTCAGTTGTTATTCTAAAAGGAACTCACATGCTATACCTTTGTTAAATCCATGCTGACTTTCCCAAGTTTCTACTCATAAATGCATTCCAAGGAGACTCGGTCTGTAATTTTTACAGAGAAAAAAAGAGAGGCTGATCAGTCTGTCACTCATCTAGCTGTCTTTTCACTTTGAAATGAAGCTGGTGAATATTTGCTCTCCTTCAGCCACTGGGGATCAGCCACTCTATTCAGCACATTGAAGATGAGACAGAGTGTTCTCACTGTGACATACACCAGCCAGTCCCCTCAGCACATTTGGATGTAGTCTGTCCGGCCTTGACCCATTCAGGCTGGGTCTCAATGAATTCATCTCAGGTGATTCCTGAGCTCACCTGATCTACATCCACTGTTGGCAGTTCCTTCACTTGAAGGAGAGAGGCCTGGAAGAAATTGCTGCTAAAGACTGAGGCAAAACAGCAGTTGAATATTTCCACCCAGTGTGTTTCAAATGGCACTAGAGCATCAGCCCTACTCAACAATGGGCTATGTTTTCTTTGATCAACCTGTTGCTACTGATTTAGAGTCCTCTTGATGTCCTCACCAACACTTGCAAGTCTAAATTCCTGATGATCTTTGACGTCCTGTATAGTGTCACGTGAGTGGGAAAGGTCTCTAAAATCCTCCTTCATTGTTTGTTTTTGCCATTAAACAAATGTAGCACATATTTTATTAGATAAAAGCAATGAGAAAGAGTAGGTGGGAAAGGAAAGAGAGTAAAAGATAACCAAATAAACTCATAAGCTAAAATGCTACAGACAGAGTCAATCTTCTACGTGCATCCACAAAAATTAGAAGTGTAAATAATTAGGCCGACTTGAAAAATCTTTTCAACTTCTGGTATGTATTTATTTTTGGGAGACCAGAAGGAACAATGTTCATAACAGTTTTCCAGACAGGCCCAGAATTCCAGCTCCCAGACTCTTTCACTGCCTAGCTTCTGAGTCATCATTGCTAGTGTTAAAGGGCCATGGTTAAACAGTAAAATTAAGCTATACAAAGAAGAATAAATCCAAGTTTGGACCAAAATGACCAGTCTTGGAAAATAAGTTGCTGTTCTAAAACATTTTCAAAATCATTGATGGTTTTGGTTTTTTTTATTTATTATTTTTTTTATCTTATTAACAGCAGTATCGAAACAAAAGATTATATCTCTTTAAGAAAACAATAAACAGAGCATCAAGATTGATGAATCTTCTTTATAAGATGTGACTTTGTGGCTACATGAAGAATTTGCCTTTACCTTCTGTTGAAGATCAAACCTCCCATAGATCGATTATAAGATTTCTGCTACAAGGGTTTTAAGGAGCCATTTCAGGCCTCAGCTGAAATATATCATAAATCAAGAAGTCCATCTGTCATTGCTTCTGAAATGAAGCTAATTCTACCAGCCAAAAATGATAAATAGAAGTGCTTGAGGTTAAATTTGTTAAACAGTCTCTAGACTTGCACTCATTTTCAGCTCTTCTAAAATGGTTCTGAACTTAAATCAATGGACTGCCTCATTTTGCTTTTGCTCCTACTGTCTTATTTTAAAGCAATCTTTTATTTACTTTTGAACACCATCATGATACTTTCAACTCTCCTTACTAAGGTCATCCCAATGGGTATCTCTTTATTTGCTCTCTCTCTATATGATGTAGATGCTATTGAGGCATGTCCACAGGAGCAGAAGAATACAGCCACAAAAAGAAAAAACAAAACCAAAAAACTAGCTATAGCTCCTGCGTTCTTCCTCTGACCCACTCAGGGAAAATAAAACTGTGAGAACAGAGTAGAAGAGTACAAAGTTAATGGCAGGTAAGTAGAACAGATTGAATGTAAAAATTTGCAGAAATGAGATGTCAGGTATCAGCTAAACTAGAACACAACAGACAACAATGGATCACAGCAATAATTATTCATTGTGACACAATGAGGATGGCACACTGCAAATTATGTATTTAGTCATTTGTAATAAAGACACAATGGATTTATTTTATGCTTCACCCTTAAAATTATAATTTTTTCACCAGTGATTTCACAAAAAAACTCAAGTTACAGAGAGGTTGTGCCACCCACTCATGATCTAACTTAGGACATAAGAACTGCATACTGATGTCCAAGTATAAATTTCTGCTCATTGACAGTGTTATTTGTTCAGAAGTTCCATCCCCATTCACTTCTGATATTCATATTTTATTTAGAGTAACAATTTCCTCTAAAGTAATTAGAATTTTCCCCCCTAGCAAATCTGTGCTGTTCTTAGTTTTTTTCTTTCTACAGGATAACATCAGACAAATTCTTTTAACATCACACAGGCTGCTATTTCCAGAAGTGTTTTCACCTTTTCATCATTCCCCACCTGAAAGAGGGCAGGCATTATGAACACCATCAAAATGTTCTCTCTGGTGCTGCAAATGCCCATGGCCCGGGCATGAATGATCAACGATGTTGTATTTGTGTAACACATTAAGAGTGTTTGAGGGCTGCAGGAAGCTGTTGATGTCCTCAGTAGCGTGTGACATGGGGACACACTCTCCTGAAGAGGTCACAGAAATCACTGAAGGCAGATGTGCATGCCACTCTCCCAAACAGTATCTCACCAGGAACATAAGCTGGCCAGAAAGCACACATCCTTCAAAGCAGGTGACTGACTGTGTTAGTTCAGCACATTTCCCATACTGCTGACTTTGGTGGAATTTTTATCTAACTTCAGCCACAAATTAGAGCTGACTGCAAGACAGCAGAGTCCGCAGCACCTGACAGCAGTGAAAGCATCCTCTGCATACTCAGAGAGTAAGTCCACCTGTGGCAGAACTGCCTTCATTGTATTCCTCTGCTACAGTTTGCCAGCAGAGATAAACTGGTCTGAGTGTCTCAGGAAAGCCACTGTGTTTACTCTGAACAATCCGGGCAATGAATCACAGGCACCCTGTCAAGGAATCTTCTCAACCCCAGCATGCAGCAAGGAGACAAAAATCTGAGAATGAAAAACATGTATATTGAAAACCAATACTCATTATACCTGCTTCAATGATCCTTCTCCTCCTTTCTTAAAAAAAGGCTGATGAATATGCCAAGGGCAGATTCACAGCACAAAAAATCTGTGTATGCTACATTGATCATTGATTGCTTATTTGCTGGCTTGCCTGGGGAATGATTTACACACACAACCCCCTGCATGGGTGGTGATAAGAAAGACGATGCACACACACTCTCCTGCATCTTTCTCATGACCAATGCTGAAGGTATGTATATCATGTGTGTGTATTTTTTGTTTCCCTTGACAGGGCATTATTTGAACCTGGAATTAAACAAAGCCAAAGGATGATGTGGCTACCTCCATCACATTCAGTAGGAGTTGACCAGTATCACTGCTAAAGAAAACAATGATATTCCATCTCTTTATTCTGAATGCTCTGTCAGAGAAAAAGAAGGGCATATCCCCTGCAGAGGATGACCCAGAGTCTGCAGAAATTGCCCAGTATGAGTACAGAGACCAAAAAAAAAAAATTAATTAAGAGACAAATTTGGTATTCTATTAAGAATGGGGATTTTATAGCCATTGTTTCTGAAATGCACAGGAAAAGGTTTTTCCATTACTGACTGGCTGCTTTACACTTTACTGTAAAATAAGTGCCAGAAAAGAAAGACAGAAATCCAACCTCGATACTGCCATTGGAATTATTGCCATAAAACAGAAAAATGTACTGTCTACCCTGCACATCAATGTTATAAGCAACTATCAACCATTCTCTTCAGATGCCTTAAAAATGTAAGCGATCATCTCAAACTCACAATTACCTGGATCTCTTTTCAGATCAAAGCTGACTATTCTTCAGTGCCACAGAATCTCAACAAATGACTCAAAAAATAGCAATATAATCATTGCTTTCACAAGCCCAGTGGTAAAATTATAAAACAAAATGTGGTTTATTAGGCCAGCTGGCATGTATACTTTGTCTTTCTGAAGCCTACATGCACCCTGTTTTTGGAGCCTGCCTCACAGTCAACCAGTTTATTTTTAATTTAGCTCTGCTGGGGACAAACTTCCCCAGATGTACTGAATTGAAGAAGTTCATACCATGTCTTGAATATTTTCTTTTAGGAGATTAATCTGTCTTTGGACCAAAAGAGAGCAGGAGCACAAATCACATGTAGCCACATACCAGTGCTTAAGGTGCTGTGCTGAAAATCTTATAATAGAAAAATACTGTTGAACTTCAACATAGAAGTTTTATTAGGAAACAAGTGTGGTAATTTTTAAAGCAAACATCAGGGAAAAGGTTCCACTGGATAGATGGCAGCAGTGGTCCATTTCATCCCCTCCCCCGAACCATCCCCTCCAAATATGTGTAATATTGAACATTTGAGAAAGCACAAAGCGTCAGGAAAGCAAAAGACAAAGCAAAAGACCATAGGCATCACATAATGTAGATACCAGAGGCATCAACGAACAGCTCCCACTCCCCAGTGTGCAAGATTTGGGTAACCTCTACAGGACCCTCTCCTCACTTGCAGGTTTCCTGGGGGAATACTTTTTCAATGTCTGAAGCCCATGTCCAAAGCTATCTGGGTGAAACTACACCCCATGTAAGAGAGGTGCTAGCAGATGTAAACTGGAGACAACCACGTGCAAAGGTCACTTGCAGGAGAGATTCCTGCGGGCTCTGTGCTCCAGTCTGTCAGAGCCCCCCCCCACTAAGGCAGCACACTCATCTTGCCTATAAAACACCACTGCACTCCTACTTCAGCTTGCTGAACCTGCACTTCCCCTTTGTCCAGGGCATTGAAAGAGGAGCTAAACAGGACTGGACCCAATATTGTCCCCTGGGACACTTCAGTGACAGGAATCCAGCTGAGCTAATCTCTGGAGACCAGCAGTTCGGCCAGGTTCCAACCCATATCAGCTTCATTTCTTTAGACCCGATTTCTTCAGTAGTACAGTGGCAAAATCCATATTACAGCTGGGCTCCAATGATCTCCACTGCTCTGCCCTGAATCAGCAAGCCAGTCTTCCTACTTTGGAAGGCTATTACATCAATCAGTACTGTGCTATTTCCTCACCATCCATGGTGACTAATCCAGATCACCAATTTCCCCCTGGAAATGGTTTCCAGGAGGATTTTCTCTATCACCTTCCCAGGGAACAAGGCAAAGCTGACCTTATTCAGATCTTCCTCGTAGTTCATCTTGAAGCTTTCAGGAATCTCTCCTGGTTGTCATGACCTTTCAGAGATAATCTAGAGTGGACTCACAATCTACATGTTGAATACATAAATAGGAACACTGGATAATAACATACTCACAGAATACAGATTCTCTCATTCCCCTAAATTTTGACAGCAATTTCAGTTGATTAAATGAAACTCTACAAAAGCCTTTATAGTTAGAACTGATCCTGTTCATTAGTATGTTCATTAGTATGAACAAGATCAGTTGTGTTTCTTCAACTGTTTGAAAGCCCCTAGCGTGCTACAGGCACTGTAAGAAACAATGAATGAGAGAAATAAATATTTCCACCACATCTGTGGAGCAGTTTACAGATTTATGCTCTCCTTTTTATTTACCATTTGTGCATTCATAAGGTTCTTTTTCTCTTAAAAACAAAAATCCTATATTCTTTTGATACCAATAAATGGAAGAAACTACCTGGAAGTTATTTTTTCTTGGAAGCAATCATTTGATCTTTTCTGAATTAAAGTTGGAATATATTTTATTAGTACATATATAGCTGTATAAACTGTATAGAACTGTATATATATAAGCTGTATATATAAGCTGTATATATAGCTGTGTAAACTGAAGGACGCAGTTACACAGG